>JAXCMG010000208.1:1284328-1329983 GCA_034642415.1 Podarcis siculus | reverse complement strand
ATAATAATAATAATAATAATAATAATAATAATAATAATAATAATAATTTATTTATACCCCACCCATCTGGGTGGGTTTCCCCAGCCAGCCACTCTGGGCGGCTTCCAATGAAATATTAAAATACAGTAGTCCATCAAACATTAAAAGCTTCCCTAAACAGGGCTGCCTTCAGATGTCTTCTAAATGTTGTTGTTCTCTTTGACATCTGGTGGGAGGGTGTTCCACAGGGTGCATGTCACTACCGAGAAGGCCCTCTGCGTGGTTCCCTTTAACTTGGCTTCTCGCAGTGAGGGAACTGCCAGAAGGCCCTCGGGGCTGGACCTCAGTGTCCGGGCAGAACGATGAGGGTGGAGACACTCCTTCAGGTATACAGGACCGAGGCCGTTTAGGGCTTTGAAGGTCAGCACCAACACTTTGAATTGTGCTCGGAAACATACTGGGAGCCAATGTAGCTCTTTCAAGACCGGTGTTATATGCTCTCGGCAGCCGCTCGCAGTCACCAGTCTAGCTGCTGCATTCTGGATTAGTTGTAGTTTCCGAGTCACCTTCAAAGGTAGCCCCACATAGAGTGTATTGCAGTAGTCCAAGTGGGAGATAAGCAGAGCATGCACCACTCTGGCGAGACAGTCCGCGGGCAAATAGCATCTCAGCCTGTGTTCCAGATGGAGCTGGTAAACAGTAAGGTCTTCTGCATCTGCTCTCGGAGGTGGGAGAATTTTTTTTTTTTTTTTTTGCACAAATTAGAAGGGGAAGCGAATATGAATGCAAATACAAATTAATGAATGAAACTAACAAAAGAGGTGCCAATGAATGAAAGACAAATGAAAAAGGTTTTCTACCTTCAACAAATGAAATCTGAAAATGAAAAGAACTCTCTCTCTCTCTCACACACACACTTGCAAAATACACACACATTCTCCTCCAGCCTGTAGTCTAATATGTACAAATGGTTATGTGTCTGTGTTTTTTATACTTCAGGTATATGAGTCAAACATCTGGTACCCTCTGAAGGATCGCAACAAAGGTCATTAAGAGATCTGACATAGCTCGACAATGTACTGGTGGTCAGCTACACCCAGTTTATTGGTTCAGGTATACTTCAGATTCCACTGTTGATCCATGTTTTGCCCCTTCTCATATTAAGATTATCATAGAAGAAGCATCTTACATCAACTCACTCCTGTGTTCACACAACTGTTTGTTTAATAACTAGAAGTCATCATGATGAATCTGCGCATGGGAAATAATATATATGGAAAATTAGTAGATTTTCCATAATGAAAGTTGAAGCCAAATGCCATATTAAAGCCTGATTTGTTCCGTTGCTGTCAGGGAAGCAACCAAGTTGTTAAAAATGCATAAATAATAGGTTCATGATATCCAAGAAGTCGTAATACATTTTGTTAATCAATAGTTTAGTCCTTTTTCCTGGAATACTAATGCATAGCCTTTCACAAAAATTATCTCACATTGCAATGATCCAAATAATTGTGAAAGCACTCTTTTCACCGATCTTGCCTGCAGACTTTTGCAAAGCATTTAATCTCTCGACTTCCGTGTTCCACATTTTCCCATAGGGCCAGCATTGTTGCAGTGAATGCACACAAGCACATCACCGGTAGGTTATAAGTAACTATACAACCTATGGAAGTTTTTAATGTTTAATTTTTTATTGTGCTTTTATATATGCTGGAAGCCATCCAGAGTGGCTGGGGTAACCCAGTCAGATGGGTGTGGTACAAATAAGGAAATGATGGTGGTGGTGTTTGGGTTCAATGAGAATAGCCTTATCCTTTGGCAAAGATCCCCTCTGCACTCAAAAGAAGCCAGAAGCCACAATCTTCTTCAGAAGCTTATCATAACTCTATCTTTTTAGAAAGCTTCTTTCTTCCAGGTTATTCTTGTAGCGTGACAGATATCAGTTGTCTACAGCTCTTCTCAATGTTATACCCTGAGCATTTATAGACAAGAGCAAGTAGGATTACAAAAGCAAGCCCTGCTCCCAGGAATAGGAAGATCTGAAGGCGGCTTCTAAGGAAAAAACCCTCAGCTACCTTGTATTTAAAAGCAACAGTTCTCCTGGAAATTCTTAAAAGGCATCCATCCTCCAGAAGTCACAAAATAATACCCCAAACTTTCATGGGAGATAAAGAGTGCGACAAAATTGGAGCTGTGGATCCTTTGTTCGAGGTCCAGTCTTCGCAGAGAAATCTCATTGGATCAAACTTCTGCTCAGAAATAAAGGCTGGACTCCTTTTTCACGCACCCCGTCTCATGTGCTTTTGGTTTACTCATGAGAAAGGGGCAGGTTTTCCTGAAACAATGGGGGTCAGTGCTCAGGAACTAGAGCAGCAGGACCCATCACCAGAGGAGCCCCTGTCTCCACGAACATGGTGGGCTCAGAGATGTGGGGAGCAGTAGGTGGGGTGCTCCAGGAGGCTGAGGCAGGCAAAGGCCTACAGCCCAGCTCCCTAGCTGGCCAGGTGGGGCTCACTAAATCTGGGAGGAGGTTTGTGATTCCTCAGCTTGAGTAGGCTTGGAGCAGGTGAGGGTCACATGCCTTAACAAGCCCAGATGCTTCAATCAGCAGAGCAGCAAAGCTAAGATCCTGTGTGCGCTCTATTGCCCATGTTTAACAACCTCAGCTTGTATGTGCCAGGATCTTGGTGGGACTCTGGATTGGATTGACTGGGGACTTGGCATACTGACTTGCTGCCAGGTAGGCCAGGGGGTCAGGACACTGTATAAATAACAACATACACAGTATTGATGGACTGGCACCTCTATATTATGAAGACCAATAATAATTCAAGGGTTCCGTACTGTTCTGCCTGGAAGAGTGGCTGTGAAGGTATGGAATAAGGGTGTGAACTTTGCATTTTATCTGTGATTTTTTTTAAAAAAAATGGTTTTGCAGCACTCTGTATTCCACCTGAATCGGCAATTTGGTTTCTGAGCTGATTTCTATAAAAATAAAACCCTCTTTGTTCTCCAGTCACTCTTATGAGGAATCCAAAACCAGGTGTAACCCCCCTCTGGGGGTGGAGTTTGTAGGCACAGGAGCCCCTCCAGACAGAATTAAGCCTACAAAAGGGCAAGTAGGTCTAGGGCCTTTTGTGGGAGAAGTAAAAGCGACCCACTTTCTTCTATAATTCATATATGGACTATACTTTTATTATGTCAGGTACAATTTCACATCACATTTTTGAGGAGGGAGCAGGGGTTTTTCATTTGGTCTTTATGACCTTTAAACAATTAAGAGGTGATTGGATGGTGTGTACCAGACACCCCCAACCTTGGCCCTCCAGATGTTTTGGACTACAGTTCCCATCATCCCTGACCACTCGTCCTGTTAACTAGGGATCATGGGAGTTGTAGGCCAAAACATCTGGAGGGCCCAAGGTTGGGGGATGCCTGGTGTATACTCTTGCAGGGGTTAGAAAGTATTGGCTCGTCTGCCACATAATCTATTTTCAGAGGAACTGAGACCATAAGATTGTTTGGAAATGCAATGAGAAAACAATCAACCATTGTTTTTTTAAAGCAAGCAGATAAATACCCTAAGTATTGCGGATGGTGTTAGAGTGGGCAAGTAATCCATTGTTGATTTGCTGATTGGCATGTCTGTCAAATGCCATGTGACCTCAGGGGAATGTCAAGTTGGAGAATTTCAACAAGCCCTCTTTTAAGATATGAGTTAGCTCTTCCTCATGTACTTAATGCAGTATCTTGAAATAAAATGGTCATATTCTGAAGAAGAAAAAATAGTTTTCTTCTCTGTGACAGGGTTTTGAAGTTGGCTTAAACTGAGTCAAAATTGGTTGTGAAATAAGAAGGCAAAGCAAAAGTCAAAGAAAGGAATGTGGAGATAAGTTTGAATATATACATTTAAATAGTGGTGTGTTGGAAAGGATTTCAGACACCAGAAATCAAAGTTGTTGTGCGTTTTTGTAGTGCAGCCAAAGAATGATAAGGTTTTCTAAATGGTTATCAGAGGCTGCAGGAAAGATGTCCTGTGGGTTGTGAATAAGGGGAAAATGTTAATGTCTAGAAAGAAAAGAGCAAGAATACTGCTCATAGCACGGTTCCTTAAAATAGACGTTTGTTCCACTGTGAAAGGTTTTGAGCAAGCTGGCCTTTTTATGGTGTTTTTAAAAAGTTGATGGCACTTGACATCTAATGTGTGTAGCAGCCTATCTCTGTGAAGACTATACTTTATGAACTGGCAGTTAAAAAAAATCTCTGAATCCATAGATCTATGTGGGCACTCTACTTGTGTGCAAACCTTATATGAGCAGGGATGAACACACTAAGCTCTTCAACTATGTTGCCATACCTGTAGCCCTCCAGTCCTGGAGGACAATGGTGTGAAGCAGGGAGCCTCCGCTACTAGTGGAGGTTACCGCACAACTCAGAACCTGCACAATCAGGGTCCTAAAGTCATGCCAGAGTAGTATCAGTGAGTACAGCAATACACATGAGTGTGCCCAATGCACAGAATGGCTAAGCAAGGCTAGGGCAATGTTTGCAGTCTCTGAAATGTGCATTGCAGTTCTTTTGGAAGAAATTATCCCTGCAGAGTTGAAGAAAAACTATAAAGGTGTAATTATTAGCAGAAAAAGAAAAAGAAAAAGAAAGAAAAAGAAAAAGAAAGAAGTTGAAACCAAGTGTGGAAAACAGTAAAGAAAGAAAGCAAATATTTGAGATAAGAATTAGCAACCCAAGGTGTATATATATATATATAATTTTAATGTTTTGATGTTTCACTTTTAAATTGCATTAAATTTTTAGATAGAAAGGCTTGAGTTTTTTGTGTTCTGCATTCGTGACTCTCCCTCATGCTGCATTCTATCTCTCCTTATTTACCCTTGAAAGTGGGTATGCACATCAATATGGCTATGAAAACAATGGCATCAGACTTTGTGGAAGGTATTGCAAGTTTGATGGGTTTTTCTACATAATGGCATGATTAAACTATGCATATTTATTTTGCAAGTAGGTCCCTTTGACCTTTGTGGGATTTACCTGTTCTGTCTGGGCTGTGCAAGAACATTTCTGGGGTGATTTGCAAACTTCCACAATAACATGTTATTCACTTGCAGTTTTAGGCATCTACCTAGTCTGGGTGGCGTTGAGGTCTGAACCACTGAGTCTCTTGGGCTTGCTGATTGGAAGGTCAGCAGTTCAAATCTGCATGGTGGGGTGAGCTCCCATTGCTGTGTCCCAGCTTCTGCCAAACCTAACAGTTCAAAAACATACCAATGCAAGTAGATAAATAGGTACTGCTGCAGCAGGAAGGTGAACGGTGTTTCTGTGCACTCTGGTTTCCATCACAGTGTTCTGTTGCGCCAAAAGCAGTTTAGTCATGCTGGCCACATGACCCGGAAAGCTGTCTGTGGACAAACGTTGGCTCCCTCGGCCTTAAAAGTGAGATGAGCACCGCACAGTGGTGGAGCTTCATGCTCTGGCACTGGGGGACGGAGAGCAGGCAGGGGAGTGCTTGGCACGCATCCCGGGAGCATGGTGCGCACCCCAGGAACGTGGCTTGCTCACAGGGGTGTGGCTCGCATCCTGGAGGCATGGCACACGTCCCAGAGGCATGGTGCACCGCCCGCAGGGGCATGTTGCATGTTCTGAGGGCATGGTGCGCTGCCTGCAGTGGTGTGGCATGCGTCCTGGGGGTGTGGTGCACTGCCTGCGAGGGCGTGGTACCCAGCACAGGCAGGGGGGCAGCCATGATGGCACCCCACTGGGATCACACTGCTGGGGATGGTGCACTCCCCCACCCCCCTCTTCCTCCACCAGTGGCGCCGCAACCCCATAGTCGCCTTTGACTGGACTTAACCGTCCAGGGATCCTTTCCCTTTCCCTTACCCTAGTGTCTTATTCCATACAGTTCCACTCAGATGAAATTAGTGCCAGTCACTGAGATTAGCCAGTATGATAAATCAAAATCTATTTTTAATTTTCGCTATGTAGGACTTTAAATTATTGCATTTTAAATCAAAACTTCCCATTTTCTTATGGAAATGTTCTGTTACTTTTCACAAAACAGCCTGCCCTCTAGAGAACCTCCTTTAGAGGTTACTGATTTGTGTGTGTGTGAATGTTTAACACAATTATGTAACACGCTGAGAGGCATTAAACATAATTCTAGTACCCTTTTATTCTGTTTGAATAATGCTCTTGTTAAAGGCTCAGCCAATGCCTAGAAGTTGAAAACTAAAAAGTAATAAGCTGAGGGAAATGAAAATTGTGTAGGATAACATAAGTTACATTTGACAATATTGGATCCCTCCTGCCTATTTCTTATTCAAATAGCAAGTATCACCCTTACAAAAGAAGTGAGTTTAAAACCAAAGCTTACACAACTAGTAAAATATGGAAAGGCTGGCAAACAGGCATGAACAAATTGAATGAGTCTCTCATATTTACATACATTTTCTGAAAAAGTAAAGCGAATAAATAGAAGAGGGTGGCTTTTTTTAAAAAAAAAAAAATCCAGGCGGGTAGATCATAGAAGAAATCAGACTACAAATTGAATTTGTGTACGGAACTGACATTTATTTTATTTTATTTGTTAGGAGCAGATGATTTTCTTAGATTGCCTCTAGAACATCTATCACGCTGGATAAGAATTTATAGAATGTTCAAGATGAATGATGAGAAACTGGTAATGCTGAAAAACAGGCTGCGGACAAGAGAGAAATACCAACATTGAATTTGGATGGGTAGCAGAGTCCAAGCCCTCTTTGCTCCACTGGGTGGGTAGGGTTTGACTTAATGGAGATACCCCTCTGCCTAGCCCTGGCCTCTGTTGGCCTCCTGTAGCCCAGATCAGAGATAGCCATCAATGTCAAAATACAAATATATTAGGAATATTATCGCCAACTATTTCAGTCCTCTCCTTCCTGGAACCCTGGCTTCTGCCCGTATTGGAGATAGCATAGCCTCCAAGTGTCCTGATTTTCCAGGGATAGTCCTGGAATTAGGAAAGCCATCCCTGCTTCTGATTTGATACTGGAAGGAGGATGATCCCGTGCTTGTATTTAGAAGAAGGGAGCATAGGAAGCTGTCTTATACTAGGTCAGATCAATGGTCCATTTAGCTCAGTATCATCTACATTTACTCACAGTGTATCTCATGGGTTTCAGGCAAGAGTCTCTATCTGTCTTACCTGGAGTTGCCTATGACTGAACCTAGGACCTTCTGCATGCAAAGTAGATGTTCTACCACTGAGCTACAGCCCTGCCAGAATTTGTTTGCAATTTAGAACAAAATTTTTTTTCCTTCCAGTAGCACCTTAAAGACCAACTAAGTTAGTTCTTGGTATGAGCTTTCGTGTGCATGCACACTTCTTCAGTTTTTTGTTTTTTGTTTTGTTTTTTGTTTTTTACCATGGCAGACCAACACAGCTACCTATCTGTAACTTTGCAATTTAGGTGAGCTAATGTTGTGCATGGGTACTACAGGTTAAATTGGGATGCGGGTGGCGCTGTGGTCTAAACCACTGAGCCTCTTGGGCTTGCTGATCAGAAGGTTTGAATCCCTGCAATGGGGTGAGCTCCTGTTGCTCTCTCCCAGCTCCTGCCAATCTAGCAGTTCGAAAGCATACTAGTGCAAGTAGATAAATAGGTACCGCTGTGGTGGGAAGGTAAACAGCATTTCTGTGCACTCTGGTTTCCGTCACGGTGTTCCGTTGCACCAGAAGTGGTTTAGTCATGCTGGCCGCATGACCTGGAAAGCTGTCTGCAGACATTCGGCCTGAAGCGAGATGAGTGCTGCAACCCCATAGTCGCCTTTGACTGGACTTAACTATCCAGGGGTCCTTTACCTTTTACCTTTACAGGTTAATTCCTGCTTCTCTTTAGCGGGCCTTATCCTTGCTAGTAGCATAGGCACTCTAGAAAATCTGAGATTCAGATGAGATCTAGTTGATGGTTGTGTCTGTGTTTCAGAGTCAACGCTCTCTTGAAATGCTGAATTTCTCTGTTAAAGGTATTTTTAAAATCCCATGATTTTTTTAAAAATAAGTTGGGCATTTATAAATGCTCATATAAAAACAAAAACATGTTTACATCATTTTCTTAGAATTTCTCCCCCCATCTCTTTCTGCACCTAAAACTTTCAAAAATGTAATTTCTGCATGTTAGTGTTTGATGTTCATTAACATTAAATTTGGATTTTATCCCTTATTTGAATAATTGCAGAGGGGTACCTTTAAAAGCCAGTTTGAGAGGGGAGAAAAACTAGATTAAAATGATTGATGAATATATAAACATTAAGCAGTATACATTCATTAACTAGAGTGCACACTACATTAAACAATATTGCTATAATATGCTTCATTTTTACAAATTTTGCCTCGGCGACCTAACCAATGAATCAAGAAAATTTGTGAGGATGTCATCAGAGACAGATCTCCATCTCACTATTGCTGCCTCATTCTCTCTTAACCAGGGCTCCTTCTACACTGGGAGATATTTTCTTTCAAGGACTATGGTTAGAAAAGTTGACTCCAGGTGAGTTGCTTGGGTATTATCATTCAGAGTTGTCTTACATCATATGAAACAAGGATGGGAAACTGTGGCCCTCCATATGTTTTGGGATTCTAATGGCCATCATTCCTGACCATTGATGATTCTGCCTGAGGTTGGGGGGTTGGAGTCCAACAACATCTGGAAGGTCATAGGTCCCCCATATATCCAGTGTAAGAGTGTCCTGGTAATCCTGAAACACCTGCTTTAAACCTTACAAAGTAACCTATTTACTTGTCCTCAAAGTACTGATATATTTGCTCATAATACATAGACAAGTGGGGATCCAGAACAAACCTTCGCAGAGAGGGAGAGATGAGGTCAAAGTAGAGTTTTCCCTAATCTCCCTGTTACCACACTTCCTTGTCATGGTTCCATTGTGGGCAATGGATGCAGTCCGTCTTGAGCTGGGAAGCAGAATACTTCCTCTGAAGTGGGTCTTCCTCAGCTTGGTTTGGTTACATATAGCTATAGATGAGTCTTAGTCATTCTTCTGTCCAAGCTCAGATAGGTCAACTTGAATCTATAAAGTTATCTCTGTAGACCCCTGTCTTGGTCTTCTTACTCGAGTGGCTACTTTGGATACATGCCCTCAGATATCCTGGCATTCTCCATTTGTGCAGAGGGGCTGTATCCATGGCTGGTGGAAGGCCTCAGGGCCCCCGGACAAAATGCCCTCTGGGGTGCCCCATCGTACCCCCCCCATTTACCATGGTAAGAAGTGAATTATCTTCAAATGTTGCCATATTTTACTATGTAAGCTCCTCTATGTGTGTGTGTGTGTGTGTGTGTGTGTGTGTGTGTGCTCTGTTGAGGATTCCTCAGGCAGAGAATCACAGTGTGACATCCTCAGGCCTGTAAAGCGTTGGCAGAATGGCTTCCTTTTATGTTGTTGCTTCTAGGGCAGGTGAAGATTAGTTTGACTCACTCTGCAGACAATTTCCTTTTACCCGCTGATTTTTCCTATCAAGTCCACAACTTTATTCTCAGAATAGAGAAATCTGGACCTCAAGGTCAGGACAGAAACACACCCAGTTCACGCTTATTGGGGGGATATGACCTGTACCCTTAGAAAGTCCATCTTTGACCATTTGGGGTACCCAGTCTGAAGGAAATCAAATGGCAAATGGCTGTCTGAAGGTTTTTAACTGCAAGCTTCTCTCTGACGCCAATGTTCACTTGGAAGAACAACAGATGGTCAGCCAGAACTATTCCATGTCCTTGTCACTTGTGCATGTTTTATGATGATTGTTATTAAAGGTCAGAAACAATGCAGAACATAGCCCCAAGGACTAACATTAAACATTTTTCTATTACTTTTTCTCAGTCCTTTCAGATTCAGCAAACCAGAATGCCATCTGTACAAACCAATACTTTGCTAGACACCTTGAGGGAAAGCATTAAAAAAGTTCTAGATGAAAATTCTCATTTGAACGTGTACTTAAAATACATTTTCTCAGTGTTATGAGTTTGGGGTATCTCCGAGTGGGTGGAGTCAAATTTGCTGTTGTCCAGTGCCTAAGCCAATACCTTCTCACATGCTGTAATCAATAAAAGTTGTGGCCTTTTCTAGCCCATTAACCTAATATACTGTGTCCACGTGTCTTTATTATTCCCAAGCGGGGGGGCGGGTCCTTGAATCACAAATATTGTCCATCATAAATACTTGGTTCTGAAGTGTAACTACCAACAATAACAAATCCTTTTCTCTCTCTAAATTTTTTATGCAGAATAACGTCAAATGATTTAAGCAGTCCTGAAAACAAACCACTTGAACATTAGCATGCCTATCCATTCAACAGGTTGTCATGACCTTCTGGTTTCATTTGAAAGTGTTTGAAAGGAAAGGTTTTCATCCTTATTCTGCTTGCAATCTATCTAAGCATTTGTGTAGCCAGTGGAGTATGTATTCAATGCAGGTGAACAACTTTTTTTTTGGGGGGGTGAACATATCATCACTGAAAATAATGGAGCTATCTATGTAAGAGATTTCTAGTGTGACCTCTTCACACTAGAAGATGTAGCTTTGGAAATGGTTATCTAGAAATGCTTATCTATATTGCAGCATAGCAAAATGAGGAAACTAACAGAGCACGTATACACCGGCATGTTTAGAAAAAGCAGAATTTGCTGGGAAATATTACTCACTGATTCTGTGGCACAACATATGGCCAAAAGAATAATGTGGTCAGATGTAAAACCTGACAGCTTAATATATCAGTGAGGCAAATGTGGAAGATAACTTTGCAACCAATGATGCTCAAAAGTATGGCATTAGAGGGGGGGGGGAGACTCGGAAGCACATTCCCCAAACCAAGAACTTTGATTGGCCTGCTGTTCTGTTCATTAATATATTTACTTGATTCAATAATAATAGTAATAATAATTGGTTTCCCCAGCCACTCTGGGCAGCTTCCAGCGGAATATAGAAACATAATCAAACATTTAAAACTTCCCGATACAGGGCTGCCTTCAGATGTCTTCTAAGTTGTGTAGTTTTTTTATCTCATTGACATCTGATGGGAGGGCGTTCCACAGGGTGGGTGTCACTACCGAGAAGGCCCTCTGCCTGGTTCCTTGTAACTTCACTTCTCACAGTGAGGGAACCACCAGAAGGCCCTCAGAGCTGGACCTCAGTGTCCAGACTGAATGATGGGAGGTTAAAAACTTAATTTGTTCTGGAGGTCCGTTCTTAAACTGAAACTGTTCTTAACCTGAGGTACCACTTTAGCTAATGGGGCCTCCCACTGCCACCGCATGATTTCTGTTCTCATCCTGAAGCAAAGTTCTTAACCCAAGGTACTATTTCTGGGTTAGTGGAGTCTGTAACCTGAAGCATCTGTAACCTGAAGCGTCTGTAACCCGAGGTACTACTGTATTCAAATAGTATTCTGTGGCTTTGATTCTGTAAAAGTTCCATGGATATTCATGGGACTGAAGAACAACTGCTGGGACTCATAATGTTACAGAGAGTATTCTCAGACACAATGGGAGATTACGCATGCTCTCTCACAAGGAAACTCAGCTGGGAATCACTCCTCAGTAAGATCTACAGACTGGCTTGCTGCCACTTATGAGGACCTTGCTCATTGCTGTACTCATCCTGCTGCCTAATTGGTCAGAGCAGCATCACAAGAAGATCAAAGCTTTTTGCAACTGTCCTGCCCTTCTCCTTTGCACCGCTGATATTGGGGTGGGAGAAATGGAGGGGGGAGGGCAGTAAAAGGCTTTGGGCAAGTTCTAATGGGAGGCAGTTTGAGCAAGCTTTAAGAGGAGGGTTGCAGTTGGACAAACTGCAAGAAAAAGGGGTGCCTTGAGGGAGAGGAGGTTGGGTGGGTAGGACTGGCACTGTCAACAATGTCATAAATGCAAAAGTCCTTCAAATTTTGCAATTTTGATTGCAAAAAAAATTGGAACTTTCCTCATTTTAAAGGAAAATAGCCCAGTTTGCTGAGCTTGATTCTGAAATTGTTGAGCAGAGTTAATCTCTCTCCAGTTTGAATAAACATCCGTTGTGTTCTGAGGCAGTAAGTGTGTGCTCACGTTTATAGGAGAGTAAGCCTCATTGAAATACTGTTAGGTTTACTCCTGAGTAAACATGGGTAGGATTAGATTCCACATTTCTGAAATGTGCAAAGAAGAATGAGAGAGCAAATGATGTTTGAATTAAGTTAAAGTTGAATTAAGTTACAGTTTAATTGGATTTGTAAATCTGAGACAGTTCTGGGTACTCCTCTTCAGTATTTGGTCTTATGTCAGCTAGTTTTGAACAAGTCTAAATCAGAACTTTTTTCTGCTAACTGTGAGGAAATATGGAGTATATGTAATACATACACTGCAGTTTTTACGGAATAAAGAGATCTATGATTCATCATTTTGAAACCAAACTCGTACCCTCTGGAGATTTTGGTCACACTTGCATTCAGCAATGACAGATCTTTGCTCCGAACATTTGCCTATAGTGTGCATGTCTTTTTCATGATACTGAACCCTTAAAAGACTGTTTACAGTAGTGGTCAGTGCTCATTGGGACTGGAAAAAAGGAAAGATGCCAAAGTGGGTAAAATCAGAGCCCATGACAGGTGTAAAGGTAAAGGTAAAGGTAAAGGGACCCCTGACCATTTGGTCCAGTCATGACCGACTCTGGGGTTGCAGAGCTCATCTTGCTTATTGGCTGAGGGAGCCGGCGTACAGCTTCTGGGTCATGTGGCCAGCATGACTAAGCCGCTTCTGGCGAACCAGAGCAGTGCATGGAAACGCCGTTTACCTTCCCGCTGGAGTGGTACCTATTTATCTACTTGCACTTTGACGTGCTTTCGAACTGCTAGGTTGGCAGGAGCAGGGACCGAGCAACGGGAGCTCACCACATTGTGGGGATTCAAACCGCCAACCTTCTGATCGGCAAGTCCTAGGCTCTGTGATTTAACCCACAGCGCCACTCGTGTCCCATGACAGGTGTGGAGCCAACTAATTCAGCTATTGCCCTCAGCCTCCTCCCTGCTGCATTCGACAAGGGCAAATATGAGACAAAGGAGGAAGGAACTCTCAGTCAGCAACTCTGAACTGCTTCTAAGTAAGAAGACAGACTGCTGGGCTTGGAGGAATCAAAACTAAAGTTGGTGTGGCAATGTCCCATTTGCCCTGATAGTCCAGCCTAAACTGCCTGGTTGAGGCCTACATGATGGAAAAAATGAATATTTTCTTATTCCTAAGTACTGATAGACACTCGAAGACAGCAGCACCCACTTCCATCCAATTCCCCCTAAGAGTGACAGAACACCGTCAAGTCCTGTCACTCCCAGAGATGCCCTTGCTGTATTTGCATGCAAAATGTGTGACAGCAAGGAGCACCACACACTAGCCACTTAAGGCTGTGGTTGACTGAGTTACCATTTTTTTAAAGGCCTGGAATTATTTTACAGCTATGGAGGCCCTGATGCAGTCCTTATTCCACCTCATAATCAAAATTACGTCATATTTTGAAGTAGACTCACGACTCGATCTGGTTCATAATCTGCCCAGATTGAATGAGATAAATCTGGATCTCTCAGCAGCTTCTGATACAATCAACCATAATAGCCTTCTGGACTGTCTAGAGGAGCTGGGAGCTGGGGGCATTGTTATACAGTGGTTGCGCTCCTTCCTCCTGGACCATGTCCAGAAAGGTAGTGGTGGGGGATGAGTCTTCAGACCCCTGGGCTCTCACTTGTGGCGTGCCTCAGGGTTCTGTCCTCTCCCCCATGCTTTTTAACACCTACATGAAGCTACTGGGAGAGATCATCAGGGGGTTTGGGCTGGGTGTCCATCAATATGCGGATGATACCCAGCTCTACCTCTCTTTTAAATCAGAACCAGTGAAGGTCCTGTGTGAGTGCCTGGAGGCAGTTGGAGGATGGATGGCGGCTAATGGATTGAGGTTGAATCCTGACAAGACAGAAGTACTGTTCTTGGGGACAGGGGGCGGGCTGGTGTGGAGGACTCCCTGGGCCTGAATGGGGTAACTGTGCCCCTGAAAGACCAGGTACGCAGCCTGGCAGTCACTTTGGACTCACAGCTGTCCATGGAGGCACAGGTCAATTCTGTATCCAGGGCAGCTGTCTACCAGCTCCATCTGGTACGCAGGCTGAGACCCTACCTGCCCGCGGACTGTCTTGCCAGAGTGGTACATGCTCTACTTATCTCCCGCTTGGACTACTGCAATGCGCTCTACATGGGGCTACCTTTGAAGGTGACCCGGAAACTACAACTAATCCAGAATGCGGCAGCTAGACTGGTGACTGGGGCCAGCCGCCGAGACCATATAACACCAGTCCTGCAAGACCTACATTGGCTCCCAGTATGTTTCCGAGCACAATTCAGTGTTGGTGTTGACCTTTAAAGCCCTAAACAGTCTCGGCCCAGTATACCTGAAGGAGTGTCTCCACCCCCATCGTTCTGCCCGGACACTGAGGTCCGGTGCCGAGGGCCTTCTGGCAGTTCCCTCACTGTGAGAAGCAAAGCTACAGGGAACCAGGCAGAGGGCCTTCTCGGTAGTGGCACCCGCCCTGTGGAATGCTCTCCCATCAGACGTCAAAGAGATAAACAACTACCTGACATTTAGAAGACATCTGAAGGCAGCCCTGTTTAGGGAAGTTTTTAATGTGTGACATTTTAATGTATTTTTAATCTTTGTTGGAAGCCACCCAAGGTGGTTGGGGAAACCCAGCCAGATGGGTGGAGTACAAATAATAAATTATTATTATTATTATAGTATTTGTGTGTCACCAATAAGAGCCTGGATGTCATGGAAGAAGAATGAAACATCATCCAATAGAGTCCTGCTTTTCCCTATCATAAAACTGTAATTCATTAAAAGGGATGCATTCCGCCCCCTTAAGGATAAATCATGCAATGCATAATTATGTTCTATTGTGTTATGTTGCATAACTAATTGTGCATTAATTAAAGAAATAAATGGGGGTAACATATATTGAAAAAGGATATACAAAAATGCTACCTGTGCTGATTTTGGTCGAGGGGAATAGAGGAGTCACAAATCAAGATGGCTTGGTGCCATGTTGTGCTGGAGACAGGCTACAGCTATATAAAGGAACACATCCTCCTTGAAATGCTCCCTGAGGGGCTCTCTGCAACTGGACACAGCGCTCTGTAGTCAGAGATAATAAGATCCTTGTTATGGGAGCTGCAGTCTTCTGCTCTCACAGCATGGCAGTGCATTTGATTTAATAAGCGCGGATCATTATAACATCTGCTTTGCCTCTGTGCTTTAGCGTATGCAGAAATCTGTGCTGTCTCAGGATCCTCCAGATAAGACTTACACATTCATCCCATGAGCCGAGAAACTTGCACTCCTGCTGATGTAGCAAGTTGTTTTCCCATCGCAGCTTGGTTGGAATTTTGACATCCTTTACAGAACAGGTGAAGCAGTGCAAGAGAGGGAGCCTAATGATTACCAATTTTGAAGCACGCCTCTTCTTCTTCTCCAGCATTGCAGCTAACACACACTCAACCTCCAACAAGGAAAGACTCAGACAGGTGGAAAACACTGTGTGTGCAGTTTGTGACTGAATTATGACGTCATAAAATTGGGCTACAGCACCAACCCTCCAAAAGCAGTCATTTAACAGAAGCTTTCTGTTGGCTTAATAGCTAACTCTTGTGCGTATTTATTTACCGCAGAGATTTTATGGTGGTGTTCCTACTGTATAGTTCAGGGATAATTTTATAAGCAAAAGATGTTGCAAAGTGGGATGTGCGGAATGTATGCAAATGCCTGTTGGCTAATAATAATAATAGTAATAATAATAATAATAATTTATTATTTATACCCCGCCCATCTGGCTGGGCTTCCCCAGCCACTCTGGGCGGCTTCCAAAAAAATATTAAAATACTGTAATACATCAAACATTAGAAGCTTCCCTAAACAGGGCTGCCTTCAGATGTCTTCTAAATGTCTGGTAGTTGTTGTTCTCTTTGACATCTGGTGGGAGGGTGTTCCACAGGGAGGGCGCTACTACCGAGAAAGCCCTCTGCCTGGTTCCCTGTATATATCTTGAAATGGGGTGTGTGTGTGTGTGTGTGTGTGTGTGTGTGTGTGTGTGTGTGTGATGGCCATCAGTTCTGATGGCTTTTAAAAGAGAATTACACACATTCATAGAGGATACGGCTACTAGTCATGATTGCTGTGGTCTACCTTCAATGTCAGAGGCAGTTTTCTGGGAATCACAAGTTGGGGGAGAGCTGCTGCATTCAGAACGTGCTCATGGGCTTCCCATAAGCAGCTGGTTGGCAATCACAAGAACAGGATGCTGGAGTAAATGGGCCTTTGTCCTGGCTCAAGTGGGCTCTTTGTATGGTTCATATGTAGTCTGACGCTGTGTTTACGTCATACATTTAAATTTTATCCCCTCCCCCTCCAAATAAAGATGATATATTGAGCTTCATGACTTATATGGAGGATCTGGATCATAGTCTAACGCTCTAAGCACTACACCACATGTTTCAAGGATTCAAGTCTTTTAAGGCCGCTTTTTCAGACAATGAACTGATACACCAACATGTATTTCAAATTCGTCATAACACACAAGGCACACATTTACAGAAGGGTCAGGAGGTGGCCATCCAAAAGGGCAAATCAACTTAAAGAGCATTCAGCGACATAGTCGACTGTTTTATTGACTTGAGCACTTTGTCAGAGAAAGGCATCGCTTCATACAGATTCAGCTGCTAGATTAGGCTGCCGGCTGCCCTTGCCAGTTGGACAGATCTAGGGAAGCTTGTGGAATTTGAGCTTTGCAAATCCTGATGCAAACTGACATGATCCATGTCTTTTGGACTAATGTGGAGATTGGAGATTAGTTCTCCACTGGCTTCCGCACGTCTCCCAGTGTTTCAATGCAGTTCTCTCTGGCATGCACATATGAACAAATACAGTTTAAAATCTGTATTTTGAGGGGTGTGTGTGTTTATCTTACTTTATATTTCATAAAAATTACCCTCAACCTCTGTACTAGTGCCAATTCCACTGGTACCAAGTTGTTAAGTATGCTAATAGTACAGAGGTGCCACCTTGCGCTGAAGATTGGGGGGTCAGTGGTAAAGCACAGTGCGTGTGTGATGTCACACACACAATGAGTGCCTGTGACATCATATACACGTCACTAGCACATTGTCGGGAGGAAGCCTTGCCCGACACTGAACAGCTTCAATGGCTGCAGTTCCTTCTCTCTTGCACTCAGGAGGGACCTGCCTTTGGTGTTGTGCTGCACTCAGCTTGGCGGTCCCCCTCAATAGTGTGTGTGTGCATGTGCGCTGAGTCCCCCATTAAGGAATTTTGCCACTTGCTATCAACATCATCAGGCAGAGCTTAAAAAACTGTATCCAGAGGTGAGGCATGAATCCCCCCCTCCCCTCAGACTCTCCTCTCTTGTATGCCTTTTTTTTCCTGTTCTGGGCATACAAGCAGGTATTTCTGCATCTGTGTACTTAAATAACAATTGCCAGTGAGTATGCAAGAACAAGGGCAGGGGTACCTTTACCTTTACGCAAGAACAAATGTTCCCAGCCTTGAATATGTTTCACATACGGGAAAATGGAGGTTTGTGCTTTGGGTGCATAATATCCATTTGCATTTAAAAATGAGAATACTGAGTTCCTGAGCAGGGGTGTCTTGCCCATAGAGGCAAGTGGCACAGGGTGCCAGGGAAGAGGCGGAGGCTGGACGAGGCACCTCCCAGCATCAGCTCGCTGCCCTTGCCCGCCTCACTGAAGCAGCACCACGCCCAGAGCCTCTGCCTCTTCCCCGCTGGAGGAGACAACCTCCAGACGCTGCCCACCTCCTCTAGCCCCGCAAAGCTGCCGGCAACTACGTAAAAAGGTTGGCAACTCTGGGAAATGGGGAGGCGGGCACTGGAGGGATCTTTGCACCACAGTGCCAGATATACTTAAGACGGCCCTGCTCATGAGCAAGCATGACAAAGAGTAGCGGGGTCTACATTGGAAGGCGGTGGACTCTCGTTTTTTAAGCAGAGGTTGTCCCTATGTGGCATTCTACCTCCCCCCCCTTTTTACTGCATTCAAACTCCATCCTCCCCCCAAGGCATTCGAGGGGCAGATAATACACGGGAGGGAGGAAGGATGGATTGAAATGTGACAGCAGAGGGTGGAGCAAAGCAACCAGCATCAGAGGCAGAAACAGTGTTTTGGAAAATGGTGTGGCTAGGTAATAAAAAAGAATGTTTTCATTAACAAGTATGCCCTGCGACATTTTAGAAGACCATCTCTACTATCGCTCTAATAGGGAGAAATAATGTTAAATAGGTCAGTGGAGATCCAGCCCAGGACTGGATCCTGTATTTGGACCTCCACTTTTTATAGCACATATGGTCCCTGAGAATAGAGAATATAGCCACTCTTGCTTTAACTGAGCCTTCCTCCACCTGATGCCTTTTAGGCATTTTGGACCACATCTCCCATCATTGCTGATCATTGACTATACTGATTGGGGATTACAAGTATTGCAGCCAAAAACATCTGGAAGGCACTAGGCTGGGGAAAGCCACCTTAGAATTTTACCCTGCTGCTGTACAATAAAAAATGTGAGGGGGGGGGGGAGAACGAGTTAAATCTATAGAGAGATAATAAGAGACAGCAACAGAAGTGATAGCATGTAATGGCAATAAACACATTTTATTCACTTTCTCCACATTTTGTCTTCAGTTAATACCAGATGCCAGGCACCTTCAGCATGACCCTGTCTATTTCCTCCATCTACTTCATTTCCAAACACAGCCTCCCATTGTCCTTGACTGCTGCCCATTAACAGCACTCTCCATAAATCTTAATTGAACACAGCAGTGCATCACAGGCTTATCCTTTCTCTAGTGAGTTACTTAACCCTTCAGACACAGAGTCCACAGCAAATAACAGGTGAAAGTGATGAGGTGTTCAGAGGGGAATGCAAGTGCTTGGGAGATCACTTACAGGCGCAGAGAACACAGAGAAAGCCGCAAAAGGTTGAATTAGCTTTATAAATGCAAGGAGTAATTTTTGTGTACATTCTGTCACAGTAAATCCAGGGAAGGGAGGGCAGGCAGAAGAATTCGAGAGCCATCATCTCTATTTTCAGGGGGTGGGAGGTCTAGAAGCCACATTCTAATGCATAACACACAATACTTTTTCTTCAGATTCATGACACTTAAGTCCTGAAATACACAAATGATAGCTGAGGTGGTGAAATTGTTCCCAGAAAAGTGGACTACTTCAAAACGCAGGTGGAAGCGGTAATAGTTGAACACTCTCCACTACTGAAATACAAGCAAACCAAAACAAGCCTCCAACACGCAGAGGTCTTTGACATAAGCACAAGTAGTTTACAAAATGAATGCACAAAGGGGGAATGAGAGGAGGTGAAACACATGCTCAGGCTCTGCTGTGGACTTCTACACATTTATTTGGAAGTCTGCATGGAGCAAGATTGGAAAGCCATAGGTTTCCCATCAGCAACTACCCAGCATGGCCAGAGACATCTCTGACATGAAGCCTCCATGCATGCAACTTGCTTTTTCAAGGTTCCTGGTTGTGGATAGAGAGCACTTGGGTGTGTACAAAGGCTGGTAGGGTGGGGTGGCATTGCTTACTTGGGTCCCCAGTGCATAAGGTGCTGCCAGTAACTGAGAAGGGAAGGGGCAGTGGAAAGGTTGCCACAGTGCAGTGGCAAGGCAGGAATGTTGGGTTGGCCCTGCCACTGCACCTCCACTGCACCAAACTCCCCACTATCTCCTCCTTGGTGGTGACCTCTGCATTGGGAAGTCAGGTAAGCAGCACCACACCACCGAGCCAGCCACTACTCATAGAATCATAGAGTTGGAAGAGACCACAAGGGCCATCGAGTCCAACCCCCTGCCAAGCAGGAAACACCATCAGAGCACTCCTGACATATGGTTGTCAAGCCCCTGCTTAAAGACCTCCAAAGAAGGAGACTCCACCACACTCCTTGGCAGCAAATTCCACTGTCGAACAGCTCTTACTGTCAGGAAGTTCTTCCTAATGTTTAGGTGGAATCTTCTTTCCTGCAGTTTGGATCCATTGCTCCATGTACAAAAGGGTGTACTGGTACAAAAGGGTCTACTGTTTGAAGACCATCAAATGAACACATGAAAGTGAGGATGAGCCTGTTCCTTCAGACACACATCTGTCTTATACATGTACTGCAAGAGGCCATTGGACCCACATTTCCCATGTAGCAATATAGAAATCTGTGGAGCAATTACACTTAAAATACCGAGTACAGTATTGCCTTCCTTCAGAAATGAAGAGGAAGAGGAAGATCAGGGGTCTGGAGTGTTTTCCCTTTGAGAAAAGGCTTTAGAAAAAAGAGAGGGACATGAAGGAGTGTTATTAAGTTATGCTTGTTGTGGAGAAAGATGCAGAAACATTTGTTGCCATATGATGCAATAATAACACTGTCACTGTATTCATGATTACGCAGAAGTAAGTCCCACAGAGTTCCGTGGTACTTACTCCCAGGTAGATGTATACAGATTTGCAGCCTTAATGCATTTTGTTAAAAAAAAAACCAAAACTGCTGAACTTGTGGGCATGCTGGTGGCAGCATGGACATCATGAAGAAGAAGAAGAGTTTGGATTTGATATCCCGCTTTATCACTACCCTAATGAGTCTCAAAGCGGCTAACAATCTCCTTTCCCTTCCTTCCCCACAACAAACACTCTGTGAGGTGAGTGAGGCTGAGAGACATCAGAGAAGTGTGACTAGCCCAAGGTCACCCAGCAGTTGCATGTAGAGGAGCGGAGACGCGAACCCGGTTCACCAGATTACGAGTCCACCACTCTTAACACTACACCACACTAACTAGGTGCCCAGTTAGCAGAAAGCTGTCCCATGAACCTTCCACCCTGACCTCCATGCATGGCTCATGTAAGTCCTGCATTCATAGGATGCTAGGACTCAATAATGCATGAGGGCTTTCCATAGGCATCCGGTTGGCCACTAGGTGAAAAAAACCTACGGGACTAGACAGATGACTGGTCTGATCCAGCAGATCTGTTCTTATGTTCTGATGAGACAAGCGTTTCCTTTATCTCAAGTTCACCCAGAAGTTCTTCCATAATTATGCAATGTCACCCTTTTGCAGAGAAGGGCAGGACTCACTTAATTTTTGCAAATGTCAACTTCCACTCGCATTTTATCTACAGCACTGCTAATGCCTTCAGTAAATCCTGGTAACAACTGCCAGGTAAAGTTCGATGCTGTGATTGAATCAAGAACCTGTTGAACCACAACGAAAGGAACTGACCACTGGATGATGCTGTTGCACTACGGAAAAATGCCAGCTGGCTCATTAAACCGGCTGTAAATCCAAAGAGGCACCAACACAAAAGTTCAGAAGTGATAGTTTCAGGTGTTTTGCTTGTCTTTAATTACTTATAATCATGCAGCGACAGATGTCACATTCTTCCTTTTCTTCCCTGGTAACTGCAATTTGCCCACACTTACATGTCATTTTGAATTCCCAAGCACTACATATGTCTCACCTCAGAGATTTCAGAATCTGTCGCTGTAAAGAGAGGCACCATTCTTAATATGCAAAACAAGAGGGAAACAGTCAATGTTTCATGATTTAGCAGGATTTTAATTTCACAATCTGTTGAAGGTGAAAAAGAGTATTGCACCGTGGAATAGAGCTGGGTTTACAGCTGTTTGCCAAATGCAACAAAGTGTGTGCGTTTTTTTGTTATGCACTGTCACCGTTTTATTAGCAGGCCATTCCTAACAGCAGGAATTCAATACAAAAATTGGCCACTGAGTGGGAATATTCTTATTTTCATTTCTCGCAGGTTTTTGATACTTTATCTTCCTAACAGCTGTGGGGATGTGGGGGATAAGTCTTTTTGGGAAGAAGAAAAAAACCACACACAAACAATTTAGGGGTACCTCATAGCTCACTTCTAACCCTCACATCTCATCAAAGAGAACTATCTAGATACAGTACTTTAACAATCAAAATATTGTTTGCCTTTGCTTCATGACCCATAACTAGAGATTTGCTTTCTGGCTTAACTCAGGATACCACAGTTGAAACATAGGTAAGAGGCAGAGAGAGAGAGAGAGAGAGAGAGAGAGAGATCAGAGGAACAGGTTAGAAAACAGTGTGAAGGGAACTGAAATTAAATACCTTCAAATTATTATGGGTGGTGTTCAGAGAAGACCCACTGAAATTGATGGACATAACTGAGGTCCACTGATTTCACTCTGAGTAAAACTTAGTTGAATATTGTTCTGTATGTATCCAAAATAGAGGTCATTAATCCTGGACTCCTGAAACAGGTTGCTAGTCCCTCACTGCCTCTGCCAATATTACAGCTGGTCCGAAGGAAAATTACAGGTGCCTCAGCAGATCAAAGCATGTTTGGACAAAATGATAATCCTAAAATATGTTTAAAAGTAGGATAAGAGTCAAGCATATTGGGTTGAATCCAGCACATGTTACTATCTGAGCAGAACAATTTCTACTCATGCAACAAATATAATTTTTCTCTGCTCCCCTTGCTCACTCCTTATACCAGAAAGTTGAAGGAACTTCTAGAGGCCTGGGGGGCAATGGAAGGAGGAAAGAGAGGAATTTACAACCTTTTATTTAGATTTCATTATTCCAAAGTCTTGAAAATGGTAAATATTGACACATCTTTATCACAAAGGCATATACAGAGGGTTGTATCTAGTCATGCTTAGAGTAGTCTTATTTGAATAAAGGTAAGTGACCGACTGTGGGGTTGTGGCGCTCATCTCTCTATATTGGCCGAGGGAGCCAGCGTACAGCTTCCGGGTCATGTGGCCAGCATGATTAAGCCGCTTCTGGCGAACCAGAGCAGTGCACGGAAATGCCATTCACCTTCCTGCCGGAGCGGTACCTATTTATCTACTTGCACTTTGACGGGCTTTCGAAGTGCTAGGTTGGCAGGAGCAGGGACCAAGCAACGGGAGCTCACCCCGTCGCGGGGATTTGAACCACGACCTTCTGATCAGCAAGTCCAAGACTCTGTGGTTTAACCCACAGCGGCACCCGCGTCCCTCTTATTTGAATAAAGAATGGGAAACTTAATTCCCATTGAGTTTAGCGAATCTGCCCTAAACATAATAAAATCTGTATTCAAGTCCATTAAGTAAACTTCATATAATATGAATCGGTACTGAATCTGTTTTTCTTAATATAATAAGTGCACCCATATTAAAAGTATAGAACATTGCTAAATAATGAGGATGCTCAGATTTAGGAAATAAAATCTGAATTACAGGAACACAACCAACAACACTGAGCAGATGTTTCAGAGTGCACAATGTCTCATACTTATGAAATGCAAGTTTCAAAAAGATTTGAATTTAAAGTTTTCTAGTTCTTTGCTATCACTAATCTAGCTGCAAGGATAAGATCTTAATTAATTGTATTCTTAAACTGAGGAGTGTACCAAGATAATAGGGCTAGTTTGAGATCTAGTTGTAGTAACTGTCGTGTCACCTGATTAATTATTTGAAATATTTTCCCCCCAAAGGGAATAATTTTTGAGCAAAACCACCTCATGTGTATTAGGGAATCTGGCTGTAATGGTTCTAAGGGGTTGCTCGTGCGTAAGCAGGTGCCTATCTCCCTGGCTGGGTGCAAACACCTGGCTGGGCTGCCAAAGTGAACCTCTTCTGTCCGGACAGCCACTCACCCGTGGCTGACTCAATCGCTGGCAGAATCCGTGAGTGGGCGTTTCTTAAACTTCTTCCAGCAAAGAAGTTCTTTGACGCCTAGTCTCCACCTACCCTCTCTGCGCGAAAGCCTTCTGCGCAGGGAGGGCGTGGGCAACGGAGGACCCCTACTCTCCCCGCTGGTCCCAGGCAAGGAGTCATGGGACCGCCTCACCACTTCCCCCACCTGCCCCCCTTCTCCACTGGTGCTACGCTGATTCTCTTCCCCAGAAGATGAGCTGTTCCTCCCGATCCCTGGACGCTCTCTGGAATCCCTCTGGCTTTTGCACTCCCACTCCAGTACTGATGGCAGTTCCCTGACACTGGCAAATTGCATTCCTGGCAGCAGAATTTGGATGTATTGTGGTTAATTTTATTTAAACCGACTTGGCACATGTACCAGTCATGTGCTATTTTTAGAGTACTTTTTCGAGTCCTAATTGAGATAGAACCCAATGGCAGTCTAGTCCAAATTTATTTCTAATGTTTTCCCTCTACTTCTTCTCCAAAAGCTCTCCCCCATTTTAGTCTTAATGATATAAGGGGAGGGGTAGTCAATTGTGTGAGGATTTCATATAGTTGGGAGCTTATTCCTTTTCTGAGTGGGCTGCTAGAATCCAATAATTGTTTATGTTGTGTAGTGCCTGAGCCCTTATGTTTGGTTGGTTTAGGAAGTGTATGATCTGATGCATCTCTAACCAGTCACAAAATATATCTCCTAGCGTAAAGTTTTTTTCTGGCCAGACCATGGCCAGATCTAGGTGTTATTGCAGATGCATTACTGGTGCCAAAACAGCAAAACAGCCCCTTCACTTTCTCTTCTCTTGATGACATGTACTAATACAAATGTGTGATGTGATGCTATCAGGCTCCAAGTTTCTTTGTCCCCCACTGTGTTTCCTTGCCTGTCTTTTGTGGAGTGTGGCTTTCTCCCGATTGAAGTGCAGAGTGTTTGAGGACCGGGACATTCACAGGGAAACCAAAATGCTTGTTTACAAAGTTATTGTACTACCAACCTTACTGTATGCTTGTGAAATATGGACCACTTATAAACACTATCTCCAACTCCTTGAAATATTCCATCAACAGTGTCTCCGAAAATTTTTACACATCACTTGGGAAGACAGGTGAACAAATACCAGTGTACTGGAAGAAGCAAAGATCACCAGTGTCAAAGCAATGATTCTTCAACATCAACTTCGTTGGACTGGCTATGTTGCGAGGATGCCTGATGGTCGTCTTCCAAAGCAACTACTCTATTCCAAACTTAAAAATGGAAAGCGTAATGCTGGTGGTCAACAAAAGAGGTTTAAAGACTCTCTCAAGGCAAATCTAAAAAAATGTAGTATAAACACCGAAAAATGGGAAACACTGGCCCGCAAGTGCTCCAATTGGAGATCAGCCTTTACTAAAGCTGTCATGGGCTTTGAAGACACTTGAACTCAGGACACAAGGGAGAAAGGTGCTAAGAAGAAGGCATGCTTGGCAAATTCACACCATGATCAACTCCCACCCAGAAACCAATGTCCCCACTGTGGAACAACGTGTGGATCCAGAATTGGCCGCCACAGTCACTTACAGACTCATTGTTAAAACCGTGTTTATGGAAGACAATCTTACTTGGCTATGAGTGATCGCCAAAGAAGAAGAAGATAGGGAAACAGGAAGTGTGACAATGATGCCACTCACAGTTTGTTTTACTGAGCACTGGGAGATAAGGCGATTTTGTTACTGGGCACAAATTGGAAAGAGTGAATCTACTTCCTCTCTCTTTCAACATACACACAATTCTACACTGAAATATATATATTAAATATACATTTTTCACCTTTTCTCTCTCTCAAAATACACATTTATAAATGCATTGTGCTATGTTTGTGACTGTTTTGTGCCAATACATTTGGCAAGTACAAAACCCAGTGGATCAGTGAGGTTTCAGTGCACACAGTAGTTTGGGAGGTGCAGATCAGGTAAAATCATATTTATATTGGAATTCCTACAAATCAAAATCCTCAAGTATCTCTAGTGGCAGCCAATATCCCTAGTTAGATCTAGTTATGATTTAACAGGAAATAAACCCTAGGTATATGGTTTGTTAGGGACGAAGGTGGCACTGTGGGTTAAACCACAGGGCCTAGGACTTGCTGATCAGAAGGTCGGTGGTTCGAATCCCTGCAACGGCGTGAGCTCCTGTTGCTCGGTCCCTGCTCCTGCCAACCTGCCAGTTCGAAAGCATGTCAAAGTGCAAGTAGATAAATAGGTACCGCTCTGGCGGGAAGATAAACGACATTTCCGTGAGCTGCTCTGGTTCGCCAGAAGCGGCTTAGTCCTGCTGGCCACATGACCCAGAAGCTGTACGCTGGCTCCCTTGGCCAGTAAAGCAAGATGAGCGCCGCAACCCCAGAGTCAGTCACGACTGGACCTAATGGTCAGGGGTCCATTTACCTTTTATATGGTCTTTGCTTCTTGGAGAAAGTGTGGGGTATATAACTGCAATAAGTAAACATGTGGTTTTCATGCAGCTATAGAAATGGGTGTGTCTGGGATACAGTTTTCCCACTTTCTATAGCTTCTAATGCCTGTTGTGGATTTGTTACTAACCAGTGTTAGGAAGAACTGCAAAAAGGGATGAAAAAAATTAAATAGAGCTGCAAAGAACACAGGCTCAAGTGACACCTCATGATCTTAACTGATGACGTTTACAAATGACATGCGCTGTTCAGTTGTTGTCTGTAAGTAATCATCAGTTCTTATCTGACTGAAACTTTGCAAATACTTTCAGAGTGAAACTTGTTCTTCCCTGATCTGAAAGCAATTTTAGACAACATATTACTGCAGGAGGCTTATCAGGTAAAGTGTCTCAGTCAAAGGAAACTGTACACAGAATACAGATTTTGCCAGAAGCCAACTTGCCCATTTTAGAGAGCTGCCACCAAACAAACAATATGAAAGATTTGATCGCCGTGTGCATTTGTTTATTCTGGAGAAACTTTTTTAAGAGAGGCTGTTTAACAATAAGATTAACAATAACCTGGGCTGCTCTCAGACACCACATTAATTGTTCAACAATGCTGTCATAATATATGAATCTCTCAGTGAAGCTGTTCACAAATCCATGTTCATAACCTGAAAACAGCACCTTCAAGGGGTTCCTCATATGTGAGTATGAGCCTTGATATAAATATTCATTTTGGCTCCACTAAACCCACCCCATAAAGGGATGTGGGTGGCGCTGTAGTCTTAACCACACAGCCCAGGGCTTGCCGATCAGAAGGTCGGCGGTTCGAATCCCCACGACGGGGTGAGCTCCCATTGCTCGGTCCCTACTCTTGCCAACCTAGCAGTTCGAAAGCACGTCAAAGTGCAAGTAGATAAATAGGTACCACTCTGGTGGGAAGGTAAATAGCATTTCCGTGCGCTGCTCTGGTTCGCCAGAAGCAGCTTAGTCATGCTGGCCACAAGACCCAGAAGCTGCCTGCGGACAAACACCAGCTCCCTCAGCCAGTAAAGCAAGATGAGCGTAGCAACACCAGTCGTCTGTGACTGGACTTAATGGTCAGGGGTCCCTTTACCTTTAAACCCACCCCATCTGACCTCTTTTCCAAAGGCATAGTATATCTGCCCTGCTAGATGACTAATCTACTTGCTGTACAATCACTATCCTCTTACATTTTCACATACTAGCTAACAAATCTTGCACTACTAATTATCCAGGGTTCACCTGGACCCAGTATTGCACAAAATGGGTCTAATACTACCATTTTTTTCTGCTGTGTATTTTTCTTTCCTACATATGCTTAACTTCGTTCATCAACATGATGCTCCCATTTCTTCTCTTTCACACCTCTAAAGAGTCATAGAATTGGAAAGAACCCCAATAATCATCTAATCTAACACCTTGAACACTCTCGCAGGAAATCCAGAATTGCAATATTCTTGATAGGTGGCCATCCAGCCTTTGCTTCTAAACCTCAAATGAAGAAGAGACCACCACTTTCTGAGGCTGTCTGTTCCAAGGTCAGACAGTTCCTTCAATCAGGAAGTTCTTTCTTATGTTGAGGTTGAAATCCTCTTTCTTGCCCACGTGTCAATCACCTGATATCACTGTGACATTAGTTGATGCTGTGCTTTGAAGCTCCAATTGTTGGGACTTCAAAGCACAGTGTGGACTTTTTGAAAGTCCTTTTGCAAACAGCCATGCTCTTTAAACAACCAAAAACTGAAATCTTGAAGAGCAGTGCAGGGCTGTTTGCAAAAGGGCTCTCAAACAGCCCACACTGTGCTTTGAACCTTGCACTTGAACCTTCCATGGAAACCACTGTTAAATTGAAATGGTGTGGGGGAATCTATTTTAGCAGCCATTTCAAT
Source organism: Podarcis siculus (assembly GCA_034642415.1). NCBI lineage: Eukaryota > Metazoa > Chordata > Lepidosauria > Squamata > Lacertidae > Podarcis > Podarcis siculus. The sequence goes on along the minus strand of JAXCMG010000208.1, from coordinate 1,301,828 downwards.
GTAAGTCACTTCCTCCTAGAGTATGGCACATTCTCACTGCCCACCAACTGACTGAAGCTGGGATCTGCTGAACGAAAAGCATGTGTTCTGCCATCGAGGTACGGCTCTTCCCCATTGCTGCCATTGCCTCTTTAATTGTCAAGGTGGTCACAATGAAATGTAATCCATATGAATACTTCCTCAGGAAGCACTACACCAAGCTGAGTGCAGCTATTACGCCTCTGTTGTTGTTGTTGTTTAGTCATTTAGTCGTGTCCGACTCTTCATGACCCCATGGACCAGAGCACGCCAGGCACTTCTGTCCTCCACTGCCTCCCACAGTTTGGCCCAACTCATGCTGGTAGCTTTGAGAACACCATCCAACCATCTCGTCCTCTGTCGTCCCCTTCTCCTTGTGCCCTCCATCTTTCCCAACATCAGGGTCTTTTCCAGGGAGTCTTCTCTTCTCATGAGGTGGCCAAAGTATTGGAGTCTCACCTTCAGGATCTGTCCTTCCAGTGAGCACTCAGGGCTGATTTCCTTAAGAATGGATAGGTTTGTTCTTCTTGCAGTCCATGGGACTCTCAAGAGTCACCTCCAGCACCATAATTCAAAAGCATCAATTCTTTGGCGATCAGCCTTCTTTATGGTCCAGCTCTCACTTCCATACATCACTACTGGGAAAACCATGGCTTTAACTATACGGACCTTTGTTGGCAAGGTGATGTCTCTGCTTTTTAAGATGTTGTCTAGGTTTATCATTGCTTTTCTCCCAAGAAGCAGGCGTCTTTTAATTTCGTGGCTGCCGTCACCATTAGGCCTCTATTGCTATGCAAAAGAAAACAATGAAAAAATAGGTAGCAATATTATGAGCCACATGCTCTTGCTGTGCTTGTGTGATATGGGATGGGAGCCGGCTCCCGTTCTGCAGAGCCTGTCAGAATTTTATCTCTCAAGTCCCTTCATCTCTCAGGTGACCGTATCTGCAATAGTTTCACCCCGCCAGACTTCATTGTTTCAAGCCTTCTTCGGGCTGAGTGACAATTCAATCAGAATGCACTTGGGAACAGGATGTCCAATTCCTGCTAAAACATTCTGCAGCACACATCTGCTTGAGTTTCATATACTTTCCTTTATCGTCATATCAGTGATTAGTGGATGGAGTCTGCTATATCAAAAGAGCCAAGCTGTCTGTGAAAACTACAGCTGGGCGGAAAGCAAAAAAGAAGAAGAAGAAAAAGCAAAGTAAACATGGTTGCCTCTAAACACCTCGAGTGCGGGAAACGCAGAACAGTATAGAATGATTTCAGAGTACAAAATGTAGTTCCCATCCAGTCAAGCATGCATGGAAAAGATGGTACAGAGTGCACATAGTCCTTTAAAAGAAGTAGTAGCTAGGTCAAGTTAGCCATATTGGTTTGTGTGAAATTGGGGAGTTTTCTTGTTGGGCTGTGTACATAATGAAGGGGAGCCACACTGGGGTGAAGGTGTCCTCTTTCATTTATCCCCATGATAGCTTCAATTTGTTGGTTAGCTTTTCTAGTAGGGCTGTTTCTCCTACAGTTTGGTACCAGTGGTCCATGTTCATTCCTTACATGTCCCTCATGTCAAGGAACCTTGCACATAAAAAGCTAAAGGTAAAGGTACCCCTGCCCGTACAGGCCAGTCATGACCGACTCTGGGGTTGCGTGCTCATCTCGCTTAAGAGGCCGGGAGCCAGCACTGTCCGCAGACACTTCCGGGTCACATGGCCAGCGTGACGAAGCTGCTCTGGTGAGCCAGCACCAGCGCAGCACACGAAAACGCCGTTTACCTTCCTGCTATAAAGCGGTACCTATTTATCTAATTGCACTTAAGAGTGCTTTCGAACTGCTAGGTGGGCAGGAGCTGCGACCGAACGATGGGAGCTCACCCCGCCGCGGGGATTCGAACCGCTGACCATACGATCGGCAAGTCCTAGGCACTGAGGTTTTACCCACAGCGCCACCCGCGCTGTGTAAAAGAATGAAAGTTTACACTGTGTAAAAGAATGAAAGTTTATAACCCCCTCCTCTCTCCCCTCCCCCTCTCTCTTCTTCCCCAACCTTATCCTGTCTCACATTGAATATAACTGATCTGCAGAAAAGATTCTACGAATGGAAGAAATCGTTAATGTTCACTTATTTTTCCTAAAAAGAAATCATGAATTTATGAATCCCCCCCCCCCAATGAAACCTGATGTGAAGCATTTTGATGATGCAAACTTATATTTTGTTACTACCAGTTCACAGAATGCTGGACCGAGATTTTTGATATATTGCCCCAGACAGAGGACATATGGTCAGCAAAAACATTCCAGTAAACTTGGTGTACCACTTGCTTTCCCCCAAGGTATTGCAAGGAATAACATCAGCACTGCAGATTCATTTTAAATATACTTTGCGATTTTGTTCCATTTTAAAACTAGTAGCTAATGGAAATCAATTACAGAAGTGAAGCTTATCCTTTTGAATGATGTTTCCCATAAGCTTAAGCAAAGCGAGGAAGCATAGTAATTAAGTGCAACATATCTCAAGGTAACGTCAGGACTGTATGCTAACTATGATTTATACGTTTTTATTACTTACATATTCCAACTGTCAAAATGGCAATCTGACTTTAAAGATAGCTTCCTCAGGGTAGCCTTCACTTTCCTCACTAAATGCTTTGTAGCTGTTAAGATGTTCCTGGAAAAGAGGCAAGCTTTTTGCCTGTATGGAACAAGAGAGAGGGAGGAAAAATATGTCTGCTGTTTCTCAGTACAGTGGTACCTCAGGTTAAGTACTTAATTCGTTCCGGAGGTCCGTACTTAACATGAAACTGTTCTTAACCTGAAGCACCACTTTAGCTAATGGGGCCTCCTGCTGCCACCACGCCGCCGGAGCACGATTTCTGTTCTCATCCTGAAGCAAAGTTCTTAACCTGAAGCACTATTTCTGGGTTAGCGGAGTCTGTAACCTGAAGCGTATGTAACCTGAGGTACCACTGTATATACATTTTCCTTGCTAATCATCCCCCCCTTAGAATCATCAGGGGAAAACTTAAAATAGAAACATTAGTATTTCAAAAATACTGCACTCAATATTACACAGATTTCCTCATTATATTTACATATCCAAATTCCAAATTAGCAATGGAGAATTCCACCAATATGTGTTTTATTCACAAATGAGCTTTAGACATTCATTCCTGCTGAGTTTTGCATTAAGAATCTTTGGTCAACTGCAAGTTTCAATGCGGTTTAAACCCCCACCCCCCCAACTCCTGTATGTACAATATGTACAACAAATAATTCTGCAGCTGATCTGCAGGACTGGTTTGAGTTGATCTGCATTTCTTGCACTTTGAATTCTGCTTCAGGTTCTGAGCTGCTGTGTATAAAATGAAGCTCTGTGTTTTCCATTCATTGGAATCTAAAACAACTATTTCTTTTCAGCCTTTTGGCCAAAGTGGACAAAATGCTCAGGTTCAGGAGCCCTCCTAGAGTGGGCTAAGCCTTCCAGTTTTGGGGCGAATGCATCAAAGAGTTTTGCACAGGATACTCTTAAACTTTGAATATTATTTTTTCAGATATAGGAGAAATCTCTTAACTTTTTGATTTTCTGCTAGAGTTGGGTGCAATGTGTAGTCATGGTCATCCCTTTTAAGGTGAGGATGCCTGGGAAATTTCAGAATAGTAGCTATCGTGGGCCTTGCCAGTGGGATGATAGAATAGGAATCAAAGTGGGTAAGGGGTTGAAAACAGAACGTGGATCTGCAGGAAAGACTGGATCTGTAGACTGAAAGCAGCACCAGGAACAGATGCAAGTTTTATTCACTGGATTGATTTCTGTTCCAGGCATGGGACAAATAAGTAAACATTAACAATATCTGCTCCCATTTCTGATGGAATTCTTCAACCCCCAGCTCCAAATGAACTTCTTATCTAAATGTTGTTAGTAGGGGTTGTTTTCTGCTGCCTCACCTTTGGGGGGGGATACAGTGAAAATCTGACTGTAGTACCCTGTGAAAATAATTCTGTGATAAAGAGACCTATTCATCAAAATGAACAATTACTCTTCCCCCCCCTTACTGCCCTCTCCTCTTGAAGTATGGGTGTTTCCTCAGTCAGTTTTGCTTTATTTCTTGTGGAGTAGAGAAAGTCATGATTTAATCAAGAGAGAGAACTCCACAGGGCTTATTAAATCCCTGTTCCACAAGTTGCCTTGCTAACAGCACAATCTTACCTGGGAATGTGCGCACCTTCCCCAGTTCACCCCAATTTGCCTTGTAATTTTGGGGTATGCACAGAGCTGATGTACATATTTAGTGCATACCCACCACAGATGTAAAAAGGTTGCACTTTGGATAGAACTATGACAGATAACAGTTTGGACATTTGCCCCTCGATCCAAAAGCTGAAAGTTCAACAATTCTGTAAAAAGCACAGCCTTTGTTCTTCTTTTTATAAAATCAAGAAGTCACAACCTTTCTCATAAAGAAAGGCATGATGATTGCTTAGGATGTGATCTGTTGATATGATGCAGTGGGAGGTGGGGTGAGGGAAGTTAGATTTAATGCATCTGTCCTCTAATCTGAGTGCAGTTAAGTTATGTGAGCTGTGCCAGAAAAGGGGGTGAGTTATGGCAATTGTCCCTCAGGCTCAAATAATATCTATGAATCTATGATTATTATTTTTTGATTTTTTTTTTGTACACGACACTCAATATAAATAAGAACAGCCCACACAAAGGCAGCCAACAAGGGAATGGGCAAATTTGATAGGCTAGACACATCATCCTACCACAAAAACAATGGCAACAACTTTGTGAAAATAAAATTGAGATGTACTGAGCTTCAGCAACTAAAGAAGTTTTAAGGGAAGTTTCATGGGTTTCTTCTAGAATTTGACTTTTATTGGCCTTTCTCCTGGGCATGGTCGGCCAATTGGTGCCAAAGAAAGATAGAGCTTTTTTTATGTACGCCACAACAGCAGCAAGAATACTCATCGCAAGGTACTGGAAGACACAAGATTTACCCACTCTGGAAGAATGGCAGATGAAAGTGATGGACTATATGGAGTTGGCGGAAATGACTGGCAGAATCCGAGACCAGGGAGAAGAGTTGGTGGAAGAAGACTGGAAGAAATTTAAAGACTATTTGCAGAAACATTGTAAAATTAATGAATGTTAAAATGATGTTGGTTTGAAATCAAGTGGCCTTAGCAACAAGGTTAACAAGAATATGTAAAAATGGATTGATAATGGACAAAAATATAAAGTTATAACATGTTGAGATATTGAGTTAAGTTAAAAGAAAGAGGGTAAGGATTTGCTGATTTAATTATGTGAATGGGAATACAAAAAAGGGAGGTGTGAGGAGGTCAGGGAAATAAGCTAAGAAAAATTTAAAAAATCTGAAAAACTGATTTGTTTTTAATTACTTTTTTGTCTATCTATTTTTCTTGTATTTTTTTATAGTATACTTTAATATGCATACAGTAATATGTATTGCTCCTTGGTGGAAGAAGCTGTAATGAATTATACAAACAGCTTTGTACTGTTTGACATCCCATCCGATGTCAAACATATAAATGACTATTTGACTTTTAGAAGGCATCTGAAGGCAGCCCTGTTTAGGAAAGTTTTTAATGTTTTATTATGTTTTAATATTCTGTTGGGAGCCACCCAGAGTGACTGGGGAAACCCAGTCAGATGGGTGGCAAATAATAAGAATAACAACTCAGACTTTTCTGTTGTATTTTATTTCTGAGAACTTAATTTTAGTTATTAAGGGTGAGCAATCATTGCCACCTAAAGTAAATGTGAAATCATCTGTTTTGTCCAAATTAACCACCACTGAGTTTTATCCTTTTTTTTCAATTTCCTGAAGGTTTTCAGCCATATGGAATTTGATAGCAAAGTCACAAAAAAGTAATCAGCAAACTATTCCTTTAAATTCAAATTTACGGTTATTGAGATTAAAGTCCCCTGCAGTATTCCTGTTGGAGGTTTCTTTGACACCCAAGAGTACTGGGGGCCACCCTTGGACATGTGGATTTCATGGACACAACCCATGATATCCACAGCATGTGCATGTTAATGTCTTGAAATGCTTTCTTTCTAACTATAACCTTGCTGAAGATGCAAGCCAACTTTGGTCCACATATGCAGATCCATGGACTTGGAGAAAAGATCAAAATGGGCCTAGCCGAAACAAAATCACAATCCTGTTGTCAGTTCAGAAGTAACTTCCACTGAATTCAGGGAGGACTCAGCTATACAGCTGCAAATAAAACATGTTAAGTGTGTTTTAAGTGCAATATACAATGTGAGACTAGATGACGATGGTGAGCCTCATGGAAAATTCAATGTACAGTGGTACCTCCGGTTGCAAACGGGATCCATTCCAGAGCTCCAGTCAGATCCCGAGGAATTCACAACCTGAGGTGCCACTTCTGCAAATGCACGTGGCACAGTTTAGTGTTTCTGCACATGCTCGCAGCAAAACCCAGAAAAATACTTCCGGGTTTGCCATGTACACATCCCGAAGGATACATAACCGGAGGTGAACATAAGTAGAGGCACCACTGTATTTTTAAAAATGCTTTTTTAAAAAGTATTTTCAGAACGTTTTTTATATGTGTGTGGATTCCTCCCTAAAGGTAAAGGTAAAGGTACCCCTGCCCGTATGGGCCAGTCTTGACAGACTCTGGGGTTGGTGCGCCCATCTCACTCTATAGGCCGGGGGCCAGCGCTGTCCGGAGACACTTCCGGGTCACGTGGCCAGCGTGACATCGCTGCTCTGGCGAGCCAGAGCCGCACACGGAAACGCCATTTACCTTCCCGCTAGTAAGTGGTCCCTATTTATCTACTTGCACCCGGGGGTGCTTTCGAACTGCTAGGTTGGCAGGCGCTGGGACCGAGCAACGGGAGCGCACCCCGCCGCGGGGATTCGAACCGCCGACCTTTCGATCGGCAAGCCCTAGGAGCTGAGGCTTTTACCCACAGCGCCACCCGCATCCCTGGATTCCTCCCTACTCTCAAGTAAATGTGTCTAAATGCTTTTCACTGATGTACTTTAGCACTTTGTTTACTTCTGTAAGTCCAGCGACTCTTCCTTCTTGATTTTTTTTTTTTACCCTGCCCATTTCTAAAATGATGTGCAAGTTGTAACCAACTATTAGCTATGAGCTATTGTTGGCTGCTACTCTCACTTGTACAGTTACTTTTGGATTGTCTCACTAATTTCCTCTATGTTCTTAGAACTAATAACTCCCGGGGCTTCTAATTTTATAGATATTCCTTTAATAAAACCCAATTCATTCCCAATTTTACAAAAAGCTTATTACAAGGATTATGTGAACAATGAAAGCTTTCTGCCTACAGCAGAACCATAACACATTTGAAAGAAAAACACCCGAGGACATTTAAGGCATTTGCTGCCAGCACCGCTTTCTTTTTATTCATTCGGTTGTTTAGTTATATAGTGCTAGGACTATACGGTTATTTTTGGTTTGTTCATCCAGGCATGGATCTTAAGGTAAGTTAGCAGCTTAGGGAAATGCACAGAAAAAGAGTTTCATATCTCCTCCTTCCCACCACAGTTTCCTGTGAGGTCCAAAGGCCACTTCAAATCATTGCGATCCATTCCAGAACATTGTGCATTGTGTTGAGGGCGCTTGCTGGTACAAAACACCTACTGAGAATGTTCTCTAACATTAACTTACCTTACAATCCAATCCAATCATGATTTCAGACAATTCTGAGTCTCCCGTTAACAGCTGCATCCCACATTGTTCAGGAGGTCTCACAACCTTCCGGATATGTTTTGCCGGGTGCAGGTGGTTTCAGCAAGGGATAGGAAGCTTTTCTTCTTTGAACTTCTTTAAGGATCCAAGCCAATGAAAACACAATTAAATAACAGGTCACAATTATATCTATATCTGTGAACAGGATTTTTTTAAAAAAACAAAACAAAATGAATAGCCAGTTATACCTAGGAGCACCCATGTGCAAAGCGGAAAACTTTGCAACCCTGGTTCTCAGCTGAAACTACTTGTCTGTTTTCATATTTCATATTCCACTAATTGCAAAAAGTGAGCCCTGCCTTTATAGGGCCCCCCCCCCCCCCGCACTGGGCCTGTCAAAATTTGCATCTGTGTTTGCTTACAGTACAGGAAACCTCACAATGAAATAAGGCACATCAGAGCATTCATTCCAGTGCAATCCAATGCCCCTTGCATGTTTCCTTAATCGGCACCGCAGCCCATACAAGTGCATTCACAAAGAAACAAAGTGTGCTTCCAGACAGTCAGTAGTTTGCGAGAGGGTCTCAAGCACTCACCATGAATGTAAGTAAAGGTAAAGGGACCCCTGACCATTAGGTCCAGTCGTGGCCAACTCTGGGGTTGCGGCGCTCATCTCGCTTTACTGGCCGAGGGAGCCGGCATACAGCTTCCAGGTCATGTGGCCAGCATGACTAAGCCGCTTCTGGCGAACCAGAGCAGCGCACGGAAATGCCGTTTACCTTCCCGCTGGAGCGGTACCTATTTATCTACTTGCACTTTGACGTGCTTTCGAACTGCTAGGTTGGCAGGAGCAGGGACCGAGCAACGGGAGCTCACCCCGTCGCAGGGATTCGAACCGCCGACCTTCTGATCGGCAAGTCCTAGGCTCTGTGGTTTAACCCACAGCGCCACCCACGTCCCTTACCGTGAATGTAGGTTTGTGCAATTAAAGTGGATTAAAGCACTCCCTTGCAGCAAATCCACTTAAAACAAACAAACAAACAAACAAAAAACCAAGGAGACTCAGGAGACTGATCTGCCCCACAGAAGACATTCTGTTTCCTCTTTTCTTCCATACCTTTCACAAGGCAAATGTAACGAATGGATGAAGCTATCTGAAGCTTCGTTTCTCCTTTCCTTCTGCACTAGGTATAGCAGTGAACTCTCAGAATGGCTGCCAGAACTCTGCAAGTACCTGAAAGAAAGAGAATAAACAGTATATCAATCAAGGCTGGGGGTGTCAGAGTCCCACTTAACAGGGTCTAGGGGAAACCCCAGCTCTTATGGACAACACATTCCTCCTTGCAAAACATTGCCATTGTTCAGGCATGTTCTTGGATCCTGTACAATTTTTCGATGCTTTCCATATTTTCCTGTAATGTTCATTTTTAGGGCAAGCAGACTTCTGCTTGCTCATCTCTTTTTCAAACAAAGCAGTGAAACTTAAAGTAACGAAACAGATAAAAGTATCTGTATTCAATGTTGGATCTAATCCTGAGATTAAATGTTAAATCTCATGATAATGTGCCTAATTACCAGGCTTATCTCTATATAGCCTGAAAATCTCTGCAGGAAACTTACTGATTATTAATTAAACTATGAAAATTAACCTTTTAATTTATCAACCAGATATGAATCCTCGGCTTGAAAGCTCAATTATACTGGATCTTTTAGAGTAATGTTTACATTGTATCATCTTTTAGTCGGAGATCAAATCTAAAATGAGCCTTTTGGAACCAGAATAAATCCCCCAAATTGTCACTTAATAAAAGACCAACTTTGAAGTTCCTCTGCGTTTTAGCAGTAATGTAGTATATTACCAAATCGCAGGAAAGAACTGCACTTTGGCTGATCACTATGATAGGATTTGGGAAAAGACAGCCGTCTGTTTCCACCCTGTCTGTTGTGAGAAGAAACACTCTGGATAAGTTGATTCAGACTTCACATACAACAGACAGACTTTTTTAAAAAATCTCACTATTGGTGTGTGTGGAAAGGCATTTTTCTTGCTGACTGCCCACCTTGGAGGGCACACTGCTGTCCTCCAGTGCAATCTCCTATGCTGTTCTGGAGGTTATTATTATTATTATTATTATTAATTTACTGCCCTATACCTGGAGGTCTCAGGGTGGTTCACAGAAAAGATCACAATATATAAACTCAAAACAAAAACAATAGTTCAATAACACCCCCCTCAAAAGAGCCACATTTTAAAAGGGCATGGGATGTCAATCAGCCTGGTTGAAAGGAACGTTTTTGCCTGGCACCTAAAGCTGTATAATGAAGGTGCCAGGCGAACGTCCCTGAAGAGAGCATTCCACAGATGGGGAGCCACCGCAGAGAAGGCCCATTCTTGTGTTGCCACCCTCCGGACCTCTTGAGGAGGAGGCACAAGAAGGAGGGCCTCAGGAGATGATCTCAGGGTCCAGGTAGGTTCATATGGAAAGAGGCGGTCCTTGAGGTACTGCAGTTCTGAGCCGTTTAAGGCTTTATCGGTCACAACCAGCAGTGGACAGTTTGTGAGGTGGTGCCTGGGGGCCACAGGGGATAATCAGGAAAAAGTCCCCCCTCATGCCCATCAGTGGGAACATCCCTTGAATAAACTGCTGGTTGGAGGATGTTTCCACTCTGACTCTTGATTCCCCCGCTCCTGCTTCTGATTCTGGACTGTTCTCTGGCACAGCCTCTGCCTGCTCACTAAAGCCTGTCTCCTCCCTCTTCTCTCTATGATCACTCATGGTCATCCCATCAAAAATCCCCTGGATTTTCTTATTTGGGGTTCCCTTGTGGGTTCCTTAGCTGGTGCCTCCCACCACTCTTTTGCATCCAGTCAGTCCATGACACGAATCTTTGCACCTGGAAGGCAGCACACCTCCCGTGATATCCTGTTATCTCTGCACATTGCTACCTCTGTGTCTTGCTCCCAGAATCAGTTTCTGAGGTGAGGGGAATATGATTGATTTTGCAGCCCCAGTGAGACAGCATGAATCCTGGCTGTCCTGCTCCTATGTGTCACACATTTGTCTCTTGCAATGGGTGATCTTCTTCCTCACTTGGGGCAACCCACCTGTGAAGTTGTTCCAGTACCATCTGCTCTGCCCTATCTAGAATTTCCTCATCTTGCCCAGGAGTTCGAAGTGTGGACAGGTGAACATCAAGTTGCTGAACCTTCTCTTCCAGCAAAGCAACCAGCTTTCCCTTGCTGCAGGTGTAGATTTGCACGTTCTGAAGCTGGAAGACAAACATGGCAGAGTAGTTCCTTCACCGTCTATATCTCCACGAAACCGCACTCTGGGTCTCTCCCTCAAAACACCCTTGTGAATGCCCCAGTTTGCTGGTCATGAGCTTCCAGAAGCTGCAAACAGCTAAATATATCTGCTGCTGGCTGCTAACTCCTCTCATTTCATGTGCGTATCCACAATGTGCCACACAAATAAAATTCCCGGGGGCTATCTTCTCTGCATATCGAAAAGGTGTACAGTATATTTCAGAAGGGGGAAATGTTGGTTTTCTTTGGCAAGTAAATATTTGGACACTCTTGCCAGTATTAAAGTCAACAATTCAGCAGATTTCATCAGCCACTGGTGCCTGTTAGACCATTGCAATCATCATTTCCCCAGTTTCTTGCTCATAGTTGCATGGCTTGGAAAAAGCCCTGAGTCTAATCCCCGCAGTCTCACCTCTTGCTCTCTTGTGCATGACTCCCATTTTCAGTATTGTTCATGGATAAGATACTGAAACAACAGCAGCAACATTGCACTAATTTTCGTGCTAAATTTGCAAGACAGTTTCACATGTTGGCTTAAAGCTAGCCTTGGTATTAATGCCAGCTTTGATAGGACACTGTTTCACTGTTAATTCTAATTATGGGTGTGGAAATAAATACAGAGAATAATAGGAGGTGGAGGTGAAGCACAAATTAGAATTAAGAGACGGGGAACATTTACAACTACACAAAGTCATAGTAAGACGACAGATACATAGAATCTCTGTTTTCTTCTATGTATTGTATCTGTGCTGATTCACTGAACAGTGGTGAAACATTTTCAGAGTTGCAAGGGCATGGTTTTGCAACAAGGTTACACTCTTTTACTTTGTTCACAATATATTATCAATTTATTATTTTGTTCTCCCACTATATTCTTTTGTAAACACTTTACAGAAACCTTCTTTGGCTCTGAGACTGCTGAGCCCATCATAAAACTACCAACTCTTGCTGAGTTTTAATTTTCACCCTAAAGAAACAATCAATAAAAGTTTTAAATGTTTTTCATTGGTTTTTTTTAACCAAGGATATTCTCCTAATCTACACCATTATTAGAAGCCAAACAACATGTTCGGTTTTTTAATGAAATCCCACACTAGGGCTACCACCGGTTAAATTGGCTCTTAACTCTTTTTTATGATTAAAAACCACATCATTTTCAACTGGCACCATTAATAAAACATGGTATAAAGTTTCTGATAACTATTATTATTATTATTATTATTTCTTACCTGCCCTTCAACATAATGTCCCAGGTTAGGTTACAGCAAATTAAAAATACAATACACAAATTGTAGTGACAAGAATAGAGTGGATCCTAAAATGCATATAACCAATGTGTCAAATGTCATGGGAAAGAGGTGTGTCTTCAGCATATGAGCTGTAAATATTTTGCACATAGCAAAAACAGAGTGACTCTGCAGTTTGTGAGGGCCCTGTTCTGACTTCAGATCATAGTACACCATTGTGTCCATATAGCGGAAACCACATCTGTTTCAGATGTAAAAGAGAAGTGGAAATGGATCTCATCAACATAGTTAATAAACTTCACTCCAAGTCCTACAAGTCTACTGGCTACTGTTTCATTTACTAAACTCAAGCCCTGTGTGCCCTTTTGCTTACCTCACCTGTTTATGTGAGTGGTTTGATTTGACAGTTCATCTTGGATTGTATCTGTCCCCATCAGTGGTGTAGCAGCAGTTGCTGGTGCCCAGGGTGAGCACACACCAGGTCTGTGCGTGTGCTGGGCGGTGGGAGCAGTGGGGGGGGGGTTGCTGGCCCAGCCACCACCACTGATGCCACTGGAGCAACCCCATCCCCACCAGAGAAGAAGAAGAAGAAGAAGAGTTTGGATTTGATATCCCGCCTTTCACTCCCTTTAAGGAGTCTCAAAGCGGCTAACATTCTCCTTTCCCTTCCTCCCCCACAACAAACACTCTGTGAGGTGAGTGGGGCTGAGAGACTTCAGAGAGAAGTGTGACTGGCCCAAGGTCACCCAGCAGCTGCATGTGGAGGAGCGGAGACGCGAACCCGGTTCCCCAGATTACGAGACTGCCGCTCTTAACCACTACACCACACTGGCTCTCAGAGCAAAGTGGGGGCCCACCTAATTGCCCACCTGTATGCATGGGGGTTGGGGGAAGCTAGCTGGCTGATGCAGCCCTTGGCAGGCAGAGAGGAGCACCAGACTGGGCCATGCTGCGAACCTAGTTCGTGCCCCCTCAAAAATTGTGCTCCTGGTGCTACGACCCCCCCTGACACCCCCATGCTATGCCCCTGGCCCCCATTTCAGATAATGTCCAATTGCCCATATTGGACATAAAGATGGGTGGAGCTCTGCATAGGCTGAAGAAAAATGACCTTGTGAGATATGAACCTTCTGAGTATTGAATGAATGCAACTGATCCTCAAAAATGCATAGCAGGGGCATCGATTTGGGCCCAGAGTTATGGGTGCCCAGTGTGCATGACATGATGCCAGAACGTCACGTTGTGACATGACATTAGGACATCACATGCCCCGTGGCACCGGAGGTCAGGTTCTGAGGTCTCGCAAGGCCTCGGGCACCATCTCCAAGGTCTTGTGCAGCCTCGGAGATGCTGTCTGGGGCCTTGCGAGACCTGAGATGTGACTACTGATGCTTTGTGAAGCACCAGAATTTTTTGTGGGTGCTCTGGCCCCCAGGGCCCCCTATAGTTGGCGCCCCTGGTGCATGGATAGAGCCAAGCACCCTGTCTTGACATGTCAATCTCGTTGTACCACTTGCATGTAGTCACTTGGCTTAAATGTATTTAACCACATTTAGATATAAATAACCACAATCAGAAAGAAAGGTGCTCAGAACATAATTGTCCCCAAAGTTAGTACCCATAATGAAGTCTAGCAGCAATGTCTCATTTAGAAATACCAGCATGCATCGTCATATCAACTTATTCTGCCAATTTGAATTCTTATTGCTAACTTTAAGTAAATCTTGTGCATACCAGCAGATGGATTAGACCAGGAATGCATCCTTTTGCCATTAATGTTTTGTGGAAGATGCTTAAGACTTCTTTGCTTATATGAAATGGTGGCGAATGCATTCATAATTGCTATCGTGGGGCTGAAGCTGTGCCATATGGTATACAATAAGAAAGTGCTCATCTAGATTTACTAGAGCAGAGTAGATTTTCTTAGTTGGACTATTAACTCATACTCATTCATTCCCAGGCATTCTGCTTCAAACCTGCAGTAATACATAGTCATGAGCTGTACTGGTTTCTGCTTCGGGTGAATTTAAGAAAACAGACTTCTAAAAATAAGTTTCTAACACAGTTTTCAGTCTCTAGAAGCCTTAACTTATGACATTTAAAATACACCTGTTGTATTGTATAGGTTGGAGATAGTTATCCCTGGTATTATAAAGAGAAACTGCCTTACATATAGATTTTCCTGTGTCAAGGATGGAATGTTTGGATTGTCAGTGAAAATTGGGAAGGGCTGTCCTGGCAAATTTGCACATTTTGATACAAAAACGGCTTATTGCTATTTTTTTACAGAAGGTGGGGTTCTGTCTTTTTAATTTTAGAAAAGGATAAATAGCAGCCTTTCCTTGTAGTGTTACTCAGAGCAGGCAATGAACTCTTGCCTCTGTGAGATGTCACTGTGACATATGGCATTTGCTTGCTTGATGCTTTTGCTTAGCCTAATGCTTCCTGAATCAAAATCAGGACAGAATGGGGTTGAAATGGTCTTAGTCATAACTTACTCTGTGATCTAGCGAAATTGTGGGAGACAACATACGCTATACATTGTCAAGATCTAAGGATAATCAGAGTAGCAATGTGTTTAATTAAAACTAAGCCTGCCACAAATATACATGAATAGCAATGGAAAAAAGTAATTAAAACATCTTTTGTAATGCTTGATGAAGTGACATGGGAATACCCAAATACCAACCAGTATTTCAGTACTGTTCCATAAACGATCATTTGCAGTATTCTACAATTTTTAGAATAGTATTTATAATTCAATGAAGTGGGAGACGTTTTCTCTGCAGAAATACTTTTGGTAAAATAAATACTTAAACAGGTTACACATAAATCCACCTGAGCATTATAGTACATCCAAGATTTCCTATTGTACAGGAATCAAACTTGGTCCAAAAAGTCAAAAGAACATTCTGAGATTAGAGACATTTGAGGAATTCCTTATTTGAGAATTGCTATGCAAAATAGAATACACATTTTGAGAGAAAATGCACATTTTGGATGCAATCCCATGGTCTGTAGAAGGGCATCTTGGGGGTCATAGAATCCCTCCTCTTGGTCTATAGGTAGAGAAGGACATCTGCCATTGCAAACCTCCCTGGGTTTTTTCCATTAAATTATTATTATTATTATTATTATTATTATTATTATTATTATTATGTTGCTACATTGCTCCAATAACAGTAATAGCAGGAAGTGCTTTGTGCTAGGGCAGACTTTTAATCTATTGGAATGGGAGAGAAAAGTTCATAATGGAATGGGGAAAGTATGCCAGTGCTGGAGCTGCAATGTTTATCTTTCATCACACTGGAACCAATGAGATGGGATTCTTTTGGGGGGTGGCTTGAAAAAGCAAGGCTAAAATGGGGAGATGCCTCCATCTTCTGCCCAGCATAAGCAGACTGGGATTTGGGTTTGAGAGCTTCTCCAGCTTGCATGGATCCTCCCTGGCCTCAGAGCATGGCTCTGTCAAAAGCACAATTTGTTCGTTTAAATGTCAAGAACATGGGTAGGCAAACTAAGGCCTGGGGGCCGGATCTGGCCCAATCGCCTTCTCAATCCGTCCCGCGGATGGTCCAGGAATCAGCATGTTTTTACATGAGTAGAATGTGTCATTTTATTTAAAATGCATCTCTGGGTTATTTGTGGGGCATAGGAATTCATTCATTATTCCCCCCCCAAAAAAATATAGTCCGTGTTAAGTTGTGGGTGAACATATCAGACGACACAGTGATTCTTCAAATAGCTCTTCTTTATTCAGAGGCCAGAACAGAACAGAACTGAAGGGCTCAGTCAGCCTGCTTATATAGAGCTCCAGTACCACGTTACTGTAACAACTTTCTAAAACTATCCAATCACTGAACGTAACTTTCGATCCTTCATTTGCATAACTATCTACAGTATCCCCCTGTTGGCCCAGGGTGAGAACTTCAGTACATAACAGTCTGGCCCCCCACAAGGTCTGAGGGACAGTGGACTGGCCCCCTCCTGAAAAAGTTTGCTGACCCCTGGTCAAGAACATGGCCCCCCAGCCTGCAGCTGAGGACTCAGCCTTGAAAAGTGAGCTAAGCGTAGAAGCGGCTGACTCTGCAGACGATCTATCACATTCCAGACTGGGCAGCCTGGCCTGCCTTTCTTCCAGGGCAGATTCTGTTAGCTTGGAAGGAGAGGGAGAATTGGAAGACGGCCAGAGCAAAGCCCAGCTGCCAGCAGAGATATCTAATGGGAGCGGAGAGGGGCAAAGCCAACCCATGAGCCCTTGGAAGGGTAGAGAAGCTCAGAAATCAGCAGAAGGGGCAGGGAAATAAAATGAAGCTCTGGCATCATTCCTGTTGGGGAAGGAGCACTGATTCAGATTAGCCAACTATTGCTACTGCAAGGCAGCAGGAAGACCTGCTCTTGATGTGTTTTTCCTGTAAATAAACCAAAATAGAACTGAAGGCGTCTCATTACTGCTTATCCAGCTGCTTGTCTGCCAGAGATCATTATATTAAAAAGGTATTTTGGAAAAAAAAATACATGTGTAAGGATGTAATCCTAACTATGTCTTCTCAGAAGGCACTTTGAATAAGTGGAGTCAGGATTGCAGCCTAAATGCAATTTTTACAGCTCTTCTTCTTGGGCAATTACTTGTAGCCGAGTAAGATAATCCACACTCAAGTACACATCTAAAGAGGACTTTAAAAACCCGATTAATGAAATCCTGAGTAATGAAATCTTGAGTAAAAAATGTGAATCGTAAGATGAGCCAGATATTGACAGATTCATCCATCCCCAGCTGAGATGAGTTCACAGACTTTTACGTTTACTTTTGGCTTATACAATTAACATTCTAAAAAGAAGCTGTGACTGACAAGCTGGAAGCTCTTCTTAATATAGCAACATGTTGAATTAATACATAATATAGCAGCATGTTGAACTTGGCTGTCAAATGCTTCGGAAGTCAAACTTTTCGGCTTTCGAATGTCGACAATCCGGAAGTGAATGCTTCCGTTTTTGAACGCGCCTCAGAAGTTGAACGACTTCCAAGGTGCGTTTCTCCATTTTCTCCATTGCAATTGCTGACCAGCAATTGTGCCTCGGTTGTCAAACATTTCAGAAGTCGAACGGTCTTCCGGAATGGATTATGTTCAATGAGATTCCACTGTATGACAATATGTAGAAAGAAAGAAAGAAAGAAAGAAAGAAAGAAAGAAAGAAAGAAAGAAAGAAAGAAAGAAA
>JAXCMG010000208.1:1187231-1275880 GCA_034642415.1 Podarcis siculus | reverse complement strand
TTTCTTTCTTTCTTTCTTTCTTTCTTTCTTTCTTTCTTTCTTTCTTTTTCTTTCTTTGCAGGGGGTTACTCTAGATGATCCTCAAAATTCCTACTAACTCTGTGATTCTTCCCCCCCCCTTTCTTCAATGCCTTGGGATGAGAGAGCCAGAAAAGGGTGCTTTGACTTGGTATCAGCTGTTCCCTGTCGTTACCTACAAAATCAATAAAAGACTTAATAAAAACATAAGGAAAAGAACTCATGTAGCATGTTTGCAATAGTATCTGTGGCAAAATTTAATCTGGCAGGGCCCCAGATGGTACTTCATTTCTTCTTTTCTATTAAACAAAAAAATTGAAAAAAAGGAGCAGGTATCAGAAAATGGTAGGATGCTCAGGAACACCAAGGCATCCAATTTAAGACTTATCTCTTTGGAAAATGTATCCATTACAGTGGTACCTCGGGTTAAGAACTCAATTTGTGCTGGAGGTCTGTTCTTAACCTGAAACTGTTCTTAACCTGAAGCACCACTTTAGCTAATGCAGCCTCCTGCTGCCACTGTGCCGCCGCTGCATGATTTCTGTTCTCATCCTGAAGCAAAGTTCTTAACCTGAGGTGATATTTTTGGGTTAGTGGAGTCTGTAACCTGAAGCGTATGTAACCCGAGGTACCACTGTATGTCTCTACTAACATGCTACTCACATGTAGGTCTGTGCTGTGCTGATGGAGAAGTGGTGGCTATGCTTTTAGCTCCACACCTGGTGTTACTGCTCATATTTGCAACAACTTCATGTTGTGCACGGTTGTCACCAGTGAAATTCTAACTTGTGAACTCCTGGTTACGTTTAGGGT
This sequence comes from Podarcis siculus, assembly GCA_034642415.1. Taxonomy (NCBI): domain Eukaryota; kingdom Metazoa; phylum Chordata; class Lepidosauria; order Squamata; family Lacertidae; genus Podarcis; species Podarcis siculus. Next base: position 1,275,049 of record JAXCMG010000208.1, on the reverse strand, counting down.
TTCCACATGGCTTTGTGATTGCATAAAACCCCTACTTACAAGCAGATGTTTGCCTGATGGAATCTCACTGCAGAGAACATACTGTACTCCAGCCTCCTCCATAAGACAGAGAGTAGGTAGACTGGGGGGACGCGGGTGGCGCTGTGGGTAAAACCTCAGCGCCTAGGACTTGCCGATCGTATGGTCGGCGGTTCGAATCCCCGCGGCGGGGTGAGCTCCCGCCGTTCGGTCCCAGCTCCTGCCCACCCAGCAGTTCGAAAGCACTCTTAAGTGCAAGTAGATAAATAGGTACCGCTTTATAGTGGGAAGGTAAACAGCGTTTCCATGTGCTGCGCTGGTGCTGGCTCGCCAGAGCAGCTTCGTCATGCTGGCCACGTGACCCGGAAGTGTCTATGGACAGCGCTGGCCCCCGGGCCTCTTAAGTGAGATGGGCGCACAACCCTAGAGTCGGACACGACTGGCCCATACGGGCAGGGGTACCTTTACCTTTAGACTGCTGAAAAATATATGTAAGTTTTTCTCAGTTTAAATTAGGGTCTAAACTGGAGAATGCATGAACGTTGCTTGCCTTGATGAGTCATATGTGTTACTCACCTTTACAATCCAAACCACAGAATTACTCATTTGGAGACGTCATGTTGAAGTACTGTAGAAGCACTGAAAGAGCAGGTAGTATTGCTGATGGGCAATTTCATATATTCTTCGCATAGTGGACAGCTATCATTATCGGCTGCATCCTGCTCAACCAATTTGTTATCGACCTGCAGCCCTGTCTGACAAGATACCTTTACATTTTGGTTCCTTGGACAAATGGGTTGAGTAGAAAGTGCCACACACAGAGAGAGACAGACAGACAGACAGACAGACAAATAGACAGAGATATTTTGTGTTTGGTTGCAGACCACTGCAATAAAGCAAATATTGCAATAAAGAAAATTGCACAAAGTTTCTCAGTACAGTGGTACCTCGGGTTAGGTACTTAATTTGATCCAGAGGTCCGTTCTTAACCAGAAACAGTTCTTAACCTGAAGCACCACTTTAGCTAATGGGGCCTCCTGCTGCTGCCGCGCCGCCGGAGCCCGATTTCTGTTCTCATTCTGAAGCAAAGTTCTTAACCTGAAGCACTATTTCTGGGTTAGCAGAGTCTGTAACCTGAAGCATATGTAACCTGAAGCGTATGTAACCCGAGGTACCACTGTATATATAAAAGTTATGTTCACACTATACTATTAGGCCAGCCAGCCCCCCTTGGCAGCAGAGGTGGGAAGGGAAAAAAACCAGTCTCCAACCCTATCTAGCTCCACTTGTGTGGCCAGAAGAGGGGCAGCAGGGGCTTCCTTCCCTTGGAAGTGGCTGGGCTTCCTGCCGTTGCACCCGTGTCCTTGTAGTGAGCAATATCTGTGAAGCACAATAAAACAAAGTGAAATAAAATGAGGTATGCCTGTATATAATACTATCATCTTTCCAACACACAGATGAAAGCCCTATTTTAACCCAGCTTCTGACACATTGGAATCTATGCAATGGTCCAGTCCCCTGGTGTTGTTTGCTCCCTCTGTGCTTGTTAAATTAATTTTGCAATGTAGCTGGGGGAAAGTACAATGCAGTAGTTCATGTTCAAGGTGACAGAGTCAAGGATAATCACACTGTGTTCCGTGTCTAAAATAAAATGACATAACATTTTCTGCCAACATTCTCTGTCAAAGAACAGGAGAAACAGCAGTCAATCGACAACTAGACTTATATATGTAGCTAGACAGAATCAGGACCTCTATTGATGGTGGTGGTAAAACATGTGTTTTAAAAATACAATACATGAACATTTATGTCAGGGGTAGTCAATGGGGTGTCACTCCAATGGGGTGGAGGAGAAATTCAATTCTGTCTGCATTTAAAGCTGGATCTATTAAATTTGTGCTTTCCGAAACCATTTGAGAACCAAAACAAATCTGTCCTTGAACTTCATGCTTATCCAGATTTTGCAACACAGTTCTGCAAACAATGTTTATAAAAATGCATATATTGGGAGAAAATGTGTCTAAAAATAAATATACTAGTAAAATTAGCAAAACAAAAAACATTATATTGGGAGAAGTTATTCACAAGAATGTGTGCATTAGTAGGGTTGCCGTATTTCATTTTTTTGGAGGGGGCAAATTTGTTGTGCTTTGTAAAATTTTGCCCAAAGTTGTTAAGCTTATTTTGCTATTTTTAAAGAAAATTGGAAAAATTACACTACCAGACATAGCTTCCTATGCGTCTGGATTTTCAAGGAGATTTTGCCAATTTCTGCCCGGACACTGCTTCTACTACAGTATTCCTTGCAAGTCCAAGGAATTCCAGGCATATGGCAACCCTAACATTAGACAAAACTGCGTATAGAAATGTATCAGGGTAAATTTGCACTAAGCTGCTGAAGAATTTATGTGAGAACTGAACTGTAAAGATCCTTCTATCTGTCCCATCATCCCTGACCTTGGGCATGCTGGCTGTGACTGATGAGTCTTTAAAGCCCAACAACACCTGAAGCATATCACATTGGTCACCTGTGGTCTATACAAATAGACCCTAATTGTCTCCATAATCCTTAAACTTCCCAGATTATCATTATTTTATTAAATATTTTAAAAGGTGCTCAGCTTTGGCAAAAGGCTTCTGAAAATCATCTACGGTTGTGAAGCATGAATCCAGTCTTAGTGATATGAAGCCATACATTGCAAGAATGATAAATACAGTGGTACCTCGGGTTAAGTACTTAATTCGTTCCGGAGGTCTGTTCTTAACCTGAAACTGTTCTTAACCTGAAGCACCACTTTAGCTAATGGGGCCTCCCGCTACCGCCGCGCCGCCAGAGCCCAATTTCTGTTCTTATCCTGAAGCAAAGTTCTTAACCTGAAGCACTATTTCTGGGTTAGCGGAGTGTGTAACCTGAAGCATATGTAACCTGAAGCGTATGTAACCCGAGGTACCACTGTATACGCTAACAACAACAACAACAACAAACAACAAATTTGTACCCTGCCCATCTGACTGGGAAGTTTCCAGCATATGTAAAAACATAATAAAACATGAAACATTAAAAACTTCCCTAAACAGGGTTGCCTTCAGATGTCTTCTATAGTTGTTTATTTCCTTGACATCTGATGGGAGGCCGTTCCACAGGGCAGGTGCCACTACCGAGAAGGCCCTTTGCCTGGTTCCCTGTAACCTCACTTCTCACAGTGAGGGAACTGCCAGAAGGCCCTCAGCACTGGACCCCATTGTCTGGGCTGAATGATGTGGGTGGAGACGCTTCTTCAGGTATACTGGGCCGGGGCAGTTTAGGGCTTTAAAGGTCAGCACCAACACTTCGAATTGTGCTCGGAAACATACTGGGAGCCAATGTAGGTCTTTCAGGACCTTTCTCAATATGCCACTGTCAATCCCAGCCCAGTCTTGTTCAATTAGACCTGAAGTCGCTGTCCCAGGTCTCATGCTAGGATATTTCCCAGCTCTGATACCTTAAAAATTTTAATGGATGATACTCAGTATTGAACCTGCAACCTTAGGGACAAAAAGCATGTGTCTTACCACTGTGCTATGGAGCCTTAGCTTAATCCCATTGTCAAGCAACCATCCCGCAGTAAATACTTATCTGGGAAATGAGAAGGATCTTAAGTGAAAATTCAGTCTCTCTGCCACACCAAACTCAATGAGGCTAATGATGATTTAAGTTTTAAATTATTATTTTCTGCATTGTCATATGATTTTCTTTCTTCTCCTTCTTTAAGTGGAAAATGGCCATGAGTATCCCCACGGGGGTGGCTAAAATTTAAATTAAGGCTAAATAACTCAGTAAGTTTAATTTAATATTCCAACCTGCTCATGACCCAGCAGGATCATAAGGCACAAGTTTCTGTCTTGCTTAGGGAAAATGAAAAAAGAAAAAAAAATGCTGACAAAAATAAGATTTTTTTAAAAAAAAACATCAGCAGGCTTTACACGCACAAAGAATACAGGGCAAAAAAACAATTGTGCTACAAAGCTGAAACAGGCTTTCACTGGAGGTGGTTTGGGGGCACTTAACTTTTCTGCTTCCTTTTTTTGTAGTAATTTGGAATTTTCTTTAGAAGGAATGTAGATTGCTCCTGAATTAATGATTGAGATCTAGATGTGTGTTCCTATCATTTGAACTGGAGCAAAAATCATTTGGGCCTTTCCATTAGGATTCAAAGGATGCACATGCTGTTTTAGTGGTTTTTCTAACCACTAGAAAAAGCAGGGGGGAAGCAGCACATACATTTTAAATAAATGTTGATATAGCTATAGGCAGTGTTTTTTCCCTTAAAAAATGTTTAGGGGTACTCTCATTTTGACTCAAGAAAATGACAGTTTATAGTTCAAATCAGGGAATATAAATACATTAAATGGACAAAAGTACAAAGATTCACAGAATGTTTAGGGGTATGCGTACCCCAGTGCGTACCCCCCAGAAAAAAGCACTGGCTGTAGGAAAAACAACCTTCCCCACCCCGTTCTCATCCTGGATTTGGGAGGGCAGATCCATACCTCTGTTGCGGCAATAATAAAACAATAATAGAGGAATGAAAAAGCAAGGGGTGGCAACAGAAATAATGTCATATACATAGGCTGAGGCCAGATGTAATCCTAAGCCTACCTATGGGTTCAACATGAATGAGCAAGTGTGCTGATGCACAGTTAGACCACGATGCTTCTCCCATGATACCATTGCTGTCATGTTAAGTACAGTCGTACCTTGTAAGTCGAACGGAATCCGTTCCGAAGTCCGTTCGACTTCCAAAACATTTGGAAACCAAATCACGGCTTCTGATTGGCCAATCAGAAGCTGTGGAAGCCTCGTTGGATGTTCAGATTCCAAAAGAACGTTAGCAAACTGGAAGAGTCACTTGCGACGTTTGGGAGCCAAAATGTCCGAGTTCCAGGGCGTTCCGGATCCAAGGTATGACTGTATAGAAATTTAATTCACTGAAATTGTAAATACTTGTATGTATTAATATGTGTTTAAGTTTGATTGGTTGGTAACTGGATTCTAGAGAGTTCCCTAGTAGTTCTTGTGTGACTGGCTAACATTGGTCTGATGGGAGGTATGTAGTGAAGGAGAGACTCCATTTTATGTGAAGTGAGATGACTGTGTTTGAGAATCCACTGTGAACACTGTGAAGTCAAATAGAGTGTCGGAGTGCTGCTTCTCTGCTTGAAAGAGCAAAGCTGCAGAAGTTGAAAGTGGAAATTTCTCATAGGAGCTGCAGGGCATAGCCTAACTGATATACCTAAGGCTGAAAGTGCTGAGCTCTAGAAAGAGAGGAAAAGAAAGTTGTTTGCAAGTTAGAAGAGACTGTAGGCCCATGCTTGGAGAAGCATGTGACTGTAAATATTATGCTTTAGTTCATCTATAAGTAAGGCTTTTGAATGTTAAAGTCTGGACATTGGTTTAATTTCCAAGGAAGAATGTCAGTCATATACAGTGGTAGGTAAAGGTAAAGGTACCCCTGCCCGTACCGGCCAGTCGTGTCCGACTCTAGGGTTGTGCGCCCATCTCACTCTAGAGGCCGGGGGCCAGCGCTGTCCGAAGACACTTCCGGGTCACGTGGCCAGCATGACAAGCTGCATCTGGTGAGCCAGCGCAGCACACGGAAACACCGTTTACCTTCCCGCTAGTAAGCGGTCCCCATTTATCTACTTGCCCTTAGGGGTGCTTTCGAACTGCTAGGTTGGCAGGCGCTGGGACCGAGCAACGGGAGCGCACCCCGCCGCGGGGATTCGAACTGCTGAACTGATGATCAGCAAGTCCTAGGCACTGAGGTTTTACCCACAGCGCCACCTGCGTCCCTATATACAGTGGTACCTTGCGTTAAGTACTTAATTCGTTCCGGAGGTCCGTACTTAACCTGAAACTGTTTTTAACCTGAAGCACCACTTTAGCTAATGGGGCCTCCTGCTGCTGCTGCACCACTGGAGCATGATTTCTGTTCTCATCCTGAAGCAAAGTGCTTAACCTGAAGCACTATTTCTGGGTTAGCGGAGTCTGTAACCTGAAGCGTATGTAACCTGAAGCATATGTAACCCGAGGTACCACTGTATATGATTTGAGCTTCTTACCTGCATTTTCGCTACCCTTACTTCAACATGCCTTGCCACCAGGAGCCTAGAAGGATGCAAAATAAACCCCAGAAGGGGAAAACATCCTATTCTTCACTGTAACTAGATCCTGTTAACTGAAATATTTCATTCTAATTTGAATTTGTGGACTTCGTTTTCTCTACATGCGGACCTAATTTTACAGAGCTTAATATCTGCTTGTTTATTTGAACAAGCCTCACAAGAGGGCAAGTATAATATCAGTCAGCTTTGTGTTAAGTTTCAGTTTTTTTCTTTAAACAGTTCATCATCTTGCATTCTGTTCTTCCAGATGGTCAGAAAATGAAGTCCTTTGAATAAAGTCAAGGATCTAAATCCTCTTGATTAATAAGGAGTGCCTGCTTTTCAGTGCCCTAGATCAGTTGGTCCCAAACGCCCCACGCCACCCCAGGCCGCTTGAAAATTGCTTAGGGTCTTGCCAGACCACCTTCTCTGTTTGATGTACCAACCGTAATGTGATGTCCTTGATGCTATATGAGTTGTTGGGGAGCTTTTGCTTCATTTATTTATTGTACAGTGGTACCTCTGGTTAAGTACTTAATTCGTTCCGGAGGTCCATACTTAACCTGAAACTGTTCTTAACCTGAAGCACTACTTTAGCTAATGGGGCCTCCTGCTGCTGCCACGTCGCCGGAGCACAGTTTCTGTTCTCATCCTGAAGCAAAGTGCTTAACCTGAAGCACTATTTCTGGGTTAGCGGAGTCTGTAACCTGAAGCGTATGTAACCTGAAGCATATGTAACCCGAGGTACCACTGTATTACAATTTGAATTCCACAGAACTCAAACTGTAATATAGGAAAATGCAACATAAGAAATAACAGAAGCAATAAAAAATAAGATTAAAAATCAATATGAAGATTTAGTGCAAAAGATATGCCATTGCCTGTCTTCAACCACAAATTAACAGACACACCATCAATCACATCAATGAAGCTTGTGGACTACTGGGAACCTCTGCCCTAGATGACAATGCACACCTGATTGATATTATCACGATTCATACATTTGTCTTCTGCGTTAAATAAAAATGTGAGAGTCAGGATGAGAGAGTGCTAGCTCCATTATCACCTGTCACCATCAAATTCCAGGAGGTGGGGGGCAATTGTTTGCCATGGAAAGTGTGACTCATACTGCCTCTCTTCATAATATGTAATTTTTGAAAATCTGGGCTATATATATCCCACGGAGAACCTACGCATGTAAGGCCTACTCTCTTGTGTAAGTAGTTTATAGAAACCAACTGAGCTTCCACTGAATTGCACAGGTCTATTAAGCTGGCAAACGGCAGATTGCCTTATAGAAGATTTTACAAAAATCTAAACGGAAAGGATTCTATAGTACATCCTCCTGATCCAGTTGAGCTTAGAAAAAATGACACGAAACTATAAAAAGCTAGCTACAGAAGTATGATATTTAATGGACCATCTTCTGTGGGTTAAGTGGAATATTAGCTGTAACAGGAAACTTTTCCCCATACCAAAACTGGAGAACTAAAAGGTATTCCAATACTTCATCATTTTTCTCTGAAGCTAATGTAGCAAGAACTTTCTATACATAATAGAGTGGTGGTGAGTTCAGAGTGATGCTATCGTGGGAATTTGTTCCATTTTGAAAGGTGTCATTCCCTATATAAGACACACGGAACCTGAGCTTCCCATCTTCTCAATGTTTAATATTCTTGCTGACCGGCAGGAATTACAAACACAATGCAGACAGAGCCAACCTGGTGGAAAGATGAGTAAAATATTAGACAATATGTCCATCTTCTCTTATTTATTTCCTTTACACTAGTTATTAAGGTGCTGAGCTAGGAGACTAATAAGACACCATCCCGGACACTGTCACCCCCTGGTTCAGTAGTCTTGATCCTTTTCAGACCTGGCACCCACCTCTGGGACACACCTTTTGCCTAAATTATTATTATTATTATTATTATTATTATTATTATTATTATTATTATTATTTATTTGTACCCCGCCCATCTGGCTGGGTTTCCCCAGCCACTCTGGGCGGCTTCCACAGAGACCAAAAATACACTAAAATGTCACACATTAAAAACTTCCCTGAACAGGAAGATGTCTTCTGAATGTCAGGTAGTTGTTTATCACTTTGACATCTGATAGGAGGGCGTTCCACAGGGCGGGTGCCACTACCGAGAAGGCCCTCTGCCTGGTTCCCTGTAGCTTTGCTTCTCGCAATGAGGGAACCGCCAGAAGGCCCTCGGTGCTGGACCTCAGCGTCCGGGCAGAACGATGGGGGGTGGAGACGCTTCTTCAGGTATACTGGGCCGAGGCCATTTAGGGCTTTAAAGGTCAGCACCAACACTTTGAATTGTGCTCGGAAACCTAAAGATGAATAATGGGATCCACTTCTTAATTTTCTACCATGGATGTGTAGTCTTGCTTCCGTAACTCACCTGAGATCAGAGGTTAATGCACACCCCCAGTTTAAGACTGTAGTTAAGGAAATAAGCTGTAACCTGAGCAATCAAATCTTCATGGAGTCTTCAAATCACTGGATAGAAAATCAGAACTTGGCCATGCCCTCATTAGCTTTCTGGCCATGCCCCTATGACATCATAGCAATCCCTGTGAGTTCAGTAGGCACCAGTTGACACTGGGACCTGAGTATGACAAAACAAACTTCAATAATACTATTGATTACTAGTGATTATTGACTAAATCCCTGGTCACATTACAGCACCCCCCATTTCAGTGTGCTTTCTTTGTTCGTTTACTTTTCAGCTTGGCCCCTCAAGCATCGCCAATTATTTTTGGGCTGAATAAGCAGGTTCTCACATATTCCTGCTATTTGATTTTTTGGGGGAACAGATATAGTTGGGTACTGGTTGGATTATTTTTTTATTGATATGCTTTTAAAGACACTCTTATTAATGCCACTTTTGGGCCCAGAATGCCAACCTAGTTGGGACTCTTGGTCTAATGAAGTAGGATTCTTATTGTGTTGCGTGTCAAGGTCCCCAGGGCCGCCCCCAAAACTCACACATCACACCAAAATTTTTGTTTAAGGTTTTTGGCATAATTTTGGCCACAACTTTATTAAAATACAAACATGTGAGTGGTTGCTTAAGCATTGGTTGCGACTATCTGCCCCCACCATGGGGGAAAGAAAGACATTCCACACACCTGCAAAAGTCAGAAAAGGGGAATACACTTGGGGGTAGCGATAGAGCAGGGAACCTGCCCTCAGCCCTCCCCAAATGCAGCCAGGAGCTCTTGCAGTGGCCCGAACCCCCTTGACAGGGTGGACAAGCAATAGTTAGCCCCCAATTCCTTTAACGGAATCCCTTGCAGCAGCAGCATTAGAGGGGCAGGCACAGACAATCTATGCCCCTCAACCAACCAAACCATAAACCAATGCCTAACAAGTTGTGACGATTTGCCACGCAGTAGGCAAAAACCAAATGGCCCCAGCCAATCAGCCAGATGGACAAAATTCCTACCGGGCCCCTGCCCCAAGAGCAGACGACCCCATGACAGGCATAGCAAGGTCAAAGCGAACAACCCTAATTCTAGGGAGGGAGGGACAGGCAATCTGATGCACGGGCGAAAAGAGGAAGCCCTAGCCTCGTGCAAGGAGTTTTAGCATTTCTGGCTGTCATTCAACAAATGGCAACATTAACTTCATCCCAACAACAAGGGAAGCCCAACTGCATCAGTGGCCAACAATCAATTAGCCCGCCCCACAACTTTCTCCATGAAGGAGAACACGCTTTGTGAGCGGCCTTAAGGTGTCTGTTGGAAAGGTGGGATGATGTAGTTTTTTAGTGTACAGACAGGACTTCAGATTTCAGGGACATTTGCATGGGTAGCACAGTTGGTTAGTGTGTGGTGCTGATAATGCTAAGGTTGTAGGTTCAATCCCCGTAAGGGGCAGCTGCATATTCTTGCACTGCAGGGGGTTGGACTAGATGATAAAAATATGGGCCATTTTTAGAAACCTGAAGCTTTTAGATCTCCTAAGTGGTGATTAGCTTCTTACCACATTGCATGATTAAGGCTTATCATTGTATTCAAGGCATAAGTTCTATTGTATCAAAGGAAACTCTCAAACTAGCATCCTTGACATTTAGCATAGCTTGGAGAAAATGCAAGCAAAGTGCTCTCCAAATCATTGAAAAGGTAATCTATTCTTCTCTGCAAATAAACAGCCAATTTAAAAAGAAACCCCAAGGTAATCCGCACTTCTGTTGAACACATCAAATAAGTAGGAACTGAGAATGCTCTTGAGTACTTAAAGCCAAACTTTATGACTAGTTCGAGAGTGGCTGAATTATTTGCCAAGATTTAAAATGCCAGTATTGAGTACTGTGATACAAGCTGGATGGAGGATAGCAAATCACCAAACTAATGTCTAAAGTCTACGAAAACAATATGGTGAAGATTTGGAAATAAATTGGAAATGTGACTATAATGTCCTTGATTTTTAGTCTTCAGGTTCAACTAGTAGTTTTAGTGGTGCAGACATACTTTCTGGAAACACATTGTAAGTGAAAATGTTCACCCTTTAGGAATCCTGCTTTGTACCTTTTTTGGGGGGGGTCATGGGTGGCTGTTGCTGCTGAATCTTGAGTGTATTCCCTCTCCCCCCTCAATAAGAGAATCCACCTCAACAGAATACCTATCTGGATGTTGAAGTTCTGGTTTACCAGATCAGAATTCAAAATTTCAGGATGCAGTGGTACCTTGGTTCTTGAGCGGAAACAAATCGACTCCCAAACATTGTAAACCCAGAAGTAAGTGTTCCAGTTTGTGAATGTTTTTTGGAAGCCAATCGTCCGATGCGGCTTCCACTCAGTGCAGGAAGCTTCTGTAGCCAATCGGAAGCTGCACCTTGGTTTTCAAACTGTTTCGGGAGTCAAACAGACTCCCAGAACGGATTAAGTTTGAGAACAAAGGTACCACTGTACATGGTTCTTCAAGAGGTTCATTTTTGGAATTTTGTGAGTCATTGATTAATTAATACATCAGGCGCAAGGTAGGGACAATTAGTAAAGGTACACAGAAAAGTATTGGCCCTTACTTTGCATGTTGTTTCCCAATAAGAGAAATACCAAATAACTGATATTAACAACATCACAATGTATCATTGAGAGAATGTGGCTTTCTCATAAAGACTCTAGTGAACTATGGCAATATTTTCATTTCCCTTATCTTAGCTTTAGGCTGTAATCCTATACACATGTAGAAATAGGTAAAGGTACCCCTGACCCATTAGGTCCAGTCATGGCCGACTCTGGGGTTGCGGCGCTCATCTTGCTTTACTGGCCAAGGGAGCCGGCGTTTGTCTGCAGACAGTTTTTCTGGGCCATGTGGCCAGCATGACTAAGCCACTTCTGGCGAACCAGAGCAGCACACGGAAACACTGTTTACCTTCCCACCAGAGAGGTACCTATTTATCTACTTGCACTTTGATGTGCTTTTGAACTGCTAGGTGGCAGGAGCTGGGACCGAACAACGGGAGCTCACCCCGTTGTGGGGATTTGAACTGCTGACCTTCTGATTGGCAAGCCCTAGGCTCTGTGGTTTAGACCACAGTGCCACCTGCTGTAGAAATAAGTCTCATTAAACTCAATATGCCTTGCTTCTCTGTAGACATGTGCAGGATTGCCCTGCTTATTACATCAAAAACAATGGCTTACTATCTCTCTCTACAGATTTCCTTGAAATCTGGTGAATTCGTAGGAATCTCCTGTGCCAGAAGAAGAAGAATTTTCACAAGTTTGGCTTCTCATTATAGTCTCCCATGCTCTTATTTCTACTGGGATCTAGAGCCAAGATCAGCAGTGCTGTAGAAAGGAGCACTATCACTGCTTCACCATTATGAGGGATGATGAGCTGTCAAATTTTTTATTACCTCACAGTTCTTGGGAGTGCAAGTATTAATTTGTTAATTGTACAATCATGTTCTGCTTTCCTCTCTGCAGGCCTAAAATGCCTAGCAAATCATAAATATTAGGGCAGCCTTGAATATTCTCTAGCTGAACCCTCATATCAAAAAGACCAGCTTCCATACATATCACAGAAAAAGAAGGAAAAACCCTCGCCAGTTTTTTCTGCAACTTGCATCTTTTTATTGGTGTGCTTGCAGAGATGGCAACTGCCTCCACTGGTAAATGTCATCCCCCGTCTTTGGAAGAGAGAGCTGACCTCAGGTGCAAGGGAGGGTGATATCCCATCATCAGCAGTGAAGTAAGATACAACTGCAAATTCTGTACATGGAATGGAAATGTGAGGGCATCTTGTACTTCATCTCCGGGAGCAAAATGTCTTGGACCAGCCCTCTGTGCTTGCTACTGCTCCTCATCATTTCTTTTCTCCTTTTCATTCTCTTGAAAATCCTCACCCCCCTTTGATCACACTGCTTAATTTAACACCCTACACAGGAAGATATCTGCACATTCTTATACAAAACTACCTGATCTTCCTTTCTTAGAGTGAAGTACAGATCTGAACTTAGTTATCCTCTTCCCAAATAATCTGATGCAATTATCGGCTAACTTCCTACCCTCAATATCAATGTTTAAAACATATATTTTGAAGGAACAAGTGCAAAGATCACATGCCACCTTAAAAACCTCAAATTTTATTGTGGTGTAGGTGCTTATGGCGTTTCCGGCTCGAAGGACAATATGTTGGGACGCAGGTGGCGCTGTGGGTTAAACCAGAGACTAGGACTTGCCGATCAGAAGGCTGGCGGTTCGAATCCCTGCGACGGGGTGAGCTCCTGTTGCTCGGTCCCAGCTCCTGCCAACCTAGCAGTTTGAAAGCACATCAAAGTGAAAGTAGATAAATAGGTACCACTCCGGCGGGAAGGTAAACGGCGTTTCCATGTGCTGCTCTGGTTTTCCAGAAGAGGCTTAGTCATGCTGGCCACATGACCCGGAAGCTGTACGCTGGCTCCCTCAGCCAATAAAATGAGATGAGTGCCGCAACCCCAGAGTCAGCCATGACTGGACCTAATGGTCAGGGGTCCCTTTACCTTTACTATGTGCTTATGGCATAGAGCCCATGAAATTGGGCCTCAACAACATGTTCTTCCAACTGTTAGTGTGCTGGAAGTGATTTGCATGCTTATATAGCCTGTAACCAGTTTGTATCCTAGTTGAGGAATTTTGAATCAACTGAAGTTTCCAAACAGTTTCCAAAGGCAGCCCCCACACAAAATAAATTTTTGTAGTCTAGTTCATGAATTATTAGGTAATAAATCATGGCCAGATCCCAATCATAAACCATTCATTGTACAAGAAGTCCCAACAGGGTCATACTTCCTCTCTCACTCTCCTAGGAAAAGTTGTCCGAAAGTGCAACCAAGGCTGTTCCTGTCCCAGATTCAGGCTGGAAGCCAATTTTAAATGGGTTCAAATTATCACTTTCAGCTAGGAATGCCTGAAGATGACCAACCATTACCTCTGTGATTAACTTACCTAATAAAGGGATGCTGACAACTGAATGACACTCATTTACTCATTTAAATTGTCAGAATCACGTATGGGTTATTTAAATAGTGGCTTTAGGACTACATCTCTCTGGAGGGCCAAGAAAAGCATTGCTTGTCTCCAGGATTGAGTCGCCATCTCCCAGCAAGATATACTTAGCCAAGATGAGCAAAAGGTCAAGTAAGCAACCCATAGACAACTATGACAAGCACCCTAACTGTGCCATTATTTTGCAACAATTGAAAGACTAATAATAATAATAATAATAATAATAATAATAATAATATTTATTTATACCCCTGCCCTCCCCAAAACCAGGCTCAGAGCGGCTAACATTAGCTGTATAACATATTAACATAAAATCAAGCAATCAATTAAAATACATCCTAAAATCAAATCAGGGTCAAAGTGAAATCCAATCAGATGGCAACCTGCAGATTTGGGTTGGGGACATTAAATGCTCACCAGGCCTAACTGTTTATGTTGATCTTATATGAGCCTGTGAGAAAAATTAGGGGGCCACTTCCATGTAGGTTCATATAAGGAGAGAGGGGGAGTCAGACTGGACCCCGACCAAAGGCCTGGCGGAACAGCTCCATCTTGCAGGCCCTGAGGAAATATGTCAGATCCCACAGGCCCTGGTCTCTTGTGACAGAGCGTTCCACCAGACCAGGGCCACGGCTAAAAAGAAGCAAATGCCACTTGGCCATAATCTCAGAACATCCAGCTGTTGTACTGCCATGGCTGCTGAATGTCATTCAGAGTGCATGGGCTCACTTACTGCTATCATCCCTGATGAGCAATATTCCCTTCCCTACAGGAAAACACTGCACAGTAAGGCCTTGTGCTTACGGAGTGGTTTTGGAGGATTAACTCCAGTTCTCTGCATCATTACCTCCTGGCTTGTTATGTTCACTGTGAGTCTTCTTCCACTTGCACTCCAGCTATCTTCCCACCTGTTCTGTTGCCCCCCAGTTTCCCAGGAAACCAGGGAGTTGATCTGGCTCTGCTTCATCAGATACCACAATACATTCCAGCAGCTCATGACAAAATGAGTTTGTTTGTTTTTCAGGGGCTTTTTGCTGTGTTACAACCCCACAGCCCCCTGCAAGCAGCTTACAGAACCACCCACCTAGAATTTATCCATATGGAAAGCAGGTGCATATAGCGTTTGGGCTTCATTCACCCAAGATGCTCATTGCAAACTGCAACTATAAATCGTGATTGCATTCCTAAATCAGTCAGATGAAATGCTTACAAAAGTAGTATGAATTAAATCTTGGGAATTGGTTATATTAGCATTCTACACATCCACAATCCAGCGTTCCATCTCCTTCTCCATTTTCTCCTCAGCCTCCCCCTTTAAATCGTGAAATGTGCTGTGACTGGATATTTCTGACCTGTGGAAAGGCTTGCGAGATCATTATTTGACAGAAGCAACTAATTGTTCCCTTTTATAGCCAGTCAGTGGGTGATTTCTATGCTCAGATGGTTCAGTATGTCACAATGTTTTCTAGCTTCGGGGCTTTTTTTATTGGAAGCAAAAAGTAACAAGGATGTGTTTGTATAAATTGTGTCATCATTTGTTACCGTAATAGTTCCTCTGCTTCCAAGTTCACAGTCCAACGTGTTCCTTTCTCCTATATCATCGTAAAGATGCTGGGGTTTCTCTTTTCTTCCTTACGTGCTGCATGGTGTATAAAGACTGACTTTGCTTATGGAATAGTCTTAGGTCTATTTTCCACAACTGAGAATGCAAATGGGGGGGGGGGAGAGACAGTGAAAATTCATATTTTGATCACTAATTAACAATTAAAGGTAAAGGGACCCCTGACCATTAGGTCCAGTTGTGGCCAGCTCTGGGGTTGCGGCGCTCGTCTCGCTTTATTGGCCGAGGGAGCCAGCGTACAGCTTCCAGGTCATGTAGCCAGCATGACGAAGCCGCTTCTGGCAAACCAGAGCAGTGCATGGAAACGTCGTTTATCTTCCCGCCAGAGTGGTACCTATTTATCTACTTGCACTTTGACGTGCTTTTGAACTGCTAGGTTGGCAGGAGCAGGGACCGAGCAACAGGAGCTCACCCCGTTGCAGGGATTCAAACCACCGACCTTCTGATTGGCGAGTCCTAGGCTCTGTGGTTTAACCCACAGTGCCACCTGTGTCCCTAATTAACAATTAACAATTAATTAACAATTAGCATGGGATTAATGCCCTCTTCTTAAACATCAGCAACAATGTTGGAGCTGTTTCTCAGTGAGGAAAGTCTCAGGCATTTTGCCCTTAATGTCTTATTCACAAGTGGTGATGTCACCTGGGGATTTGAAACATGGTGCCACCAACATGCTGATGACACCCAGACCTACGTCTCTGTTCCATCTGAATCAGGAAAGGATGTGCAGGTGCTGTGTCAGTGTGCCATGATGGCAAGGATATCTAGGTGGCAGTGTCTTGAATGCGATGGATATTTGTCCCCATTCTTAACAGCCTTTGGCTGCCAACTGTAGATGTATCTGTTGGCCCAAGCTTTGGGGATATAAATGGACTGTGGAACCCAGAGTTTGAGTATAATAGTTTGGAGCATAGTTTGGTTTTCAGATATGTAGCTGTTATATTTACTCTACATTTATCCATTCCCTTTCACTCCCTAAAGGACCATCAAATACCAATATACTTGTACTTCAGAGTATTTCACATTTTCTAGTGCTATTTTTCTAGGAAAAAATAGGTGGCAGAACTCACCATGAACACCTGCCTTGTTCTCTTGTAATGGCATTCACCTGAGCATTGCTGGAACTGTGTTCTGGCAAGCTTTGGCTTAAAAAAAAGCACAGATTTATTACAATTATTTCCTACCTTTTTTCAAGAAACTCAAGATGGCACATATAGTTCCCCTCCCCAGTTTATCCTCAAAACAACCCTGTAAGGGAGTTTAGGCTGACTGAAGGTCACTCAGTAAGCTTCATGGCTGAGTGAGAATTTGAACCCTAGTCTCCACAGGCCTAGCCCAACACTCTAACTCAGCCACACTTCTCATGTCAGGACTCTGCTCTTGAGCTTTATACAGTTGTCTACCTTCATGACTTTTATGTTCCTATCAGGTTCACCACTGAAATTCTTCATCCAGGACTCAACTCTTGACACTGTATTTCTTGTTCCATTATTATTTCTTCCACACGTGAGGGCTCCAACATTCTTTTATCTCTTTTGCCAGTTGTGGCTGCTCTATCAGTTGAGAAGGTACCACCCTCCAAATCCATTTTCTCCTTTCACATTTCTTTGGGCAATGCTTTAGAAGGGACCACCCTCTTATTTCTGTTCCCCCCCGAGCTGCCTCTTCCATAAGCAGGGTGGAATGAGTCATGGTAGTTCTCCTTTTTCTGATTCCCAGGCAAGACGCCACATCCCTCTCAGCATTTCTGCTTCATCCTTGCACACTGAGGAGGAAGTCTTGCTGTCCTGGTTTGTTTCATCACTGCAGAAAAGCAATTTGTTGTTGTTGTTTAGTCGTTTAGTCGTGTCCGACTCTTCATGACCCCATGGAGCAGAGCACGCCAGGCACTCCTGTCTTCCACTGCCTCCCACAGTTTAGTCAAACTCATGCTGGTAGCTTCAAGAACATTGTCCAACCATCTCGTCCTCTGTTGTCCCCTTCTCCTTGTGCCTTCAGTCTTTCCCAACATCAGGGTCTTTTCCAGGGAGTCTTCTCTTCTCATGAGGTGGCCAAAGTATTGGAGTCTCAGCTTCAGGATCTGTCCTTCCTGTGTGCACTCCGGGCTGATTTCCTTCAGAATGGATATGTTTGATCTTCTTGCAGTCCATGGGACTCTCAAGAGTCTCCTCCAGCACCATAATTCAAAAGCATCAATTCTTTGGCGATCAGCCTTCTTTATGGTCCAGCTCTCACTTCCATACATCACTACTGGGAAAACCATAGCTTTAACTATACGGACCTTTGTTGGCAAGGTGAAGTCTCTGCTTTTTAAGATGCTTGTCTACGTTTGGCATTGCTTTTCTCCCAAGAAGCAGGCATCTTTTAATTTCATGACTGCTGTCACCATCTGCAGTGATCATGGAGCCCAAGAAAGTAAAACCTCTCACTGCCTCCATTTCTTCCCCTTCTATTTGCCAGGAGGTGATGGGACCAGTGGCCATGATCTTCGTTTTTTTGATGTTGAGCTTCAAACCATATTTTGCGCTCTCCTCTTTCACCCTCATAGCATAATAAATAAAAGAATATAATTTCTCAAGCAATGTCAGATTGTACTATAGGGAAGCAGGTACCAGCAACAGCTTCACTTTCTACAGGAGAGCCAACTCTTGGGCTTATGTGTCCTCTATTTGCATGATGTACCCATCAAAACTGATGGGGAAATATGCAAAATCATGTCAACTTATACCCGTATACAAATTTGCCCAACATACACCAACATATGCTCTACCAGTACATCCATTTGTTTTTAGTTAATGGATCATCAGGCCTCTACTACTATAATTGTACAGATATAAGCCCCAAATCATGCTTAATGTCTTGCACAGTGTGTGTGTGTGTGTGTGTGTGTGTGTGTGTGTGTGTGTGAGAGAGAGAGAGAGAGAGAGAGAGAGAAATACAAACATGAGACTTTCTCCTATGCTCCTTGGCACGTAAAAACTTTCATCTCCCTATTCGAAGCATTATAGGGGGGGAAATCAGCAATTTGAGGACGCATTTCATATCATCTTAGAAGCTTCAACAGCATAACTCAATGAATTGTTGGGCAAACAGCCAGAGAGGGAACTATTTTTTTAGGAGTTTCTTTCATGACAGCTAGTCGTCCTGAGAACAAATTATTTAGAAGTCGACCGCAGACTTAAGAAGCAGCTGGTAATTCCATTCCATTAGATATCTAAACATGTGTAGCTTTAGTGAGATATTTTTGATTTACAGATTATACAGCCAGCCTGTAAAAATCCACATCACTTATCAACAAAAGTGCGCACATAAATAAATAATAAATAAAAATCAACGCTGTGTGAGCATTGAGGTTGGAATATACTTCCTAATACATATTTTAAGGGCCATATAATGTTCCGTATAAGTTCTTGAAGAAAACCTGTTATGTGTACCCTTGCAGCTCAAATTTAATAATATAAAAGGACTCGGTGAAAAAATATATTGCTTACAGCATGACAAAAGAAAAGAAAAGCCAATGGCTAGAGCTAAAATAATGAATAAAATAATTTGTTTTAACACAGCATGCTACATTTTCCAGTCGTAACCAGAGCTACAAGGCTGTACATTTTGCCTTTGTACACATTACAGATTAATATTAAGGGTGAAAAAAGAGAAAGAGATGCTTTTGATCACATTTATAACAAGTGCATGGTCACACAGGACTTCACGGTTGTCACTAAGCTGCAAACCATGGATATGCCAAATTCACAGTGACAGCAGGGAAGGAATGTAGATCATTCTATTCAAAGAGCCACCATATCCCTGCAGTCAAGCAGGTCATGTATTCCATCTGACAAAGGTTAGCACTATTTGTATGAAGCAACCCTTTTATTCCTTGTTCAGCCTTCGAGAATCAAAAGGAAACTAAAGTCTTAACCATCAGAACTGAAGCCCATGATAGTCTGCGCAGCTCACCATCTGAAGGTCCTTATAACAGAATCTTGGTTCATCTAGCTACAGTATGTAGCATCTTCTGGCCAGCAGTCTCCAAGTTCTCCATTGATCAATGGGACAATGTCATACTTTCCCAAAAGAATTCCCTGGGAATGATGCTATGTAATTGTCAGGGAACTGCCATCGAAAGGACGGGAGGTGGAAGGGCTCACTCAGGTGGAGACAGACTTAACAGCTGATGAGGGAACCAGCAGGGGGAGAGGAGGAGCTCCGAGGGAAAGTGAGTCGGAGGGATGGCTCAGGGACACTTCCAGCAAAAACAGTGGGGAGGTTTCCAGACCTCCTATAGGGACACCCACTCCTCGCCGGAAACTGTCACGCCGGGAGTCCAGAAGACGTGTTTCCGTTAAGGAGCTTTTATGCTGGAAAAGATTCCGGAAAAGCCCACTTTCGGATTCTGCTAGCGACTGACAGAGTCATGCTTGAGGGGCTCCGTCGGAGGCAGAGGTTTGGGGACTCGGCCAAACTCTGAGGGACTAGGATTTTACGCACAAGCTGCTCATCATCCCATCACAGTAATGATGTACTTTGCTTCCATGGGACTTGCTGTGTGCTGGGAATGAACCAGGTCATTTGAATGAAGTTCACGGAACTGTCTCTGAACCACACCTGAAAATAGTTCCCATCATTGACAGCTGAGCAAAAAGCAAATTATACTAAATTTTGAACAGAATTGCAAACAATTTCCGATTAATATTCACGTAAATGTCCCTCTCTTAAAAGCTTTGTGGATGGCACAAATTAAACAGAGAAAGCCGCTTCTTAATACAGTTGTGGGGAAAGCTTCATATGTTGCCATTCTGTCTGTCAGACATCTTATTCCATGTGTATTGATTTGCTTTTGGACACTGAATTTCATCTCTGCAAGATTTTATCATTTTGAACAACCAATTTGTGGGGTGGGTGGGGTGCAGAGTGCAAATAAACATCCCTTGCCCTGTTCTGCAACTGTTCTTCCTTCTTCTGGGTCCAAAAGAACCTGAGCATCAGCGATCACACATTATTCGGACCTGCCTAAAATGGTCGCCACCCGTACTAAAATTCTTCTGCTGAGAAGGAATACTATCAGGGGACAGCCTGAACATCACCTGCAGTGATAGCAAAAAGTCTAACCTTCTGCCATCTCTTTAAAGGTAAAATCTGCCATCACCCAAAAATTCTAAGTCACGCCTCTCCCAGGGAATCACCCTAACCTTGGTGAAAACGTTATCTTCCATTTGGCCAGTAATAAAGATTAACATGTCTGGGCAATTTCAGGTGAAGCATAATTAAAACAGCACCAACATAAAATGGCTGCAATAGGAGATGGGTGAACATGAATCTGTTCATTGGTGACTTTGTGGAGATGGGTGCAGCAGGCTATATATATTTGTTTCTGGACATGCAGAACTTTAGCCTCCTCTCTTACCACTTCTGGAGAACACCCAAAGCAGCCCTTATGTTATGCAGATTCCAAAATGTGACTTCACATTTTGCCCATGTATGGGTATAAAGGTAAAGGTAAAGCTACCCCTGACCTTTAGGTCCAGTCGTGACCGACTCTGGGGTTGCGGCGCTCATCTCGCTTTATTGGCCGAGGGAGCCGGCGTACAGCTTCCGGGTCATGTGGCCAGCATGACTATGTATGGGTATGTATGGGTATATCCCAGCATTAAATCCTGCTGGCACAGATTGTCTCACTTACGCGTGCTAAAATGTTATCCAAGAGTGGTTTTAATAGTGACAAGGCTGTGAGGTCACCCAGAATGGTCTTTGAACCATGACTTCACCCTTAATATTTTATTGGAATATAAACCACAGACTCCTTCTCAAATTGCTTACTGCGGACATATTTCAACAGAACCAATGCAAACTATACGATTTTTAGTATTGCATTCATGGTACTGGTTTGTAAAGTCTAAAAGGCATCGTTAATTTTTTATTTCAAATTACAATGCTTTTGAAAGAATGGAAGGAATAAACCCTCTTTCTACATCTACATTTCCTCCCTTTGGGCTCTCTGCCTTGCTAGTCAGAGAACTAAGGGGTTTTAAGGTCCCAGGTGTAGCACATTTGTTTTTACATTTAGCTACACTTTACAGACATTAAGATTTAATTTCTTGCTAGGCCTAACAGATGACACTGAGATAGTTCACCAAACAGCTCTCCTACCCTGATTACTTCTGTTAATAAGGCCTGAAGGTTGATTAAGAAAGTTGACAAGATGAATGTCACAATTCAGCATGGGCCCATCTCTCGTAAAACTTCTGTGCCACCCCCACCCTTTTAACATATTAGCAACAGATGGGGCATCAGAAGGTCACTATCTTGAACTTCCGTAGTACTCAAATGTTTCCAGTGTTATTTCTAAAAGTCTAAATTCACACCACTAAATTCACCGTATATTACTTTTTTCTCCTTGTCATATAAGATATTGGCAAAAAGATGAGGTAGACAGATTTCATATTTTCCTTTTATTTGTAAAGCAAGCAGATGCTTTTTTAAAAAAAACCCTCATGATTTAACAAGCATTTTGGTGTAAAATAATACATATATTCAGCTGGAGAGGGAAGAGGGTCACCCACCCCAAATACTTCAAATAGAAACTCATAGCACTGACAAAGCGTGTTTGCTTATCGGAGTAATGCTTCATATTTATGTCATACTTTCTTTGGGCTCTCAAAGCTCTTCATGGGCATTATATAGGCAATAGGGTTCCAATGTCCCTGTAATACAGGCCATTAAAATAACCGTAATAGACTGGAGGTCTGTGGCTGAGGTTGAGATGTTGACTTTCACAAACCAGCACGAAAACTGCATACCTGTGGTAAGACGTGAAGAAAAATGGGGGCATTGCAAAAAAAAGGAGAGAAGGAATCTTCAGTTAGTAGGGATGGGTTAATCAGTCTATTTTCTGTGTTACTATTATACAACTATAAGTCTGTTCCAACCCATTTCTACTTTATTCAACCTGTGACTTTTTTCAAAACAACAACAACACACAAGTCCATTAAAAGATCTCCATTTAAATGTGCATTTATACATTTTCTCACAAAACATTGATCCTAGGATTCACAGGTGTTTTAAAAATGAATTTTGGTATGTTTTTTGAAGCGAGACCTGTATCTCAAAATTTGAAGAACAGTGAAATTTGAAAGGGAAATAAAAATCCTTTTTGTGAATTATTCTGGAAGGTGCAAATTAGGTTCTCTAGCTCCATCAGTAAATGCCAAGGAACTGTTTATGAAACAAGAACAGTGTGTTTATACTTCTTCAGGGAGGGACAGCATCCATTAACAATTAAAATTGAGAAGCAAGAATGTAAAAAAAAAAAGAGGTTTAGATTTATGTGCAAGGAAGACCTGGTAACCTTGAATGGTTTGGAAACACTTTTGGAATGGCTTCTATTTCAACCTTTCACCTATCTCTCACATAGCCTCACGTAGTCAAGTAGGAATATAAAACTAAAAGTTCATCTGTCACATCATGTTCCTACAGTGGTCCCATTCAGATGCACATAGGAAGTTCACAACCAGGGCATGAGCCCTATTAGGACTCTCCTAGTTGGGTTAGGACAAACCTAGACAGCATCTTAGAAAGTAGAGACATCACCTTGCCAACAAAGGTCTGTATGGTAAAAGCTATGGTTTTCCCAGTAGTGATGTATGGAAGTGAAAACTGGACCATAAAGAAGGCTGATCGCCAAAGAACTGATGCTTTTGAATTATGGTGCTGGAGGAGACTCTTGAGAGTCCCATGGACTGCAAGAAGATCAAACATATCCATTCTGAAGGAAATCAGCCCTGAGTGCTCACTGGAAGGACAGATCGTGAAGCTGAGGCTCCAAGACTTTGGCCACCTCAGGAGAAGAGAAGACTCCCTGGAAAAGACCCTGATGCTGGGAAAGATGGAGGGCACAAGGAGAAGGGGACGGCAGAGGACGAGATGGTTGGACAGTGTTCTCGAAGCTACAAACATGAGTCTGACCAAACTGCAGGAGGCAATGGAAGACAGAAGTGCCTGGCGTGCTCTGGTCCAGGGGGTCACAAAGAGTCGGACACGACTAAACGACTCAACAACAACAAGAAGTTGGGTTAGCAAGTGGTATTCAGAAGCAACTGCATCTAAGGTACATCCAGTTTCCCAGAACTCAAGGCAAAAGGCAAAATTACAAGTGAAATAGAAATGGCAGCAGCAGCCCACTCCCACATCCTTATATTATTTTTATTTTGCTTGTTAACTGAATATTTATAGAAAACCTTTATCCACAAAACGGACAAAATGTGTGGTCTCGCTTCTGTTATTTTATATTTATATTCCTTAAGTGTGAAATTATGACTGCAACTTTATTTACCATTCTTCCCTCTTATTATCTGAGACCATAAATGTTTGCATTGTGTTTCGGGGGGGGGGGGGGCAAAAACAAAACTTGTGTGTGTATGTTTAAGTACTTTGCCTGTTGCAATGAAAAAGTGCTTCAAGCAAAATTAATGGCTGACTTGGGATCCTAGTGAAATAATTGCTTTTTCCGCCTTGGGAACAATTATAGAGAGCTACTTGAAACTGCCCTTATTATTTTCATTCTAAACCAGTGCAACTCACTAATTGGTCTGGAAGCCATGTGGCCCGCTTCCCTCTTGCCTATTCTTTACTTTTTAAAACACAAATGCAACACTGATATGTTTTATTATACTCTCAGGCCTATTAGGCACTCTATACTTCTACAGTAGATCTTGGCAGTTTCATGTTGAACACAACTGCTCGGAACTGATAGAGCAGTGACTAGCTTCCATTCAACATTATGCACCTGCATCTACTGTATACATATACTTAAAAGCCTTCATATTATATATCATTTATAAAGAAAACACATTTGCTGGTCTGAGGCTGAATGCCCAAACTTCATGGTGATACAATGAACACAGTGAAAATGTGTTGTTGTTTAGTCGTTTAGTCGTGTCCGACTCTTCATGACCCCATGGACCAGAGCACGCCAGGCACGCCAGTGAAAATGTAGTTCTGAGTAAATATGCAAAATATTGTACTGTAAAATGGGATACTTCCAAAGTAGGAAACCAAGTCTTGTAAAAGTCAAGGAAAGATGGGGTGTAGACTGTGCTATTTTTCTAGAAAATGAGGTGCAGCTCCAGCAAGTTATGGCTGAAAAATTGCCCCAGGTGTAAGAGGGTTGATGGGTGGCAAAGAGTATGGAAATAAATGTTCTCTCTCTTTCAAGTGTCCTTTTCAAATCAACCTCACAAACAAAATAACAACAACAACCACAACAACAAGTAGCTGGTGGAAATTCACATTTAGGTTTCAGAAGTTCCTCTTGAACAAACAATATTAGAGGAAAGGGATTTATTGTGAAAACCAATGAAACCCTGGGAGAAGTCTCTTTATGATCTCTTCAAAGACCAAAGCAGCATCTGTTATATAGAAAAAAATGTCCCACCATTTAAAGTTACCAACTTTTGAAATAAATAGATCTGATATCCATAGCTGTCAACCTTCCCTTTTTTTGTGGGAAATTCCTTTATTCCAGCTCCATTTCCCCCTGCTTCCCCCTGCTATCCCGGATTGTTAGCTATCCCGTAGACAGTCCCCGGGATAGGTGAGGCTGCTGATCCCTTATTTTCAAATCTGAAAGTTGACAGCTATGCTGATATCTGAGTGGGATCTCAGGTGAGCCCATGTAGATTTCTGGATGAGGCCCAGAGTAGGTCCAGTTCTGGAGCCAGACAGCAGGAATCTATGGCATGCATGGAAGTAGAAACCAACAGTTTATAGTTATTTTCATTATAGAGACCGGGGAACTGATTATACCTGATACAATCTGTTATATCTATGGCAAATCACAGATGTGGGAAACCTACGGGTCTTTAGATGTTGTCAGATTCCAACTCCCATCATCCCTAATTATTGGCCATACTGGATGAGGCTGATGAGAGATGGAGTCTAGCAAAATATGGAAGTACAAAGAACCCATGAACAGCTTAAAAAGCACAAAGAAAAAAAAAAATCTTACATTTGTGGCAGCTGATCCCCTCCAAAGTCAAGGCTGTTGCATTTTCATGGTCAGTTGACATCTCTTTACCTATTTGTGACCTTTCTTATAGCAGCCAAACCTGCAGAAACCTGAAGCAATTAAGGCATTCCTGCTTAAATGAGGTCCTTGAACTCAGTTGAATAAAATATTTTTCTTCTGACCTGTGGAGAACTTCTTTCAGTTTTCTAACATTTATTATCTGGATCAGTTCTCGGATGTATGACATGTTTTAAATAATTACAAGGAACAGTTTGTAGGGCTACGTGCTAAAGTGATTGTGACTTCGTTACAAATGTACTTTTGTTTGAATTACTCTGGCTTTTACCTTTGCAAGCAGATATGACCTCAAACAAACCTGCTCATGAGCAAGTATCACTGGTTTTTAATATAACCCACTCATAAACTTTTTTTTTAAAAAAAGAAAAGATTGGACCACTAGAACAAGCCGAGACTGAAGGAAACTATATAGTTTTCTTATGTAGCCTATGAAATTATTAGTGGGGAGAAATACAATGGAAATGACAAGGCAAGACAACAAAGAATGTATCAATATGAAATTGCATCCATTCAACTGAATAAAGGAGAACAGGGGAGATATCTCAAAGCAAATAGAGTATTTACCAAGAAACAAAATATGGAAGTTACTAGGCAGATATAGATGAATAGACCAAGGAAGACCAGAGAGAATCTATCACCTTGTATACTGTAACTGCTCACAAGACATGGTGCACGCACACCCTTTGAATGGCAATTCCCATCATGGGGGGGACAGCCCCCTCAAATATTTCATTGGGAGTGTCAAAGGACCTCGCCCCCTAGGAGTTTGCTCCTGTGCTTAAGACACAGTAGAATAGTTTGTAATAATTGTTGTTGCATGTCGAGGTCCCCAAGCCACCCTCAAATAAAACACAATTCACTCAGAATTTTGTTTAAGGTTTTCTGGCATAATTTTTTGGCCACAACTTTATTGATTGCAGAATGTGAGTGGTTGCTTAGGCATTGGTTCATGACTATCTGTTCCCACCTAGAGGTAGGAACAGAACTGACATCCACAAGCCTGCAAAAGTCAGCAAGGGAGAACATTTTGGGGAGAGAATAGAGCTGGGTGCCAGGCCCTCACATCTCCCCAAATGCTCCCAGGGGCTCTTGTGTGACCCTAGCCCCTGGACAGGGGTTTAGACAAGAGCATGACAAGCCCCTGGATTCCTTTAATGGAATACCCTTGCAGCAGCAGCATTGGAGGGGCAGCCACAGCCAACCATACCCCCTCCACCAACCAAATTTAACCAATGCCTAACCGCAACCTTACAAGTTGTGACGATTTGCTACGCAGTAGGCAACAAACCAAATGGAAAAATTCCTACCAGGCCCCTGCCCCAAAGCAGACGACCCCATGACAGGCATAGCAAGGTCAATGTGAACAGCCCTAAATATAGGGAGGGTGGGCAGGTGATCTGATGTGCGCAGTGAAAAGAGGCAGCTCAATGCTGCATGAAGGGAATAAATGGCTGTCAATCATAAATTGCAACATCAAATTCTCCCCAACGACCAACAGGTGCCCAATAAGATTTGTGGCCATCCAAACTAACCCGCCCAGCAACAGAGGGATGTCTTGTATGCCCCCACCGCAACACGTGCTCTCCATGAAGGAGAACACGCTTTGTGCATAGTGGGAGATCTATGAGATATTAACAAAGGATGATGTTGCAAAATGGGTTAAGTAAAACCAATTAGAATTCCACTGTTACTCAAACCATAGCCTAGCTATGTCATAGAACTAATGCTAAACTCACAAGCTAATAATGCTAAATGACTCTGTGGGGGCAGAGTGCACCAATTAATGTCCCCATCTTGAACAAGTGCTGGGCTGGCTGGGCCATATTTCATGAACAAATGTGCTACAGCGATAGAAATAAAGCCACTTTTACTACTTTCTAAGGTGCTGTTCATTTGTTACAGCAGCAGTATGGGAACGGCTTTTCTGCGTTCACCCTACAGCTTTGCAGTAATATGGAAAGGATTGGTCCTCGCGGGTGAGGCCAACCAATGGATCATTTCCAGTTGACATCATCCTCCCATTTTGTGGTTGGACAATGATTGAATGGACAGCACCAGGGTAGTCCTGTCCACATAATAGTTTGCCTTCAAACATGATGGTACTACTATGAGTTGAAGGAACCGGGGGGGGGGGGGTTGGAGCTTTCCCCCAAACACGGTTGGAATGTTATAAGATACAAAAACCCCAACGAACTCCAGAAACCTTGGCGCTTTGTGCATTATTTGTCAAAAATGAACATGTTACTGTTCTAGATTATAGAAATCCACAATAATGAAAGACATCCTGTAAACCCAAAATAATTATTTTCACTGTGAACACTTACTAGCACAACTTCTTTCTTCCAAATCGCATTACCCCTATTCATACATTACTCATGTGGAGAGCATTCATGTGTAGAATGAAGAGTGAGACCACATTGCTGCCTTTAGTACCTATGTCATATGACTGGGTAACCACACTTCTGATTTCCATCGATTGAGCTCAGCCTGAAGAGGAACCTCTAAACATGAGCAGCTGCTCATGAAGTCTTCCTCAGATGTCCAAGGATGGTGTCACCAGCAGTTGGGCATTGCTCCTCTTTCTACATATGAATGCCTGTCAAGGGAGTAATGCAAGAAGAGGAGAAATTTCACACAAATTTGTGCCTTTCAGAGCTTCTTTGAGGTTGAGATGAAAATCAAGCCAAATGAGTAGCTGCCAGGACAAAAGCCTGAAATATAGCAAACTATATATTGGTGCTGTGGGTTAAACCACAGAGCCTAGGACTTGCCAATCAGAAGGTCGGCGGTTCAAATCCCCGCGACGGGGTAAGTTCCCATTGCTTGGTCCCAGCTCCTGCCAACCTAGCAGTTCGAAAGCACATCAAAGTGCAAGTAGATAAATAGGTACCGCTCCAGCGGGAAGGTAAATGGCGTTTCAGTGCGCTACTCTGGTTCACCAGAAACGGCTTAGTCATGATGGCCATATGACCCAGAAGCTGTTCGCCGGCTCCCTCGGCCAATAAAGCGAGATGAGCGCTGCAACCCCAGAGTCGGCCACGACTGGACCTAATGGTCAGGGGTCCCTTTACCTTTATATATTGAGACAATGAGAATCATTTACAACTCAGTGAATCTATCACTTCGGATATATGAGGACAACTTCAATTGGGGCAAAAAACAGGGGAGATCTACTGCCTTTATGGACTGCTTGTAAGCTTCTACTGCTCCTATGGTCTGATCTAGTATGGCCTTTCTGCTCTTAAGTTCTCTCACCTAAGTTAAAACTAAGGACAAATCCCTGTTAGTCCTATCTCAAGCTCAAGTGACTGGCTTTGAGTGTGTCCCAGGGTTTCTCGAATTTGGGTCTCCAGCTGTTTTTGAACTACAGATCCCATCATCTCTGACTACTGGTCCTGCTAGCTAGGGATGATGAGAATTGCAGTCCAAAAACAGCTGGACATCTAAGTTTAGGAAACCCTGGTGGAACCCAACATATGATTGGATTGTGGGAAAGGCATCCAGAATTTTTTAAAAAACGCTTCTGCATAAGCTGCAATTTATTTGGGTACGGCAGCTTTTCCAAGCTTGATCAAGGCTACAAGACTTGTGATACAAAATTACATCTACAAGACTTGTTAAAAAGAAAGAGAGTGAATTGAAAAAGGCAGTAAAAAGTACTCTGAAAACAGAGGCACCTTTTTGAACATTTACACTAATCAAAGCAAAACTAAAACGACTATTTCAGCTCTTCAACCTGCTTGCTGTATTTCTTAGGATATTCTCAAGAATGCTATATGGAACCCTGAATTTTTCCTGTTTTCTCTCTCTGTGTGTGTGCCTTTGGCAACTTGTGGTTACATGAATTAATATCGAACAGTGCAATGCTGAAATCTCCTTATATGTGGCATATGCACCTAGTGTTGAAACAGCACTGAAAGCATAAGTTCTCTAAATAATATCTCTTCAGAGTTATTAGCTTTGACATTGGCTTTTTCAAATATGTTTCCAGCTGCAGAAGCCCATTGTTTAACTTTGCTATGTGACCTGAACTGCTCATAAAAAAATCTACTACAGCTCTCAGCATTCCTTTAGGATGGCCTGGGTCATTAGTGCCAAAAGTAATGCACAATGTAGCCATAGAGGAGAGCCTCTGACTCACTCATCAGATCTTCCTTCTAGACACTGCACCAAAGGGAACATGAGATCATTCAGCATGAATCTCCATGATGACTTTGAAAAGCTAAACGGAAAGGTTGTTTGCTGTCTCCAATCTTTGTGTTCATGTGTGATGTAAAACACACACACAGAGAGAGAGATAATGGTGTACGTCCCCTGGCTCTGCAATTTGCTTGTTATTTGCTGCTTTATGCAGAATACAGGTTCAGGTAGTACAGCCCAGCAGTGTCTCCTTCCCGCCCCTTTGTCCTTTTCTTTGTGACAGGCTACCATGGGGCAGGGACTATTGGATACAATTTATGGCTAACAAAATGCCTTCAAGAAGGGGAGATGAACATCCACAGTTTTCCGCCGGTTCAGTCTTTCACTCAGTAAATGCTGGAAGGGTGGGTACTGGCAATAACAATTTTTGTTTAGCAAGACCAAACAAATTTGGAGACTCTTGTGTGGGGATTAGTAAGTCGTGAATGAAACACGGAATTTAAAGCATTTGTACAAACCATTGTGACTTTAAAGTGGCAGAACAGACTGAATTGTGCCCAGACTTCCTGCTGGAAATACTAATTAAGAGTTGGTCACTGAAATTTCATCCAAACTGAAATAAAAAGTAAATGTTGTTGTTCATCTTCTGGCAAGAAGCTTTTTGAAAGAAGCGAAGGAGTCCCATTAAAACCAGTAAAATCACCCAGGGAAGTTCTGCATATTTTTCGTTTTCACTAGATTTTACATAAAGTGGATTTTTAAGCAATATATCTGAGATGTTTCAAGTGAAGCTAAAGGAGCTTTGATAAGACAGGTGCCTGTTGCTGATAAAGCAAAAAAGCAAAATAACCTAGCCACTCTAAATGAATTAGTCTTCAGTGCCAGACAAATTGCATCTGAGGATACAAGAAGGAACTTGTAATCCCAGAGCCTATGTCTATAATCTAGAACAGGTGAAGTGTCATGAGACTGGGAACAGACAAATGATTTTTCCATCTTTTTTTAAGGGAGTGGGCACTAGGCAACTACTAAATCCAGCCTGACATGCTTTGCAATGCTTTAGAATATATTATTAAGAAGTCAGTGTAGGAGCATTTGGGGGTGGGAGCTGTCCTCACAAAGAACCAGAATGTGTTTCTCAGAAAAAAGTCACACCAAACCAACCTTATCTCTTTTTTAAGTTACCAGCCTGATAGATCAAGGGAATGAGCTTCAAGTAATATATCTTGATTTTAGCAAGCCCTTTGACAATGTCTGCCATGGTGAGAAGGTTAGCTGCTGGATGTGTTCATCAATGGCTTCTTCACTGGAGAGCCAGTGTGGTGTAGTGGTTAAGAGCGGTAGACTTGTAACCTGGTGAACTGGGTTTGATTCCCTGCTCCTCCACATGCAGCTGCTGGGTGACCTTGGGCTAGTCACACTTCTCTGAAGTCTCTTAGCCCCACTCACCTCACAGAGTGTTTGTTGTGGGGGAGGAAGGGAAAGGAGTATGTTAGCCGCTTTGAGACTCCTTAGGGTAGTGATAAAGCAGGATATCAAATCCAAACTCCTCCTCCTCCTCCTCCTCTTCTTCTTCTTCTTCACAACCTGGATACAAGTGGCAACTGTCTTAGAGTTTTGCCCTTGGCCCAGTGTTATTTCACACACACACACACACACACACACACACATGAGAAAGAGAGAGAGAGAGAGAAAGAGAGAGAGAGAGAGAGAGAGAGAGAGAGAGAGAGAGAATGACTTAGATGAAGGGGTAAAAGTGATACTTGCCAAATTAGCAGATGACACCAAACTCAGTGAATGGCTGACATCTTAAAAGACAAAAACAGGATTCAAGATGATGTTGTTACAAAGGAGAACTGGGCCCAAACTAACAAAATGAATTCCAACAGAGATAAATGCATTTTTGTAGGAAGACTCTGTCTGATGCACAAATACAGACTGGGTGACACCTGACTTGAGAGCAGTAATGTAAAAAGGTTCTAGAGGTTTTAGTAGCCCACAAGCTAAGCATGTAATATGGTGGCTTGAAAGATTAATGCAATTCTAAGCTCCATCGACAGAAACATAGCATCCAAATTGCAATACGTAATGGTAACTCCGTTATGCTTTGGAGTACTGTCTGGCATCACAGCTTCAGAATGATATTGGAAAACTGGAACATGTCCAGAGGAAAGCAACAAAGACGGGCAGGGGTCAGAAGTCCAAGTCCAAGGAAAGACTGAAGGAGTTGGGTAGCTTTGAGAACTGATGATTAAGAGGATACACAGCAGCTATCTTGAAGTATTACACAGAAAATAGACCATATTTATTTTCTGTTTCTCAGAGAATAGTACCCACCCACTCTTCTGATAAATAATCGTTTAGACGAAACATTACTAAGAACTTTCTTATGGTGTTAAGCTGCTCAACAGTGAAACATGCTGCTTTTGAAGGTGATGGACTCTCATCCATCAGATATATTTAAGCAGAGGCTGGATGGCCAGCTATTAGTAGTAATGGATTTCCTGCATCTACTGTACAAGGGATTGTTCCCTTGCAACTCCACGATAGCTTAGATTGGATAATATGCTGACTAGACTACTATCAAGGTTCTCTGGGTAGATTTGTGACTTTGCAGACAATAATTTGATAATAAAGCAGCTGCATGAACATTTGTAAAAGATCGAGTGAAAACGAAAGTGCCCATAATGCATTTCTCATGGAAGAGCTATTTGCATAGACTGGCAATCTTCCAGGAGCGCTCCAATTAAGTCTTTTAAAAGCTACTTTACTTATGTTCTTTAGTAGCAATTTTGGTGTCATTGTAAAGTACAAAGGCTGTTCCAAAAAAGCACTATCCTTCTTTTCTTGGTCTTATTACTCTGTTGTAGAAAATGGAATATACAACATTTGTAAACAGTCGTGTTAATGATAATGATGTAAGGTATTTATCATGTCAGCTTAAAACACATAGACTTATCCCACCCCCCAAAAAATCATTTGACACTATTTACAGAAGAGTTATCCAAATGAGAGCTCTTTTATAATATAATTAAGGATGAGATTACAAGACCGGCTTATACTTCACTGCACTAAAACAAGATTTAATACCTGCTTATCCCATTGAAATATGAGCAGTATTTTTGTACTTTGTAAAGCTTTATATATATATTTTTGTAGTGGCATGGCTCTGCAGAAAGAAGTCAAAACTTTTAATGCTCTGCTCCTTCTATATTCATAGAATCTATTATTTAATTTGCATTAAAGAATCATATTTACATGAGAAGAAAATTTTAACAACAACAACAACAACACTTTTTTCTTTTCAACTTCTTTTAAGAAAGTTGGCTTCCTATGGCATAGTTCTTTAGAGCTCTTCCAAGGACAGCACAAAGGAACAGTTTGAATTGTAATATTGTGAGTGATATCGGCGTAATTTGCTTCTAACTAGAACTGCTGGTGGAGTAATCCTCCATGCAGGAAGGCTGTCTGAGTAATCTTGATGTTTATAATGTGTGAACTGACCTGATCTGCACTACCTGGACTGGATATATACCTGGACTGAGTATAGACTGGAACTTAGTTATTCACTGCCTTATACATTTTCTGAAATGTTCCAATGCAGTTCTTGGCTCAGAAAGTACTGAAATACATTTCAAAATCTATTTGCGTGTCGAGGTCCCCAAGCCACCCCTCAAAATAATTCACAATTCACACATAATTTTTGTTTAAGGTTTTTGGCCACAACTTTATTAAAATACATAATCTGTGAGTGGTTGCTTAGGCATTGGTTAAGACTATCTGTCCCCTTGCCTGGGACAGAACTGACTTCCAAACTCCCTCGGAAGCCAGTGAAGGGAAAACAATGTTGGGGATCAGTTGAGCTGAGTGACAGGCCCTCACCGCTCACCCAACCTGCTCCCCAAGGCTTGCCGGCCCTGGTCCCATTTCAGGGATTGGACGAAATTGTAGCAAGCCCCTGGATTCCTTTAACGGAATTCCCTTCCACACCACCATTGGAGGGGCAGGCCCAGCCTATCCTTACCCCTCCTCCAACAATTTTTATAACCAATGCCTAACCGCAACCTTACAAGTTGTGACAAATTGCTAAGTAGTAGGCAAAAACCAAATGGCACCAGCCAATCAGCCAAATGGACAAAATTCCTACTAGGCCCCTGCCCCAATGGCAGACGACCCCATGACAGGCATAGCAAGGTCAGCCAGAACTGAGGGCGGGCAGGCGAGCCGATGCACTCAGCAAAAGAGAAAGTGAAAGCTGAGTGCCCCAGTATTTAAAGCCTTTGGTCCCACCCACCACATTGCAACATGCAATTTGCCCTGGCCAAACATGCAACCCGGCCATCCAATTGTTGCCCAAGCCAGCTCACTTTTACCTGCCTGGCAACAGGGGGTTGGCTTGGCAGACCCCACCACAACACCTGCTCTCATTTCAGGGAGAACATGCTTTACAGTAAGACAGAAGATGCATTTACAAATGTGGGTGCTGAGTGAATATATGTTTGGAGTGTGCATTTAAATATTATTTAAATGTGAATATTTGTATAGGGTTTTTTAATGGGGGGGACCCCAGCAGCAGCAACAGCCTGTAAATTAATGATGAAATGAGGCAGAGTGGACTCACACCTGAACAAATGTACCAAGCGACATGAACAATAAATAAATTCATTAGTAAATCCTTATCATGCAGTGGTCCATGTTAGCACCTCAGAGACGCACTACAATACTTTTTCCTAAAATGAAATTTTGAGACAAAATTGTTAGTTATTGCTTAGGCCAGGACAGGCAACCTCATCCCAAGGTCATGAACCTGGCCCACAGACATGTTTCCTCTTCTCTGTATTCAATTTCAGCTGAGCAGCCTGAAGAAACAGTAAAAAGAAAGAAAATAAGGTCACACTGTATGCACTGCATATAAACTTGTTAAATAAGAATGTAGCAAAACTCTTCTCTTATTAAGTTTTCCAATGTGAGAAAAGGATATTTTTCATGTATTCTACATTCTTGGTGGTTCTGAAGAATGCACCCCCCTTTTGGCAAACTTTTAGTATTCCTTGGAATAAAACTCATTTTTATGGCCTCATTCTCAGGTGACATCAGTGGAATAATCACTGGTAAAGGTAAAGGTAAAGGACCCCTGGATAGTTAAGTCCAGCCAAAGGCAACTATGGGGTTGTGGCACTCATCTCACTTTCAAGCTGAGGGAGACGGCATTTGTCCAAAGACAGCTTTCTGGGTCATGTGGCCAGCATGACTAAACCACTTCTGGTGCAATGGGACACCATGGCAGAAACCAGACTACACGGAAACACTGTTTATAATCACATAGCTGATACTGATTGACCATTTAGGATGAAGATATCATGCAGTCTAGTGGATGAACTCTGGGCTAGGGTTGTGCATGTGAAACTCCAAAAGTTGGGAGGGAGGGGGTAAAAACAGGCTGGGAAAATATTGGGCTGATAGGATTTGGGGTGGAGAAATAAATATTAAATAATGAGAACAGCCAATTTTTCTTTTTCTTTTTTTAAAATAATATTTTATTAAGTTTCTTTTCATGAAATCAGAAAAATACAGAATAAAGAAAAAAGAAAAAAGAATAAAGAGAAAAAGAAATATATAACAGTCCAACTTTCCGTACTTTTAACAAAACCAACTGGACCTCCCCACATCTTCCAAACCCTGCGTTCTTTGCAATAACAATATCAGCAATTTGTTACCTTATTTCATAGCTTACTGTGTCTTTCAATTATTATGTTTCTGAATTCACAATATTGTATCTCAGTTTTTGTACATTTAAAATAAACATAATATAGTTATGTCATGTTTCCTCCTCTTCTTTCTTATCACTTAATTTTCAATTCGCCTAATCAAGCTGCTAAAGCAAAAAAATTTCTAGTCGTGCACATTCTTAACATTCATACAACTTATAATGTTTTTGCAAATAGTCCTTAAATTTTTTCCAGTCCTCTTCTATTGTTTCCTCGTCCAAATCTTGGATTCTGCCAGTCATTTCAGCCAGTTCCATGTAGTCCATCAACTGCATCTGCCATTCCTCCAGCGTGGGTAAATCTTGTGTCTTCCAATGCTTTGCGATGAGAATTCTTGCTGCTATAGTAGCATACATAAACAAAGTTCTATCCTTCTTTGACACATTCTGGTCCACCATGCCCAAGAGGAAGGCCTCTGGTTTCTTGGGAAAGGTATACCTAAATACCTTTTTCAATTCATTGTAAATCATTTCCCAGAAGGCCTTCACTTTTGGGCAGGTCCACCAGAGGTGAAAGAATGTCCCTTCTGCCTCCTTACATTTCCAACATTTATTATCAGACAGGTGATATATCTTAGCTAGCTTGACTGGGGTCATGTACCACCGGTATACCATTTTCATAATGTTTTCCTTCAAGGCACTACATGCCGTGAACTTCATTACGGTGGAGAACAGCCAATTTTTCTATACCACAACCATTATTAGTTTTAAGCTGAAGATTGAAATTGGGGGATGCTAGAACAAACCTCTAGTTCTGGTATGCTATTGTAACATAGAACGGAAAGGAAAAAGTTAAAACATGGCCTTCACTTCTAAGAGTGGATAGTTAATTTTAAGAATTAAATTGTAAGTTGTGTAATAATTCCTTCAGCGTTTCCAAAAGGCATCCATATGGGGTTTTGGCAATATGCAAAATTATTTGCATTCAAACTTATTGAAAATAATATGCTTGATCAATTAAAATTATGCTATCAGTAGATGCTAGACACAAAGAGAGAGATTTCCTAAGAATAAGGAAGAAAATCAACCAGGAAATAGAAAGTTAAAAATATACCAAGCAAACAAAAACCAACCTTTCAGTTTGGAAGCATCTATTCACATGCCATCTCAAATTATCTTCAGGAAAAAATAAAATAAACACTTGCCATATGGTACGCTGATTAAACAGGAAGCCATTCAACTTGAATGATAATTAATAGAGCTGCATTATTTGGGCTATTTTTATATAGAACCAAAAATAAAATTACTGCTTTGTTCAATATTTCCCTTCCAAATTGATGCTGTTGTATACAGAATTGTCCTTTCGTTAATCCCCTCTGGGAAAGACAGTCATCCAGAAATCTGCACCTGAAAGTGACTGACTTGCATGCATCTGACAAGGAAGCTGCGATCATATGGAGCACAGAGTGGTTCCTCACGAATCTCCTCACTTTCAGCTGAATGTGTGGAATGAGCCTACCAATCATCGGATCATCGAATTGTAGAGTTCAAAGGCACCCCAAGGGTCATCTTGTCCAACCCACTGCAATTCAGGAATCTCAGGTAAAGCATCCATGACAGATGGCCATCCAACCTCTGCTTAAAAACCTTCAAGGAAGGAGAGTCGACAACCTCCTGAGGGAGACTGTTCCACTGTCGAATTGCTCTTAGCATCAGAAAGTTTCCCCTGATGTTTAGTCAGAATCTCCTTTCTATGCCTGTCATGGTGTCGTCTGCTTTTGGGGCAGGGGCCTGGTAGGAATTTTGTCCATTTGGCAGATTGGCTGGTGCCATTTGGTTTTTGCCTAATGCATAGCAAATCGTCACAACTTTTAAGTTGCAGTTAAAAAGGTAAAGGTAAAGGGACCCCTGACCAATAGGTCCAGTTGTGACCGACTCTGGGGTTGCAGTGCTTGTGACGTTTGCCTCCTAGGATGGGTCATAAGGAAAGGGTTAAAATGGGTGTGATGTGATTGGCCAGTGAGAATGCAAGGAGGGAATAAAAGTTAGTTGAGAGAGTTGAGGTTTGAGAGTTTGTTGAGGTTTGGGAGTTGAAGAAGGAAGAGGGAGGTTTAGGTGTGGGTTGGTAGAGTTGTATTGTGAGAGAGTGAGAGGAATTGTCAGGTGGAGTCAGATAGATAGTTGGGAATGATCAATTTGAAGTTGTTAGGAACTAAGATTAAGAAACTGTCAAGAAAAACTAACTGATACCATAAGCTTGTTCATGCCTATAAATAAACTTGATTATTAGTTAATGCTAACAACTGTCTGGACTCCGTGTGTCCCCGTGAGATACGGAATGGTGGCAGCGGAAAAAGCAATTGCAGTGGCGGCACAGGGTCAATAGGCCGTCAAATGTCCGGGGGCTCTGTGTGTGATCGCCACAGCACTCATCTCGCTTTATTGACCGAGGGAGCCGGCGTACAGCTTCCGGGTCATGTGGCCAGCATGACTAAGCCACTTCTGGTGAACCAGAGCAGCGCACAGAAACGCCGTTTACCTTCCCGCCGGAGTGGTACCTATTTATCTACTTGCACTTTGGCATGCTTTCGAACTGCTAGGGTGGCAGGAGCAGGGACCGAGCAACAGGGGCTCACCCTGTTGCGGGGATTCGAACCGCCGACCTTCTGATTGGCAAGTCCTAGGCTCTGTGGTTTAACCCACAGCGCCACCTATGTCCCAAGTTGCAGTTAGGCAATGCTAGTGCTGCTGTCCTGTTTTCTAACAGGTACTTTTAACACTGCAGTACCTGTTGAGTTATGATACTCTGCCGTTTTGACAGGTATACTGACATGTTGCAGTAATTTCATTCACAACCGTTGGACAAGGTCGCTACCCCACAACCCCTTCAGCACATGTACGCTTCTCCCCCCCCCCCCAAGAAAGCAGCATGAAAGAAATGTATGTCGGTATGGCACCCCAAATGTTGTTATTTTCTGGGTTAATGGAGTTCCAAACATTTTTTCCAGAAGCAATTAACACGGAAATGAGAGGTAAGCTTCCTCTATATTTTGTTACATTTCCAGAAGTGGGTTTTATTTTGTGTAAATGCTCAAATATAACGATGAAATTATAGGTCACCGGGGAAATTATTGGGGAAACAGAACATACTGACATTTGAATTGAGCATAGTTGTGTACAGCTTGAGCATGATTGTTTTCTTTTTATACCCAAAGGAGCTGGGGGGGGGGCTGTGTCTGTGCAAAAGGAGGGCACATTGGGAAACCCATTATCCCAGTTTCTCCATTCTGGTAACTCCTTTTCCCTCAAACAATTTCACAGATGAGTCCACTTTCCCTCTTGGTCCCTCCCCTTTCTTTTCACCTGCTCAGGTGCTGATTTGAACCTAGAAAAGCACAAAAAGATGGAAGTAGAATTGGGGTATGTCGCCCTTTGAAGTACCCCTTTATGTTTTACACACTTTTTAGGGTGTTGGTGACAGAAATATAACAACCCTCACCACTATATGACAAAGGGAGCAGTGAACAGGGGATGGCTCAGAGACTTGTTGAGTACTGGGGAAAAACTTAAATGGTACCATTGCTCCCTAAGGAACCACACTGGGAACCTCAGCTGTACTCCCCATTCCATGTAGCATGTTATGCTATTGCTATAGTCATTGTGACCACAGAATTGTAGAGTTGGAAGGAACCACATGGATCATCAAGTCCAACATATTTCACCCAACTTGGGGCTTGAACCCACAACCCTGTGATTATGAGTCTCATGCTCTACCAACTGAGCTATCTCAGTGTGTTTTTGCTACCGAACTGAAGTACACTGGGGTGCCTATTCTTGTTGTTTGATTTCTTATTACAACTCCTTTAAAGGTAAAGGTAAAGGGACCCCTGACCATTAAGTCCAGTCGTGACCGACTCTGGGGTTGCGGCGTTCATCTCGCTTTATTGGCCGAGGGAGCCGGCGTACAGCTTCCGGGTCATGTGGCCAGCATGCCTAAGCTGCTTCTGACGAACCAGAGCAGGGCACGGAAACGCTGTTTACCTTCCCACTGGAGTGGTACCTATTTATCTACTTGCACTTTGACATGCTTTCGAACTGCTAGGTTGGCAGGAGCAGGGACTGAGCAATGGGAGCTCACCCCGTCACGGGGATTCAAACTGCCAACCTTCTGATCAGCAAGTCCTAGGCTCTGTGGTTTAACCCACAGCGCCACCCGCATCCCTACTTTACATCTCCTTTACTTCACTTCATTGGCAATGCAGTACTGTGGATTCATTCCCCCCTCCTCCCTGCCAGAGCCATTTCATTCAGATGGTTTCTCCTTCTGAAAGATAACTAGATATATTTCAACACACTCATAACCTTTCAGGCCAATGGGTCATGCATATTGACACTGAATCTCAAATGGCAGGATAATGTGCTACGTTTATGCCAGTGGCATCCAATCATTTTTAAATTAAACTGCTCCCATCTTATCACTTACAGATGTTCTTGCTTATGATAATTTAATATAGGATGACATGCTGTAATTATTCATTATTGAAATACACGATATACCACTAACATCTGACACACATAATTTCCCATGTGTTTTATTTATTTTTAGATACGAGGCAGCTATATCAATTAAGTTCAATGTTTGGTATGATTTTTTTCTTCTAATATAAGCCAGCCTGAATCAAGTTGTTTGGTTCAAGTCAAAACTCTGACAAAATTAGCATTATGGTAATTCTGTCTTTACCATATGGTTCAAAGAAACATTAGATTCCCTAACATTATAAAGAAAGTAGTTTTCTTAATAAGCAATACCTAAAGAGATGGATCAGGGTGGGGTACGGGTGGGAGCGGTGATGTTACTACTGAATTTGCCTTAAATAAAATTTGAGGCAAATTTGCAGGTTGCTGATCAGGCAAACTGTTTCTGGACAAACAAAAATTGTGAAAAGACTACCAATTCAGAGAGGATGGGGCTACATTCCATAATTCCTATGAATAAATATAAATCAATTACAGTGGAACCTTGATTTTTGAACGTAATCCGTTCTGGAAGACCGTTTGACTTCTGAAACGTTCAAAAACCGAGGAGCAACGGGCGGTCGACAAAATCCACTGAGAAAAAAGAAAAAATACGCAGAGGAAGCCGTTCGACTTCAGAGGCATGTTCAAAAACGGAAGCAATTACTTCCGCATTTTTGGTGTTTGGCTGGCTTCTGAAACGTTTGGCTTCCGAGATGCTCGGAAACTGAGGTTCCACTGTAGATCAACACACACATGTTTCCCTATTGTTCAGTCACCAAACAGAGATTCATGTCTACATTTCAGTATTCATATTCTAGTCATGATATCTTTCATTTGGGAAGATTTGCTGCCAGAAATGGTGTATGTGTGTGGCAAATTAGCCTTAAATTAATTAAGTAAGTAAGTAAGTAAGTAAGTAAATAAATAAATAAATAAAATAATAAAATAAAATAAAATAAACAGACCAGGTTTCCCTTACATACAAGATGCATGCATTGTTTGAACACATGAACTCCGTATCTATGGATAGCGTATAAGGCACAAATAACAAGTCCCTACACGAATCAGTCTGCGCACCGAATCCCTGATCATTCCCATGTTTTAGAAGGGAATGTCTGTGGGGGTTCCTTTTCATGTTAGCTTCAACATGAGTCGGACCCTTCACATGATCCAACATGTGAGTGTACCCTTTGAACATTCAAATTTTTAAGGCAAACACTTGATCATGCCTACTGTGTTTTCAGACTACGTACAGATCCTTCTTCCTAGCTATATTAAATCTCCTAAACATTTTGCTGGTGTTATTTAGTATTATGGGACAAAAACCTGCCCTGATACACTTTTCATTGCAGAAGGTACATAAAAAGAGACCTGTAAAAAACCCCTTCTAGGGCATTGTCACCTGCACAGTAGCGAAGAGTATCCCCACATTTCCGCCAAGTTTATTTCTGTAAACGTAAAAGCACCCAGGACACGAAACATCATAAGAATTTATTTGCCATTGACCCTGGAGCGCTTTTCTAAAACCAGCTAATTTGGAGTGTTGGGGTAAAGGTGTTCAAACAAAAATTGATACAGGGATGCAAACTGAAGTACCTATATAAAGTTTTATTTCAATAAACAAACAAACAAAGATCAGCTGCTACAGAAAGTATCCCAAGAAATCTATTCATTTTTGCCCATGGGGTGTGCTTGTTGCTTCAGCCAATGTAAAGTATTGTGGGAATGGGAAAGCGCCACTGAATTTTTCAAACAAAATCTGCTGGCTCAGATTTTTCTGCCATCAAATACATGACTTGGTTTGGGTGCATTTTACTACCCCAAAATACATTTGAATACTTGGGAATAATATGTGTTTTTCCTTTTCTTTCATATTTTGTGTGTGTGTCTTCGGCGGAGGGAATTAGATAGCGAGTAAACACATTGGACTTCCCTTAAAATCTGCTAGTTGTTTTGCCTGAGGAAAAACTCCCAAATGCCCCACAAATCTCACTTTAGGAGATCTCTCAGAAATATCACTAATCTTTCCTTCAAAATTCCACACAGAATTTGGCTGAGCAGGAAGTTCAAAATTAACCTCTAATTTCACTTCTGGTGTTCTACTCATTTCATTATCAAATATCTTTTCCATTTTTTTAAAAAAGGAAAAATCGTTAACCGTTTCACGTTTTCCCATAGTAAAATAAACTACATTTTTTATCACAACCTCCTGTCTGCCTATCCCTTGCCTATCCACCCCTCACTCAGTTCCTTCATTACTGAATGGAAAATTTGTATTTCTGTTTGAACTGTGCCCCCAAGACTTATGTGCCTGGGAAGAAGTATTTCCACATACCATTTGTTTATGTGGAATTTGTACTTTGGTTGAATTCCAGGTCTCAATTTTTTTCGCCCTGGTCTGCATCACAAATGCCTGCTCACCACAAAGAAAATTGACACCTAGCATGCAACTCCAAAAAAAAGCGCTTCACAACTCCTCATAGTATAGATAGTATTGTCTTTCCTAGGGTAAAATTACCAATGCATGAGCTGTCATGAGAGGGGGGGAAATACAAAGCATAAAGACTTCAATTATCTGTATCATCCATTTTCAGACCCACTTCACCGGGAAGGACTCTTCAACACTGCATCCTTCAATCATGCTAAAGACTTAAGCTAGTGCTTCACAAGGCTTTGACAACAGCATTTTGGTTAAGGATTAACTGATTCTGTTGGGGAATGATACAAATCCCAGTAGAATCATACACCTTGAATGCACAAAGGTAACAGGCAGGGTTGTTCAGAATAGCCTACCATTTCTCTTGTCTCTGAAGCAGAAGAGATATTGCAGAGAAGTTGGTATACTTAGCATTTACCAGCCAAAAATCCAAAGGGTTAAAACTCAATACAGTGGTACCTCTGGTTACGAACTTAATTCTCTCTGGAGGTCTGTTCTTAACCTGAAACCGTAATTAACCTGAGGTACCACTTTAGCTAATGGGGCCTCCTGCTGCTGCCGCGCAGCCGCCGCGCAAGTTCTATTCTCATCCTGAAGCAAAGTTCTTAACCTGAGGTACTACTTCCAGGTTAGCAGAGTCTGTAACCCCAAGTGTTTGTAACCTGAGGTGTTTGTAACCCAAGGTACCACTGTATCAAGTGTCAAAATTTCCTGTTGCGATTCAGTACAGTCATACCTCAGGTTGAAGTTGCTTCAGGTTGAGCATTTTCGGGTTGCACTCAGCGGCGACCCGGAAGTAACGGAACACGTTTCAAGGAAGGTACGACATAAAATTACAATATAAAAACACAAAATACATAACAATAACAAAACCCAGTACCCCCCCCCCAAAAAAACATACACACACACACACACACATGTTAAAAGGGCATTGGATGTCAATCAGCCAAAAGCCTGGTCAAAGACAAACATTTTTGCCTGGCGCCTAAAGGATTTATATAGGATTTCAGTCCAAATTAACACATATAGGTGGATTTAGGTTTCACAACGTTTTCGGCAGTTCTTCATTGCGAAGTTTCTTTCTGTCGGGATCATTTGTAACTCAGTGTTTAGGCTGTTTCTTATCACTTGATTACTCACATTGGGTTGTGTTGAGAATCATTAGATTTGAAGCGATTGCATGTGGTATGAAAGTTCTGTATGAGGTTTCGATCTCTGGTGAATCTATCACCTGTGGCCTGAATCAAGACAATTTCTTTTCTTTATTTTTTGTTAATGCCACTTCAGGTGTTCATTAAAGAGATACATAAGAGATACATAAGAGATTTAATATTTGTCACTCTGCATTTGGTTTTCTTCCGTTCTTATCACTTTCATTGCACCGTCTCTGTGTGTGTATATATGTGTATACCATCATAAAATAATGCAAGGCTGCATCTCTGGAATTTGGTTGTAGATGGCACAATCACTCATTTAAGTTAAATTCTTATGCTGCAGTCATGTGGAGATGAATGCACATGGTGAGCAAGCTAACATGAGACAAGCTCTTCCTGAGCTGCTGGGAGAATTTCAGTCCTCTTCTGGAAAAATATTTCACAAAATGTTCTTAATTTGCCATTTGGGACATGCTTCCTGTCTCCTCCTCACAGCCTCCCCACAGAAGCAGGAGAGACCCCAAGGTTTGTTGCTGCTCTTACATGTGAATACAAACTAGGGTTATGTACAATATGGACGGTTTGGTTACATCCTTCATTATTTCTTGGCAGAATGCATTATGATTTGTACACTAGCATTTCCTGCTTCAGAAAGGAATAATGGACAGGCTTCTTTAGAGTGAATGAACATCAGACAGAGAAAGACCCTCAGCACTGCAAACCCTCCAGGTGTCCCTGTTTTCCAGGGAAGTCCCTGGTTTAGAGAAAATGTCCCAGTTTCTGATTTGATCCTGGAATGTCCCACTTTTCCTTAGGATGTCCCTATTTTCATTGGAGAAATGTTGGAGGGTAAGGAGTTACCCGACAACCCGAGCCGTCTGAAGGCAATCCTGTGTCGGGAATTTTTTAAATGCTTAATGTTTTATTATGTTTTTATATATGTTGGAAGCTGCCCAGAGTGGCTGGGGCAACCCAGTAAGATGTGTGGGGTATAAGTGGTAAAATTAGCATTATGGAATGGGACGTCCCTATTTTCATCAGAGAAATGTTGGAGGGTATGGCATTGTGGTAGGGTGGAAGTTTGTGAAATGATCATGTATTTGAAAAATGGGGTGATAGAAAAGAACCCTTGTGGTATAGTGATTATAGAATTCAGCTAGGAATAGGGTTCGAATCCCCAATCTTCCATGAAGCTTGCTGGTTGACTAATCTACTTCATAGAGTTATTGAAAGGGTGTGGTGGTTGGGGGTAGAACATGAGGGTTGGATGAAAATGTAATAGCTTGCTTAAAAATGAGTAAACAGGTGACTCTATTTTGTGGAATGTTGAAGTATAAAGAAATTAATATTCAGAATCAAAGTCTACAAATAATGGCTTATAAAGTTAATTCATATCATTCTGAGCAGCAAAATACATATTTGA
Source organism: Podarcis siculus (assembly GCA_034642415.1). Taxonomy (NCBI): domain Eukaryota; kingdom Metazoa; phylum Chordata; class Lepidosauria; order Squamata; family Lacertidae; genus Podarcis; species Podarcis siculus. The sequence continues at coordinate 1,230,301 of JAXCMG010000208.1, read as the reverse complement.
ATCATGAATTTGAAATGGTTATTCATAGAATTAATGATTGTGGTATTTTGTCACATATTGCAATTTTATTCAGTTATGAGCTAAGCTCTTCAGCTAGAATTTAGTTTTGATATGTTTTTCCGAGGCTGGTTCTTATCAAGTGAATAATCCTGATGGTGCTACGTTCAGAAATTGTGCTTAATGTCTTGTGACTGCTTATTGTGCCACAAGCTACTTGGTGAAGTAATGTATGAAGTGATCTTTGCAAAGCCTCTTCCGTAGTTTTGTGAAGCTGTGAAAGATGAGAATGCCTCATGTCATAAAAATAATTGAAAAGGGTCATGGTCACATCTCAAGGTATGGAACAATATAATATACTTTTATACAACATTAGTCATACTGAATTATTGTTGGAGTAGTATTTGAAGCCTTCAAGAAGCCATTGCCTGTGAAGTAAAGCCAAAAGTTAGAGATCATGGATTAAAGGTGAACCAGCCTTTGGTCAAAGAGTTCTTTGTCCTTAAGACTGAAGGTATCCAAGTGTGCCATAAAGCGCTTGTTAGATTGAACTCCTCTGTACCTGCCGGTTGCACAAATTATCCAACACTAGCCTACTGGAGGACAATGCTTTTGAATTAGAGATGAATCTTTTATTCATGTACAAAATGGTTCTATGCAGTAGGCTTTATTCTTCCTTCTCTGATGTATGCCTGCAGTGTTTGATAGAATAGATTGAGGTCAGTAAAGAATCTAGAAACTCTGAGCAACCATGACAACCATGTCAGAAGCCAGAAGGAAGAAGAACAGCATCAGGAATATTTTATTCAGCAAAGATCTTGAATGATAAACAAACACAACAAGTTTGCTCATGGGAAAGTAGCCTCCACCTAAATATGTACACTCAGAAGAAATTCTCAGAAAGCTTGTTATATACTGCAAAGTAAGAAGACAGTAGTAGTGCATGCATAGAACTGCTTTATACTGAGTCTGACCATTGGACTATGTAGTCCAGTATTGTATCGTCTTTGGTTAGAAGCTGTTCGTGGCTTAGGCAGAAGTTTCTTCCAGTCCTCATCAAGATAGAGATTGCAAGACTAAATGTGGGCAGAACACATACTCTTAATAGTGAGTGATCTGCCCTACCCAGGAGAAAAAAAGGAAGATTTATATTTTGGAACATAGAAATATAACTTGAATATAGGGCAGAACCTCTAAATCTGAGAACTCTCTCAGAACACTACAACTTGTGGACCGTCCAATGAAGCCGAACGTTAGAGTATTAGAGCACAGAAAAAAGAAAATATTTCGTGAGCTTACAAACTGAGGAATTTGCTCACACAAGGGGCATGGTGGTTACCAATTTGGCTTTAAAAGAGGATTAGACAAATTCATGGAGGATAAATGCCTAATCCTGGGGGCTATTTTCTGCCCCAACTTTGGGAAGCAGTATACTTCTGCATCCCAGTTGTAGGAAACTGCAAGAGCAGAGTGTCCTGTTGACCTCAGGTCCTCCTTCTGTGCTTCCCATAGGCAACTGGTTGGACATTGTGAAAATAATGGCCAACCAGTTGCCTTCTTAGGTTCTTGCAGGACCAGATGGACCACTGGCCTCCACTCAAATCTTACCAAAGAACTGTAAAACAGATCACTTTTTAATGTAGTGTTTTGTGATTGTTTTCAATTGTTGTAGATGTTGCTATCTTATTATCTTATTATTATTTAGTGAAGTGATTGTTTTTATTATGTTATTGTTTATTGAGATGTGTGTTCATGTGTGGTGGGAAATTTCAAAGAATGAAAGTGTAGACTTGGTCTAGGGGATAAAGTCTTACCCTCATGGTTACCCAAGGTTGGATAAAGTCTTACCCAACCATGGTTACCCACCAATGGTCCCAACAGCATACTTTTGAGTCCCCTTGTGTTATTTATCTTTCTGAATTTTCATATTAAGATGCAGGGTGTACATGTCACACCCATTCTTGCATAAAGCTATATGCGATCCAAAGGAATATATTATGAAACTGAATGTCCGCTCTGACACAAAGCACATTGCCAATGGCAAAGTGGTCATTACATTCTGAAATCATAGCAGGTGAAGTCCAAGGGCAATTTCCAAAGACAAATCTAGCAGTATTTCATAAATGGGGTGGTGGGATGGAATCATTAATGATTATGTCTTTATACTAATCAAACTCCTCTTGAGCTAACATGCTATTCAGATTTCCCTCTTTAGCCTGACAAGATACATCTGTTTTTGTTATTCTCATTTGGCACAACACATTTTACAAACCAAGCAATTAGAAGTAAGTATTTTAGCCTGACATCCTGATGGTGTAATCAAGAGTGAAATGAGATATGATTTTATTATTGCAATCAATAGGTCATTCTAAAATTACGTCCTGAAAAATGGAAACCAAAATAGTACTCAAAACATAATTAGGATGCTTTAAGTGTCAGATTCTCTACTGATTATTTAAGGAAACTTTAAAGTGATTTATGTATTATGGCATGTCTGACCTTGAGAATAGATTGCTTCAATGCAAAGTGAATTAAATTTGTAGTGCAGGGCTTTTAATATGGCCAGGAGAAGCTACTGTATTATGTAGTAGCAGATGTGCCAAGAAGTTATTGTTTTCATCTCTCCTTAGGAAGCCATATATGACCTTTGGATTTAAAAATGGAGCATCCTGGTTTTATTTTTACATTTGTCAGCTTTGTTAGACACTTCCAAAATATCTAAAATTCTGGAAAGTGAAGATTAGAATGAAGCATCTTTTATGCACTAAATATGTAAGTAAAGGTAGATGGAGGTGCTTGCTGTGACTTGTCTTGTGATTTTTCGATTTTCTGGAGAATTGTCAGGAAAAAGTTCAAAACTTTTCAATGTTTTTTACAAGAAAGTTTTTTTAAGTTTTATCCCTCACCAGCAAATCTCACATATAACACACCCCAAAAACACACCTTAATTTACTTTTGAAGGGGTGGGCATCACTGTCAGGGAGAGTTGGGTGGTAGTAACAGGGCGTAATTTCTGAATATGGGGTTCTGATCAGATTTCTCAACTTGGAAGGGATAAGTTTCCACAAGCTCCTCCTGATTTTATTCATTACAACCACAATGACCATTGTGTAGCTGGAAAATGTTTAGGCAACACTTAACTGGAAAGAGGAAGGAAATGAGCAATTAGCTCTTGTTAGGAAAATAGCACAGGAGCATACTAAAAATCATAATCATCTCTTGCTCCTCTCTAAAACAGTTTTGCTTTGAAAAATTCTGAAAGAAAGGAAAGAATGGGACTTCTGAATCCTCCCATGAGGGACATGAGGAATCTCTATTGAGAAGGCCATTATCTTGGTGACCACCAACCAGAGTTTGATGGAAGTGGAAGTAACAATTCATAGCAATGCCTCAGATCATTGCCTAAGCCACTAGGTCCCAACCTTTTTGGTATGAAGATACACAAGTCCAAATTTATTTGGTACCCATCAATTTATTGTCACATGAATTTTTGACTTTAGGTCTTTGGCAGCTATCAGTTTCATGCATTTTAACTGCAAGTTTTACTATTTTATAACCATTACCATGTAGGCCTGTGTTCAGTTCATTCAGATGACCAAACGTATGGAAACTTTGCTAGCCAACTTGTGCTCACCAAATGATTTGCAAATCTAGGCCTTTTGTTCCATAGAAACACGAGTATGTCCTGTCTTAATTCAAAGCGTTTCTCCAGCAAGTGTCTCCTTGACACCCAGCAAACATCTGTGTGTGAAGTAATAAATGTTCCTATTCAGAACGCATTTCTGAACATAAGATTCCAAAGACATATATATCGAGTGAACTGGCTTTGATAAAGTTTACAGTTTTCACTGCACAGGTAAGTATTTTATGATGTAATTCACCTAACTCTAGCCGAAGACTAGAGAAGTGAAGCTACAGGGAACCAGGCAGAGGGCCTTCTCAGTAGTGGCACCCTCCCTGTGGAACCCTTCAGATGTCAAGGAGATAAAGCATTATACAACTTTTAGAAGGCATCTGAAGGCAACCCTGTATTGAGATGTTTCTAATGTTTGATGTTTTATATTTTTAGATACGCTGCACACCGCCTAGTGTGGCTGGGGAAACCCCAGCCAGATGGGTGGGGTATAAATAATAAAATTATTATTGGGGAAACCTAGACAGATGGGTGGGGTATAAATAATAAATTGTTGTTGTTGTGCTTGTTTCCCAAATAAGCTCAAAAGTGAAAGCATCAGAGAGAAGCTACATGTATTGACTGGAATGTATTCATTGTAAATTTTGCTTGTATTTAACATTATGAGTAGAGCTGCTTAGGAAGGGATAGCTGAAGACGGGAGCATGTTAAATATGATGCTGTTTGGTAGGGTAGTTTAGATTTATTACTGCCATCTACCATGCTTATTTGCAGCATCTGCTGACATACGTACAATTAATTTTGTCCTCAAAGTGAAGTAGCTAGAGGCAGCCAATCTGCAAACTCATCTAAGTGCTGAAGTGCACTTTATAAATACAAAAGCGTTACTCATACCAAGTGCAGATACGTCCAAGATAATTATGTAAGCAATAAAGATGAATATGAGAAGATAACTTCGACTGAAATTGGAAATATAGCCCATCTCTGGTTTGCCTTAAGCAAACATGGAATCATTGTATAGAACCCAATAAGGTTTTTCTTAGCAAAGTCTCAGATTTGGATCTGCAAAACCTGGATTCATATATCACATTGGGGAAAGAACGATTTCAAAAACTTCCTGCTTCCTTTTCCCTGAGAGGAGCAGCCCTCCCAGGAATACTCTTTAAAATGCCCCTGAGATTCCTCCAAAATCTTATTGGATTACTATGGTTGTCGCAGTTATGCCTTCTAATATCAGCAAATGTTTCATTAGTGCGTAACTCTCCAATTCCAATTGGAATTTGAGATTTCATAGCACCTTAGTTATAGGCAAGGGGAAATATTTGGACAGATCTTTTTTTTTCTGGGGTGGGGACTATTCTCAAAATAATTTTGCTCTCCTTCCAAACCCCCACTGATGCCTCACCTGAACTAGTTCCTTTTCTAAAGAGAAAAATGTTTAGGTAACCACAGCAGCTAAGTAGAAATTCCTAGTTGTATAAGTGTTTGAGTATGCAAATTTTAGCAGTTGACTCACACTTAGCTACAGTATTACAGTATATTTAGGGAAACCAAAATGCTTGTTTACAAAGCTATTGCACTACCAACCTTGCTGTATGCTTGTGAAATGTGGACCACTTATAATTGCCAGCTCCAGCTCCTTGGAAGATTCCATCAACAGTGTCTCCGAAAATTTTTACACATCACTTGGGAAGACAGGCAAATGAATGCCAGTGTACTGGAAGAAGCAAAGATCACCAGTGTTGAAGCAATGATTCTTCAACATCAACTTTGTTGGACTGGTCATGTTGTGCGGATGCCTGATTATTGTCTTCCAAAGCAACTACTTTATTCCAAACTTAAAAATGGAAAGCGTAATGCTGGTGGTCAACAAAAGAGGTTCAAAGACTCTCTCAAGGCTAATCTAAAAAAATGTAGTATAAACACTGACAACTGGGAAACACTGGCCTGCATGTGCTCCAATTGGAGAACAGCCTTTACCAAAGGTGCCATGGGCTCTGAAGACACTTGAACTCAGGATGAAAGGGAGAAACATGCTAAGAGGAAGGTACACTTGGCAAATCCACACCATGATCAACTCCCACCTGGAAAACTATGTCCCCACTGTGGAAGGATGCATGGATCCAGAATTGGCCTCCACAGTCACTTATAGACTCACTTTTAAAACTATGTTTATGGAAGACAATCTTACTCGGCTATGAAGAGAAGACAAGTATTATGGTCCTCTTGTGACTCTTTGCCCCGTGGAAAATACCACCTACCGTAGGAAACTGAATTGAACTTTTGGATTTGGTTGAAGGTACCTCTTTGTAATTCACTTGCAACTTTCCTGTATGTGAAGAACTTTTATTGCTTGGTCTGTCTTGTCCCAAGCTCCGATAACAATGGTAGACAAATGGGGATAATGTTACAGAACTTTCAGAATGCAATGTTCTCCACAGGAGGTTTGGACAGAAAAGTAATTGCAGTTTAAGGCTGCATTTTGCCAGCTTTTGGTACAAAATGTGTGCTCCAAGGAACTTAAGTCATGCATACACATCACTATCCCAATTGGTGGAAAGATCAATCACAGCTCTGAAAGAATCAATCATGAGAGACCCCAGGAGTGAACGTTTACTTTCCAGCTCCATCAGTAGAAAAGTAGTGTAGCTATAGAGAGAGACCTGGAGAGAAGATAATTACTGGGTCGCAAAATAACTTTCCCCCATACATAAAACAGAGTAGTATAGTAGCCACAGAAAGAGACCCCCAAGAAAGGTGCAATTAAATAGGAGAACATCAAAAGCATTTAAATGAACAGCCTAGCCGAAGCAAAGCGGGAAGAGAATGGAAACTTGCCATTACTAGAATCCAATTTCTTCAACACTTTGTTGGAAGATATTATTAGCATCCAAAGGGATTCTCGTCCTCTTTCTCCCTGAATAATTAAAATAATTCATGTTCTATATCTAGCAAACCCTTCATCTGTGACATTATCCAGGTGAAAGAACAGAGAAGGATAAACATGGCAATTGAAACTTTGTGCCCCTTGGTCAAATGTTGGTTTGTTCTTCTGAAGTTTTTACATGCTGAGATCAAATCTGGAAGTCATCTGTTATTATGTTATTCTGGCAATAAAAAAAAGTTGTCAAATAGGTATCTTTCTCTTTAATTTGTGTTCTTGTGAAATTTTTGACAAAGGGCAGCGTGAGCTTTCAACTGGGCTAAAGAGCGACATGGGAATAGCTAGTTCCTCTCTTTAACCTTCACCAAACACACAACAATTGAAAGAATGGAGCTTGCCAGGCATGTTGATATGGGGGCCTAAGGCCATGAGGGCCAGTCCATCCTCAACATATTATTCCTTTGTGTGGAGGAGTGGAATTATGGTTTCTGAGTTGATGGCATGTATGGTAGTAAATTCCATTTTGCAGGAAGCCCTGTTCCTCTTCTCTGAAGGTATTGGGCAGAAGTCTGAGGGTGGAGCTGGCTCTCTGTTTAAGGAGCTGTTATTCACTTCCTCCCTCTCTTCACGGCAACAGTACTGAGTGGAATAGGAGCAACTGAGCCTTTCAGCTGCGGCAATTTTGGAGACATTGGATAGTGGTGGTGCAAAGAGGAGCTGGAGCTGGGAGAATGGAGATTCTCACTCCTTCCTTTTTGCATGGTAGTGGTTCACTACAACTGTGGTGTAATAGAAACTCCCCTTCGCTCCCACCCCAAAACCCAGAGTCTTTTCTGTTGGGGATAACTCAGACTGAAATTCCCAGGTGTCAGAAAAGGTTATTCATGTATGCAACAACTGAGCCCCATGTTTTGTTAGCCCCAAAATGGAAAATGAGTGACGTCCCAACTAAAGAAGATTGGCAGCTTAAGTTGACAGAATATGCACAACTTGCAGACTTAACATATAGAATAAGAGAACAAGAAGAACATACGTTTAAAGAAGATTGGAAAACGTTTAATGAATATATGGAAAATAACTGTGTACAGCTGAAAATGCTGGCAAAATTAAGATAAATTCAACAGTGTAAATAATCTTTGATGGATGTAATAATGGAAAAGTGATGGGTATAGTTTTTATTATATATGCAGGGACATAAGATAAAATGAACCATGGAAAGAGAAGAAGGGAAGCCATTGATATTTTAAGTGTGTAAAACGTTTATCTGAAATGGTAAAACAGAAAATTTAATAAAAAGTATATTAAAAAAAGAGAAAGAAACTGGGAGTACCAGGAAAATCAGGAATACTATTCACTTGTACAAATAGTAATAATTATAAATGAAGTTGGTTTACAATATGTATGAATGAACAGAGATATTTGATTAAGTAATATTTTGTCTTTGCACAGTGTTTTTCAGCGCCAGTTTTCTACCTATGTATGGTGAAGCTATGATGAAGTGAAACAACTCCTAAAATGAAACCTTGCAAACAAACACAACATAAATTGTTAAAAAATGTAATCATGGTTGAAAATGATGTCTCTCTTCCATTAAGTTCTAGTTTTCAGTGTGCAGTTGCTAAAACTTTACTAATTTGATGGATTTAGCCTTCACTTGTTATTAATTTCTGCAGGCAGGTTTAAGGATTGCATGAATTTTCATCTTGTTGCAACAAAACTTCTGTAAAATAAATAAAAGGCTGTTCGTGCAAAGTAATTCCAGTGGCTTTCAGACTGATGTTTCTAAATCGAATCAGCAGCTTTCACTTGGAACACGAATATAAACAAGGTCTTTGGTTACAGGTTAACAGCAATCTGTTTTTACAACAGGAGTAAATGCCAAAATCATGTCACTCAGGCCTGCCATGCTTCCACAACAGGTGAAGTGGATGGCGCAAGTGCCTCTATTTTCAACAATTCACAGACTAATGCAGTCCCTTGGAAAGCAAGTTGCATTATAAATGTTTGCATATGAATGTTGGAATGGAAGTTAGAACTGGAACCTTTGCCATCTCACTTTAGGAGCTAGGGGACTTTGGGCTAGGGATTCAAATGATGGAGAGTGATTTGTAAGAAGTTTAAAAGCCTGAAAAAAAAATGTGTAGAACGTGGTGAATAAATTATTTGGAAGTGACATGAAAGCTGTCTGCTAGTTGGCTAGTTGAATTATTCACTGTAAACAGGATTCATTCATTGCAAATTTAGCCTGCTTTTCCGTTGGTGAATTGTTTGCAAACCAACCGTGAGACTTGTAAATCTATTCAAGATGCATGAGAATTTGTCAATGAGCTGTTTGCAGCTGCTCACCAGTCAAAATTCAATGAAAACCGATTAACAGAAATGTGGTGATCTAGTTTCAGCATACGCAGAGGGAGAGACACTGAGAGACAAAGTGGGGCAACAAAACCGTTTTCTAGTAGTCAGATTGTAGAAGCAATGCCCAGACTTATGTAATATATATATTTCAAAGCTAAGTGCCTGAGATTAGTAACTAGAAGTATCCAAGCACAAGCCTGCTTGCTGATTTTGACCTCCAAACCTTTTATGGCTTGGCACCTGAAATATTTTCTTCTTTCTCTTGAGTTTACTTACTGTGACTCTAAGGTCATTATCAAAGTGTAACATCTACTTAGGACATTAGCGTTGATTATCCTCTTCTTTCTTTCCCTTTGTTGTCTTTTTGTCAGGAATAGGAATTTATATTCCTTTTCCTTATACTTGATATTAAAGGTCTGTGAACTCCTGCGAACTAAAGCCAGTAATTTCTGGTATGCGTATGAGAAAATTATTACAGGATGCTGAAGGTTTCTACCAAGCACACAAGGTCCATTATGAATTATAATCAAAGTTGCTTTTAGGTTGGAGACAGAGTTTGTTAAAAGAAATTATAGCTTCCTAGAACATTGGTGAACACCTGGCTAGAGAGGATGAAATTACTGGTTGAGGCACTGATAGAATTCCTAGAAAACTACTGCACCTAGAAGTTGTACTTCTGCACCAAAAATTAATGGTACTACTTCACTCTTAAGACATTTAAAATTTGGTGCATTAATCCCAGTTACCTAAAATTCAGGTGTCTTTTAAAATTTGTATGATTAAGCCAAAATGGTTTGAGTCCTTTTGTTTTGTTTTTTCTTTATAGAGCTAAATATTTTGAAGGGGGAGGGTACCAAATTCAGGCATTGTTTGAAATCGCATATCTCATATTTTTGAACAGTTCTCCTGCAATGGAACATGTACAAAATGCACCTACTAGGGTAAAGTGTGCAAAAAAATGCATATGAAAACAACACACAGTAATGCATTTTATTATGAGAAACTGCCTTGCAAAAAATGTGCATAGTAAACAAAATTGCATGTAAAAATGTGTATATTCAGAGAAATCCACACTAAAATGCTGGTGAATTTTCACAAACACTTAAAAAACAGAAATATTGTCCATGTGGGAAATGTGGAGAACTGAACTTAAGATAGGGGAAATGATAAACTAAAAGGCACCAAAATTAAGTGATTCACTCATCCCTAATTACAAGGAACAAATCAGAATTCAACCTGGAAGGTTGTTTGTTTTTGTTTTTTGTAAAAAAAGTATTCTAGCCTCTGAAAGAGGTACTTGGAACACAATTTCAGTTATCTGTGGTATACACTGATTCTACCATGTATACCCCCTTTTTGTTTCGTTTTGTTTTAATACAGATTTAATAAACATTTTTGTCTTATGCGTGTATACTGTTATGTGGATTTATAACAGTTTTGTTTGGGTACCAACTGTGGAACAAGTCAATCAGTTCTTTTCTCTGTTAGAATTTGTAACTGATAGGAAAGATCCTTCTGAGCTTTTGAACTGTGATTCAATAAAATGTAGGGTGAGAATCTTTCTGGCCCAAGAGTTGGTGGCCTTGTGCATCCCAAGAATGTCACAGTTCTATGGATATTAGTTCTGTCCCCCACTACTGATACTCCTGATTGCCATTCTCTCCTCCTTTCAACTTCCATGTGTAGCTCTTTCACTGAAAGGAGATCCTGGGTGTGCTGTGATGCCCACCAATGTGGAGGAGCCGTACATGCAAAGAATCCCTTTTCACACATGTGGCACATGTGGACCACAAAGAGCATGGCCCCCTGTACACATCAGTGTTGAGACCAGTCCATATGACTGAAGAACTGCCATTTGTTCTTGTAATGCACCAAGCAAACTAAACCGCCTTAGTATGTCAATCAATCAAGAATATGTGCTAATCATAGCATTCTATGTTCCCTGCAAGCTGATGTATGCAATTTTTTATTTGTAACCTGAGAGTTGACTCATGACCTCCAAATGGAAATATAAGCTAGAGCCAGAAAGAATGGATACTGCATTTTCTTTCTCTGAAATATGACACTCATAGCAGATCCCTCTCTGTACATTCTCTGTCCACTTTCCTTTCATAAAGAGAGAATCTTGTTGCCAAGTTGAACAATCTGAAGGATTTTAACTCTGAAAGCCCATAGACTTTCTGTCATCTTCACACAGTTCCCACTACTACTGAATTTAGGTTCCAAAATCCACAGGATGGGAAGCTATCCATTTGTTTAGCTAATAAAAAGTCCAATTAATGCCGATCAAAAAGGAGCAAGAAGAACAACACAAATGTGAAATCATCAAGTTGAAGCAACCTAATTCATTCTTATTGTGCTACAAGAGCAATTTTTGAAAAATCACCATAAAACATTAATACTATTCTGGTGTCACTAACAGGGACCTCACATTGGTGTCTGTAGAATAATTAAAGGTAAAGGTACCCCTGACCGTTACATTCAGTCGCGGACGTCTCTGGGGTTGCGCGCTCATCTCGCTCTATAGGCTGAGGGAGCCAACGTTTGTCCGCAGACAGCTTCCAGGTCATGTGGCCAGAATGACTAAGCTGCTTCTGGCGAACCAGAGCAGTGCATGGAAATGCCGTTTACCTTCCCGCCGGAGCGGTACCTATTTATCTACTTGCACTTTGACATGCTTTTGAACTGCTAGGTGGGCAGGAGCTGGGACCGAGCAATGGGAGCTTACTCCATTGCGGGGATTCGAACTGCCGACCTTCTGATCGGCAAGCCCTAGGCTCTGTGGTTTAGACCACAGCGCCACCCGCGTGGTGTCTGTAGAGTAATTAGGGCCACATGATTCAACTATGTGAGCTAGCCTTGTGCAATGTTAAGGATAACAGAACTCTGCCAAATGATCGGAACAACTTTTACATTCTTTTTGTTTTCTGTTTGGCAGGTGTGCAATGTGGCAACACTGACAGGTCAATTTATGGGCAATCACCTTGAAAAGCTCTTGAATTATCCCCCTATTATTGCCGCCATTATGCATGCACATTTCCCAGCCACCACAAACCTGATACGAAACGTGGTTCTGATCATGAATCACACAAAGAACCGCTTAAGATATACAGAAAAAGCCCACGAGTATAGGACAAATGCTGACAGGAAGATTAGCTTGTATGATGAATGTTAGAGCAAGACAAATTTCTGTTGGAGAAGAAACTATTATGCAGGAAAACTGTAGCACTTAAAAGTTTAAAACTGCTGCAAGTATAGTGGCTGAACTTTTGAGCCCTGGTTTAAATCTCACACCCACTATTAACTTATTAAGTGGCCTTGCGTAAGCCACCATATCTCATCCACAGCCCTACATTTGAAATAAATGGTTAATAACAGTGGCCTCTTATTACTGAGAGTTGGTTTTTCCTAAGCTTCTGTATGAACATGAGACAGCCTGGACAACAAGGAAAGATGCAAAGGGACCTTATAAAAGGCTTGATGAAACCAAAGGCCTCTTTACTCAAGCATCAATAGTCCCACAATTTCCCCACAACTAGATGCCTCTTAAAGGTAAAGGGCCCCTGACCATTAGGTCCAGTCGTGGCCGACTCTGGGGTTGCGGCGCTCATCTTGCTTTATTGGCGGAGGGAGACAGCGTACAGCTTCCGGGTCATGTGGCTAGCATGACTAAGCCACTTCTGGCGAAACAGAGCAGCGCACGGAAACGTCGTTTACCTTCCTGCCAGAGTGGTACGTATTTATCTACTTGCACTTTGATGTGCTTTTGAACTTCTAAGTTGGCAGGAGCAGGGACCGAGCAACGGGAGCTCACCCCATTGCTGGGATTCGAACCGCCGACCTTCTGATCGGCATGTCCTAGGCTCTGTGGTTTAACCCACCGTGCCACCCGCGTCCCTTAGATGCCTCTTAGGAGCCCACAAAACAGGAATCATGAAGGCAAGACACTTCTTTTGCTGCTTTCCCCCAAGTGACTGACATCTAATCCCAAAAGAACATAGGGGTTCTATAGAGCCTACATTAGGAAGGTTCGTGCCAGCCTTCCAGACATTGTGTTAAAGTTGATATGGGAGGAGGTGCAATTTTGGGCTCGTGCCCTATGATCTCAAGGTTTTTACATTAACTGAGTAGCATGGATGTCACTGTGGCAGCTTCCAGGACACTGGGATGTTAATAAGAACTAAGCTTTAATAATTTATATGAAATACTTTGAACATTCAATAAGCACTTACTGTGTTTATTTGGTATTATTGAAGGGCAATTAAAGCTCTACTTAAGTGAACAGGTAGTAGTAAAAATAGGAGGCACAAGAGGAAATGTGATATGGATTGAAGCAAGACCTAAAGTAGACTTACAAAGTCAATATTTTCACTACAGCCTTCATTACCTCTTCAGAGATTTAAGGATTTCCTAGACTTAGTATGCTCCTGAAGTTTTACCAGTTTGAAGGCAATAGAATCCATCTTTCTTTTAGCCTGAGAGCAAGAAGTGATAATGTTCTCTAGAACATGGGTGGAATATCTCATGTTTGCAGTATCAACTTTTTAAACTACAACCTGGGGTGGGAGTCATCAACTGGATTCACGTGCAAAATTGTAACTCAAGGACAGAAGGAGACCGACATAAAATGATGTTAAGCACCAGCTTCATCTAATGTTTGTACAACAGTATGTTCAGATGTAATTGATACATTAAGCTTGAAATATATATAGTCCAGTTCTATCAAACTCTCTGTTGTCACAAAGTAGCTGTTAATAAATGAAATTCTCTCTCTCTCTCGTGTGTGTGTGTGTGTGTGTGTGTGTGTGTGTGTAAATCTTTCAGTACCATATCCTGGTCATTAATTACTAACTCTCAACCTGTCAAAATTCTGAGTGTTGCCTGAGTTTTTCTTATACTAATACACAAGACTAAAACATCTCTTAGTTTATTTTATAGTTTAGCTCAAGCTCCAATGGTCATTGCCACTGCTGTCCTTTCTGGTTATTGCAAAAAGTTCATTAAACCATTGCTAGGCCTGATAACTGTGCCTGTTCAGGAATACTTCTTAAAGGCTATGCCTTCACATCACCAAATGATTCTATTCTCAGTTGTTCTTAACCAGTTTGTAATATTTATTATGTACTTGAACACAATATCATCAGTGCTTTGTAAGTTGCTTGCTAATTCCTTTTGCAACACATTTTGCTTCCCTGTCCTCTTGCTCTGTGGTATAGTCAAGTATTTAGATTTTTCCTCCTATTTATGGAGCAATGCCTCCCATGGGTTCAAAGAGGACTACATTCCATTCCTCCTGTGCCTGATCCACATTTTTCTGTTTTGGACTTCTGCCATTCCTTTGTAGTGTATAGGTATATTACTTTGCTGCTCGGATGAAAAATTCTGGATTCCCACCCACCCCATGTATAGCTTTTTACTGACGGGGTGGGGTGGGAATCAATTTCATAATATTTGGGGGAAACAGAAATATTACTGATCTGTTCACAAAAAAATAGAAATAAATAGCTTTCCTCTCCTATTATCTCTTGTAGGTCTGTTTCCTACACATTGTTGTTCACCTTCAATTTACACATGAATATTTCTTCCCATGTGCGTTAAGAGAAAATCTACTATTCATTTCAGTGGACATAAATGAATTCTCTCCCACTGACTGCAGTATTGCTTGCAAAGTTCAAGTTATTATTGATTATTCGCAAGCGGTTCCACCTCTCCCTCCCCCCCCATGGACCTCATAGCCTTTTTTTTCATTTTATCATACCTCCATACCCAAGAATTTGAGTCACTTATGTCCGGCTGTGTACAAAAGCTTGGGCACCCACTGAATCTCCTGTGGTTTGCAATAAGATTGCTTTTTGTGACTGTGAAATAGAAAGAGGAAATTCAAGGTGTGCTTTGGAAACCCAAATGGTAAAAGATAAGACTATGGTTCTCAATGACATTTTGTCCCGTAGCAAACGTGGCAACATGACCTTTTATGTTCTGATGGTTTCTAAATACAAAAACATCACGCGAGGAAACCAGTCCTGATCATGCAACAGTTTATTTTAGTGCCTCCTTCTTTGTGCTTAACAATATGGTGCCTAAAATATATTGACCACCAGGCAGATTGAATTTATCCAAACTGGAACCTCCATAGTTAGGATAGAAAGCGTGATATGTGACAAGAACTTCAGCATCCCTTAATAATGAGAAAATATTGAGGAAATTTGGGATGAAATGAAACTCTAATGGTAGTCATTCTGCAGCAATTTTACAAGGTAATATTAAATATTACTGGCAGTGCTTTTTCAATTGAGCTATTTATGTGTGGTGGGAAAACCTATTACCGCTGCCAAGGGATTTTGCGTTGTGACAAACCGATTCAGCTGCAGAGGTTTGAAGAAATAGTAAACAACTGTGGATAATGAATGGGCAATAAATATCCTTTTGCTTGACTGTAGAAGTGTTGATGACTAGGGAGCCATGTTCAAACTGTGGGTAATAAACTCAAATCTCCCACGAGTTATTTGCCGAATATGACAAAATAATTAAATATAAGTGCAGGTGTTTAATGCATTTGAAGTTGCTATGAATGAAAGGAGATATTGGTGATGTGGGAGAAAGGAATTATGAAGTTAAAGTATCCAGGGCCTAGTTCATCTTAGGTCATGTCCCCAGTGCAGAACATGTAAGTAGCATCTTGGGTGGCACTTGAACAGTCCAATCCAGCTCTGTAGTTCAGTGGTTACTGGATCAATCCTGCATGGAAGTGACTGGAAGGTTTATTAGTACAAAATGCAGTGGCCAGGTTGGTCACTGGGGCAAGGCAGACTGAAAATATAGCACCATTCTAGGCCTGACTGCCAATTGGCTTCTGGACCCAATTCAAAGTCTTGGTTTTGGCCTATAAAGCCTTAAACGGCACAGGACCGCAATACCTCAAGGACTGTCTCCCCCATATGAACCAACCCAGAGCCTGTGATCATCATCTGAGGCCCTTCTTTGTATGCTTTCTCCACAAGAGGTCCGGCGGGCGATAGTGCAGGGCTTTTCTGTGGTGGCTGCCTGTTTGGAAATGTTCTGTGGAGAGAAGCTTGCCTATTGCCTTCGTTACATAGCTTTAGGCACCAAGAAAAGACACTCCTTTTCTCCCAAACTTTTTGCCAATAAACATGCTTTGGCTATTCAAATTGTGTGTTTGGGGGGTATTATTTATGTTTGTTGTGGTGGTATTGTCATCTGAAGTACTGCATAATAACATCAACCGCCCTGTGATCCCTGGATGAAGGGCAATATAGAAATTTTAATAAGTTACTAGTGTATGGGACGCGGATGGTGCTGTGGTCTAAACCACTGAGCCTTGGGCTTGCCGATTGAAAGGTTGGCGGTTCGAATCCCCACGATGGGGTGAGCTCCCGTTGTTCGGTTCCAGCTCCTACCCACCTAGCAGTTCAGAAACATGTCAAAGTGCAAGTAGATAAATAGGTACCGCTCTGGTGGGAAGGTAAAAGGCATTTCTGTGCACTTCTCTGGTTCACCAGAAGCGGCTTAGTCATGCTGGCCACATGACCTGGAAAAACTGTCAGCCGGCTCCCTCGGCCAGTAAAGCGAGATGAGCGCCGCAACCCCAGAGTCCTACACAACTGGACCTAACGGTCAGGGGTCCCTTTACCTTTACCTTTAGTATATGGTTGGCTTGTTCAGGTCTTTTTTTCCTGGTCTTAGAAGAACTTCTGTAGCCGCCTGTTTGCTTCATGCTTCCCTTCAAAGCCCTAATAGCATGAGTTGTAAGTACACAAAGGAGCATCTCCTGCCTAAGTGCTCCACCCATGCCACTACCCTCAAACATCCCCTTTGGGGGGATGTACAGAGACTCATCTCAACCATCTTAGGGGAATTGAATTTAATTCTAAATTATATACCGGAAACATGGGAAATGACAAAGGATTTTTTAAAAATGGATGTACCGTGCCATATTAGGAGCAAAAAAACTTGTTCTGATGAATTGGAAGAGCCGCAAAAAGATTCCATTGAGCACATGGATTGATAATATGGACAGACTAGCTAGATACGAATGAATTGCATGTCGACGCAAATTAAAAATGGATCAATATGAAGAAATCTGGAAGGAATATTTAAGTGATAAGGTGGACAGTGGTGGGAAGTAGGGGGAGGAGAGGTAGGAAAATATTGTTAAAAAGGTGTAGTCATAGGTATAAAGGTAAAGGGACCCCTGAACATTAGGTCCAGTTGTGACCGACTCCGAGGTTGTGGTGCTCATCCCGCTTTACTGGCTGAGGGAGCCGGCGTACAGCTTCTGGGTCATGTGCCCAGCATCACTAAACCGCTTCTGGCGAACCAGAGCAGCACACAGAAATACCATTTACCTTCCCGCCGGAGCGGTCCCTATTTATCTACTTGCACTTTGACGTGCTTTTGAACTGCTAGGTTGGCCATAGGTATTTTGAACTGCTAGGTTAGTCATAGGTATATCAGTACTCAAATCTGAAATGTTAAATTGTGTTATTAGTGTTATTGCGGTTTTTGTTGTATGTGTTTTTATGGTTGTTGTTTGTATTGAAAAAATGATTAAATAATATTTTTTTAAACAAACCATCTTCAGCTGAGCCCTGACTGAGCCAGAATGAGCAAGTTACTCCAGTTGAGCCAGAGTTGGGGACATAATGCTGGCTGAGCCCGACTGCTCGAGGTATGGGCCAGCTGAGCCAGATATCTGCTGCATCCTAAGCTGCTTATTCCACCAGATCTTGCCACAGAACTGTCCCCTTAATTACTGTTTAAGAAAGGCAGCACTTTTCTTTCTTTAAAAAAACAATAACCATGCTGAGTGTTTTAAAAGTGGCACATGCCTAGAGCAATCATTTGAAATTCCAGCTGTGTTGCTGTTGATTGAATAGTGTTTGAGCTATCCCTGTTTTCTGATCAAGTTAGTTTTTTCATGGACGATTACGGTACTTAGTTTTTGACATTATCCTTCTAGGATCTGGAGCCACTTGTTTGCCTATATCTCAAAAGTAATAATGGCTGGATCCAGACCAAGTTATTAAGTACTAAGGTTCCATTGAGAACAGTTATTTCAATGGGACCTAAGAACAACGGACTGGGTATGGATCCAATCCAATGTTTGTTTGGTAATTGCAGCTAAACCTTCAAACAGCATGGCATAAGTCATCTTCATGCAGGTATAATCATGATTTTCCCGCCCTACAAGAGAATGTGCTAAATGAAGTGCTTAATGATTATTAGCGGGTACCTGATTGAAATAGTAGTTAGGGCCACTTTTACATGTTCACTAATCCAAATGGGCCATGTTGCTGCATTAAGCACTGACAAGCTAACCATTTCTGTCTTGTGTAAAGAAAGTAATAAAATAAAATTATTCAATTAATTCACAGATTTGTTCATTACTGAGATAAATTGTACACAAATGCAACAAGCAAAATGAACTCTAAAGTAAAGAGGGTATTATAGCTAACATACAATTAAAAAAATACATGAAGGCTCATGTAAGCCTCAAGAACCCTTCTCCTCTTTAGTCAACTATTTTATTGAATTCATAAGTGCCATTTAACAAAATTTGCTATGCAACAAATACATATTAAATTCACTCAGATGGAGGGAAACGTTCGAGCGACTCTCTCTCTCTCGACTGTACAAGACACACATACCTATTCTGAGGCTGAATAAATAGATTCAGTGTGATAAATCAGATTACAATAAGCTATACTAGTCAAATGGGGCAACTCTTTAGTTAACCGTTTGATGTTGACAGTACAAATACTATTAAAGGCAGCTGCTGCAATGTTCTGTTTCTGAAATTCCTTTAAAAAAATGAATGAAACACCCCGTGATTTGGGGGAAGGGGTGGGTTGAGAATGCAGTTTTTCACTTGATTGCATCAACATTCCTTAAACATAAGTATGGCAGTTATGTTCAAACTGGAAATATTTTGGGCAAAGTAGCTGGAGACAAAAACAACAATAAAATCCCACCAAAGATGGAAAATAAATTAAACAGAAAGCAAACTTCACATATGCTAATTCTGAAATTAATTCAAGAAGTTACCTGTGGACAATCACAAGGCTGACAGAGCAGAATGGCTGGCACTGCTATTCCGTGGCTAACACATGGAAAAAATTGGGATATATCCACCCCCTACTTTTAGTTTCAACTCTTTTTAATTTCTCATGCTGGTAACCGGACTTCCATAGGCAGTAGGAGTTCTTTTGTGTCAACAGTAACAGCAGAACAAGTCACAGTAGGACAAAAATATATAGGGAGAGTAGAAAAGTGGAAAGGATTTGTCGTGATTCAATACTACTCATAATTTCGTTGGAACTCAAAATGGCTCTGAAATTTCTGTAGTACTTTCCTGCACACCTTCCAGGAGTTCAGAGTTATAGTCATCTCAGCATGGGTTCAGGACTTCTCAAGAAGCGGCAAAGGTGCCCATGACATACATAATCAGCTACTGACACAATAGCACCTTCCTGCTATAACACATGCATTCAGAGAGAGAGAGAGAAAGACTTTCAAGGAAGCTCCTTACATAAGTAATTATAGAAATACTTTCTGCAGGATTTTTCAGGTATACAAATTGGTTCTCCTGGCACCTCCTCCGCCACATCATGCCGTGCGGATCATAATGACTGTCTAGTCAAAGAAGACAGCGGGTTGGCTTTCCTTTCTTGAGATGAAGATTTCCCACCATGCAGATGTAGTAGGAAATTCTGAAATTAATCTACCGTGGCATGAGAGCTACCTGATCTTGAGACTATGATGTGTCTGTTACCCTAAAAGAGAGAGGCGTAGAACTCAAACATAGAACTCTCCTCATGTACTGGTCTGCCTCTCATTATATCCATAAAAATGTCACATTCTTCAATCCAAAAACTAGAATTTCTTAATAATGTCTCAAGTTCCTTGCTGCAGTTAAGGAAAATGTGTCAGATGTTCAGAAGGCTGGTTTTTCATTTTTTAACAGATGTCAAGAAATATTACACCAGCATTACCTAAATCTTGTTCTATCTTTATTGAATCCCATGCTCTAAATTGCTATTTTGATCAATGTAATGACAACTGATTTTGGTTAGCCTGCCTTTTGTCCATTGTAATATTTGAGTTCTGTTATTAAATATTTTATGTATTGATATCTACTCCTTTCTGTTTTGTCCCATGATCAATGTTTATATGTCCACCAAGAAAATGCAGAGCATCTGTCAGAGAACCCTCAATGTTGCAGATGGTAAGAGGACCATGTTCCCACAGGTCTTCAACCCTACGTGAACTAACATGGCCACTGTGAAAACAAGATGCTGGACTAAATGGTCCACTGGCCTGATCCAGCAGGATATTATGTGCTTAAGTGTGTGGCTTTTATTTGTACCCTTCCTTTTTTCCTGATGTGACTCAAGGTGGCTTAGAGATAAAAACAAGAATGGTTAAAAACATAGAAAAAGCAATCATTAAAATGCAACTAAACATTGATAGATTTAAAACTATATACATCCTTGTGCAAATTAATTGAAACAATGAATTTAGTAGTTTATTGTACAAAACTCACATATACGTACATTAGTAACGGATATGACCTCTGCTATTTTTAAGCAGCATTTGAACACGGTTTGGCATGGTGTCTACTAGTTTCGAACAGTCAATGTTGATTTTCGGATCCTTGTACCACACTTGTATCAGCGCCTGAATGAGCTTCTCCAGAGTCATAGTCTACAGCACGGAGGCGACTTCTGCATATAGCCCACAAATTCTCAATGGGATTTACATCCGGGGAATTCCCTGGCCAATCAAGTACCTGTATTTGCTGCTCTGTCATGAATTTATTCACCACTTTTAATGTGTGACATATGCAATATCCCAGTACCATCAGGATATCTCCTTCCCAGCTCTGGAATAACTCTCTTTCATAGAACCTCAATATATTGTGCTGAGCGCATCTTTCCTTCTATTGGCTGGACCATAGAAGGACACCATAATAACTGAAGCATCCCCATAACATCTTCTTTTGTGGGTGCTTGACAGACTGATCAATGTGGCATAGAAAACATGCTTTGTTTCAATTAATTTGCACAAGGGTGTAGATATGTAAAGTCTGTAATAATTACAATAAAAACAGCATGGCACCATCACTTTAATTAAAAGCAGTCTATTCCCAAAAACCTGTTGGAACAAGAAAGTTTTCACCTCCTGACAAGGACAGCAAGGAAAAGGAGCCAGTCTAGCTTCTCTAGAAGGCAAATTCCAAAGCCTGGGAGCAGCCACAAAGAATGCCTTCTTCTGTGTCCCCACCCAATGTGCTTATGAGAAGGGTCTCCCTCAAAGTTCTCAAAACCTGGGAAGTTTTGTATGAGGGAACATGGTCTTTCATATAGCTGAGAACTAAGCTGCTGCAAAGCTTTATAGCTCATAATCAGAACATAGAATTATGCCCCCAAACAGGCCAGTAGCCTGTGGACCTGTTCTAGGCAGGGAGTCGTATGCTTCCCACAACCAGCCCCAAAGATGACAAAGCTCTGGACAATATCTCTCCCCCTCTCCTCCCATGTTCTTACTGCGTGTGGTTGAAATTGCAAGCCTGGAAGAGATATAACGGAGAGGAATGGCTGGGACTGTCAATGGGAGCTTCTCTTGCTGTTGGAATTACATGCGTTAGACACACACTTTACAGAAGTAGCCAGAGAATGCAAAGTCTAGTTTCATCTTCTTGTTTGGAATGCTGAAGTGCCTGCATTTCCCTTCTCACTGAGAGCCAGTGTGGTGTAGTGGTTAAGAGCGATAGACTCGTAATCTGGGGAACCGGGTTTGCGTCTCCGCTCCTCCACATGCAGCTGCTGGGTGACCTTGGGCTAGTCACATTTCTCTGAAGTCTCTCAGCCCCACTCACCTCACAGAGTGTTTCTTGTGGGGGAGGAAGGGAAGGAGATTGTGAGCCGCTTTGAGACTCCTTAGGGTAGTGATAAAGCGGGATATCAAATCCAAACTCTTCTTCTTCTTCTTCTCAATCAACACCCCCACACCTACCCCTTCTAGCTCCAATCACCAGGGCCACAAGAAATGATGCTGCAACAACAACAACAACAACAACATTTTATTTATACCCCGCCCATCTGGCTGGGTTGCCCCAGCCACTCTGGAGGCTTCCAACACACATAAAAATAATAATGAAACATTAATAGTTATTAATGAATAGTTTCATTAATGAATTAATGAAACATTAATGAAACATTACAATCAGCTCCTATATAAAAAGACACAATAACTTTAAAAAATAAATAACATATTAAACAAAGCAATATTCAATAATCCATTAGAATCCAATAGTAAACAGCAACAGAAATGCAGCTTCTTCTTTGATTTTCATCAATGCCTTTTTCTGCACATTTGGTCCTAGTAAACACATTTTGCACTGCTCGTCTGGATAGCAGTATTGCAAAATTAGAAGTGTGGGTTTCAGAGGATGGCTATGTCTTGGAATCCAAAGAGGTTCTCGGACCCTGCCCACATCCTCATCTTCTTGTTGATGTAGGAGGATTTTGCCCTATCCCAGCTCTCTTGCCATCCAGCAGCCCTTTTACAAGTTTGTTTATAGGGCTCGTTGGAAAATGAAAATCAAGTGTGGGAAAGAAAGAACGGCAGCTATGCCTATCATCATTTGGGAAGTGTGCTCAGACCCTTAAATAGTTTATTGGAGGGGCTGAAGGGGTCTCGGTCCCTAGGATTTGGCTCCTATCAGTCCAGCCTAGCCACAAATAAGTATTCAGCCCTCTGTAAGGGTAAGTCCCGTTGAACTAAGGGGTGTGAATTATCCTGCTAATGTTGTGCTTTAAGGCAAAAATATAATTGCTCCAGAAACGGAAGTACTCTTCTACACACCCATGAAGTCTAGGAGTACTATTACAACAAGCAGATTTAATATTCACACTTTAGGAGATTTGGGTTACAGTGTGCAGAAAGCCAGAGTTATCTTAACACACACACACACCTAAAATAAGGGGGGGGGGGTCTAATTAAAACTCAAATGCTAAAAGAGACCTAATCCTTATTACAATTTTGTTCTTCCTTTCGAGTAATAAATAATTCATTATTGACTAATACATTTGTTTTCCCTAAGAGTTATGCTGAAGAGTATAGGAAGTTGTAATTTTACCTTAATTAGTGTCACTTAATAAAATGTTTCTTCCTGATAAATATTCATCGTTACTTGTCCTTAATCCTAAACTAATCCACATCATTAGAGTCTGTCCAAGTTCAGTTTTGTCTAAACCTTCTTTTCCGCGGCAAAAAGAATATCGACAAATATATTCCGCTCAAATAGTCGGTAAACATCATTTAAAATAATGCCCATGTTCAAATATTAATTATCTTCATCCCCTAAAACTGAAATGATATTCTGACACATCTTGTACCTACTGTGTTCTTCAAAAGAGAAAAAGAAAATATATATTAAAAACTGCATTCTAAATACGTGATTGTTTGGATGCAGCATTTCATTTTCTGACAGGAAAAAAAGGTAACAACTCTGTAGCTTAAGAGGACAACAGCCTAATGGTATTCACAAAATATATGTTCCAACTTTATACGAGGAACTGCAATTTGAGTTCTGGCTTTAGTGGTTGTATTATGAATTAAAAGAACTGCTATAATTAGCAACGAGTTTATTTTCTAGCATGCTAAGCAAAAAAAAAAAAGGCAGTCCCTTAGCAGGTAAAAATGGAAGCAGCAAATTAAAGTGGATCTCAGCCAGTATCTTACTAGATCAATAGCTGGCAGTGACACATCTGCATAGCGGGATTCAACTGAAGGTTGGTTTTGCTGCTACCAGCAACTGCTGCATTTCAGAGAGATGCCGAGAAGCAGATGAAGCAGGCACCAAACCCAATGAAGGAATCACATTCATGAATGGTCTAAGATGGTCTCTCTCCCTTTATATACAGAAAATCCATTAGGGTGAACATAGAATAGGGGTGTCTCTGGCTGAGTTGGCTGAGTTTAGTGTTTAAGTGCCTCATCCTGTCTCAGCTGGCAATACAGCAGTATACGTCTTTCCAAAGTGGTTCCAAAACCAAAGCGTTCCAAAACCAAGGTTCGCTTTTTACCACACTTCCTGGGGTATGAACCTTTAAAGCCCTATACGGCCTAGGACCCTTGTACCTACAGGACCGCCTCTCCTGGTATGTCCCACAGAGGAACTTACGGTCTTCAACCAAAAACATCCTGAAGGTCCTAGGCCACAGAGAGGTTACGCTGGCCTCAACTAGAGCCAGGGCTTTTTCAGCTGTGGCTCCAATCTGGTGGAACGCTCTGTCACATGAGACTAGGGCCCTGCGGGACTTGACATCTTTCCTCAGGGCCTGCAAGACAGAGCTGTTCCACCAGGCCTTTGGTCAGGGCACAGCCTGACTCCCTCCTTTGGCAATCTTCATAGAACTTTAGCCTAATGGTTGCCATCAATTTGAGTTGAATTAGGGGCCACTAGGGGGTGCATAGGAAGATGACCGACAATAACATCTCTCCGACCCACAGGAGGTAATTTGGAGGCTATGTTGGGACTAATTAGCCTCCCTAACCACTCAAGACGGTGAGTGGGGCCGTTTGCCTGCTGTGCCCGATACCACCCCCGAATTTTTGAGGGGGATGGGGGCACTAGGCACAAAAACCCTCCCGTGGGTTCTCGGCACTCCTTGACGCTGTCTCTGATCTGCGCCACTAGCTGCAAGAACTTCAAAAGAAATAAATTGGCATGAAGGAAATGCACATACTTCAGGAAATGAGGAGGAGTGAAGGCTGCAACAGAAGAGGTCTCTGGAAAAACAAGATTTAATTTATGAGAAGATATGTCAAGATACGGTACGGCAAATGACTGATGGGGGAGGGGGGAATGTTTTAATTTTTTTACTTATGTGATTAAACCCAAGAATCCCCTCCCTTCAAGAGTCAAAAGCCAGAAATGAGTAAGGACTTAAGCTGTGAATTTAAGGCTGTGTGGAGATAAACTTTCGAACCAAAGCATGTTTATAGAAGACTGTGGAATGTATAAGAGCTTTGTTATGACGCAGTCAAAAATGCCGACGCCATTTTGGGAAGCTCTGTCGGAGGACTAAGACCGGGGGGAGAAAGAGTGAAAGAGAGCCTCTACATATTGTGGGAGAAACTCCTCAAAGAGGTCTTAAGATTGACAGAGCTATAAATCCACGATGGAAAAAGTGATTTTATCTTCGAAGGTGACGATTTATGGGAACTATCTGGACTTGAGGAATGACGATGGGAAATTCACACAGGAGTATTATTGGTGTTTATCAGCTTAAGGAGACCATCAGAAGAGACCATAAAGGACCATAAAGGACAAAGAGAAAATATAAGAATAAGAAGTGATGTGGAAACAGCAAGAGAAGATTGGAAAGAACTATGAACATGTGTTTGGACTGTTGGAACATCTATTTGGACTTATTTGGACTGATTTGGACATTAATGCAGAAGTAAGGATTTAGATCAGAATCCTTCCTCGGATCTGGAAGTATGGGACCCCCCGACAAAATTTAAAAATTCGGCTCTGTAATTTGGAATTTATGTGGTTTGATTCGATGTGATTGGCTGGTTAATAAAATTTATTTAAAAAACAAACAAACAATTTGAGTTGAATTAATTTTAATGAAATGATTTTAGAATGTTGTATTATTTTATTGTTGTTAGCCACCCTGAGCCGGGCTTTGGCTGGGGAGGGCGGGATATAAATAAAATTTATTATTATTATTACAGTTTCTATCTGACATGTTTCTGTTTCCGTGGTCTTGAAGCAAAATCTCTCCATAGCAACAAATGATGCAGCTGGAAACCCACAGTGATATACCCTATATAAATAGAAGGTCCAATATGCCACTCGCTGCGAATTTTAGGAAATCCAAAAGTTTCTGGGAAGTGGATTTCCCCATTTTGCAAGACAGCAGACATGTTCCATCTAACAGAAAGTAGGACAAGTATCCCTGCAGAAAAGTCCAGGAAAGCTCCAAGAATAAAAAAGCTTAGGACAAAACCCTTATTTCTTATGGGCTTGAAGGCACTATACAATGATAACACTTTTGCTATTATGGCCAGTGAACTCATAAGGGAAGTTAATGTCATTAATTCCTGAGCAGTAGAAATTTCCTTTGGGAGGGAGGGTTGAATTTAGATTTTTCAGATCTTCACAATGCCAAAAAGAGTGGTCATCATCATAAGGGTCTCTCCAAAAACAGACAGTCCAGAGTCCAACCAAAACAGTTCTTTCTCTCGCCTGCAGGGGCTGGGGTTGGAGAGGAGATACCCCAGGTAGACAATGGCAGGCATCCTGGAAACAAAAGAGAAGATGGCATGCAGTGAGGAGGGAGGGAATAACAAGCACACAGAGTAATTGAAGGATATCCTCCCTCTTGCATTCTCCCTTCCATGCACAGAAAGAGGCAGTCAAAGAAACGAGTTCCCCTGCTCTCTCCCATCCCCTGGTTAGGTATAGGCTTCTGCTCCAGAGAAGCAGCTGACATACATAGACTTTCTTCCAGCACATGGCTAGTGATTTCATATACTGTGGCATTGTTCCTGTGAAAATGACCATCACCTAAGCAGTTCTTGTGGGTGGGAATCTGCTCCTGATTTCGCTGTTTTGCTACCTGCTCCTGCTCCTATCATCCTTTTCAACAGAGCATAAACACACCTTATGGCATAGTGAGGAAGGTTTAATCCATAAACTTACGTGAAATGCGTTCCTCAGCTATTGTCTAGCATGCCAGGAATAGAGCAGATATTTCCTAGGTGCTCCTGAGCCTCCAGAAGACTGAGCTGCTGGCCACTGAGCTGAGGTTCGCCTGAGCAGCTGACCACAGCAGCAACTGCTCTGCAGAATTCTTAGGTCAGTTACAGTCCAGTTAGAATCCTGACAACAAGACAAATCATAACTCCAGGGTACTGGTCCTTTGGAACACCAGGAAAGTGGAAAATGGGAGGGAACTCAGTTCCCTTCTTTCCCAATGCAGAGTGTCTATTCCAGGACACTCTGTGTTTTAAACACGTTCTTCCTGAAGTCAGATTCAGAGAAGTTCCAGTGGTAAAAATGGTTATGTGTATATCTCAGTACAGATTTTTTTTTCTGGTCCTGAATGCATTTCATAAAGGATCTCCATCTACAATAGAGGCTAATGGCATTAGGCCATGAACAATTTCCCTTGGCAAAATTATGGAAGAGTACTTACAAACCTATCATTACTCTTCCCCATCGCATCTTGTTTGGACATTATAGCAAGGGAGACAATGTTAGCTCTTTTCCTTTGCACTGGGACCACATGAAATCCATGCCATGGGACCCCATCACTCACACCAATACAGGCCACACAATTTTCAAAACCAAGGTGTCCATGATTTAAAATTGCTTTTCTAAGTCCAAATGTGCAAAAAATGCACTTAACTGGAGGCAAGAAACTAAGGACAGCCATCTCATAACCAGAGATCCTTCTCTAGCCCGCAGTAGGGGGTTGGATAGGATATACCTCAGAAAATCCCACAGGAGGAGTATTCTGGGGGACTGGTCTGGAAAAGACTCACCCGTATTCCAAATTGTGTTCAGCTTCTTCATATAACCTAGCCACTCCGTGTCAAAGGCTTGTTTTCCCTCTGCCAGTCTTGGGATGATTTAGCTGGAAATAAATGGGTTTGGAATGGGTTTAGGTTACACTAGCAGAATTTACCCTGGCCTAACTTATGCTGGTTTGGATAGCTCTGCCAGTGATGCTCAGTGCAGAAATCAGTTGGGTCATGAGTCATTTAGGTTGCATTAAGTTTGACCAAATCTAGGTTCAACATACTAATATTCTCTGGTTCTTTGCATATTTTTACTTTTTTTTTTTACAAAAGCTTCCTCCTCTGCTCCTCCAAAAAGAAAGAAATGCAAACAAATCAACAACAACAACAACTTGAAAGAGGTCATATAGGATTCCAGCAGCAATTATTTTGTTTTACCTGTCAGTTATAACTTTGAAAGGGGAGTCTAGTTTATAATTCCTCTCCTACCCGATGCCATTTCTATGTAATTCTCCCAAGCTTTGAAGCTTTAATTGCTATGTCCCAAATCTGAGCCTCAACCAAGTATTGGGGATAAGAGTTCTGAGTTCTTTGTCCATTCTTTTAAACAAAACACATTATTCCTACGAGTTATTGTGCAAACTAACAACCATTGGAAGCCACAAATGGGGGGGGGGGCAAGCCGGGGAAGGGAGAACCATTGATTCCGCTCTCTCTCTCTTTTCTTTAAAACCTCTATCCATCCATTCAATGCCGGGCGGTCTCACAATGCTAACCAGCCTGCACAGCCTCATTCTTGGCAATTTTGTGCTTTCTGGTAAAAGAGGCAAATTGAAACTCCTGCTGCGAAAGAGATAAAGTCAGGAAAAATAAACAGCATTCAGTGCATCTAAATCTTCTCCATATTTGCATAGAATTAACTTTAAAAGAGATGGCTTCCTGACCATCTAGAGGGGGATTGATTATACATGCATAATAGGAACCGGCCCAAATGCATTCTTTACCTTGAGCAAATGCCTCTGCATGCAAAGTAACGCTTCCCAGTTTGCTGGAGTTATTTATGATCTCTAGGGTGGGCAGCATTAAGAGGAAGGTATTAATCCACACTTCGGGAGCCGAAGGAAATCAACAAAGATAGCAGCGGGAAGATAAGTGTGCAGCATAACCTTCCCCTCCTACCACAAGTATTTCAGATTTGAAGTAGGTATAAAATACTTTTCAGTACAGTAAGGCTGCATCTTAATGCTAGGGTTCAGTTCCGAGGGGTCCATGCACAAATGCAAAAATGCGTAAAGCTAGGAACCCCCAGAACTGGGTGCAGGAATGATGTGTATAGAAACTAGGAGATGATATATTTCTTATATATTATCCTTCCTTACTCACATTTTTTGTGAGTTCAGCAGAGAACATCTCTTTGTCAGCAAAAATAAGGACGCTGCTGATAAACTAGCTTTAGCTTTTTAATTTAAGTAATCCAGGATGCTTTACTGCAGGCTAGATTTCCTGGTATTTCCCCACTTTCCTCCCCTTTGAAACAATAAACATGCAGAACAGTCTTCTTATAAGTAAAGAATAGATTCTTCTTATAAGTAAAGAATAAGTCTTCTTATAAGTAAATAATAGATTTACGCAGTTTCACAACAGCAGTCTTGAGGCAAGCTTAAAAATAAGTAGTTGCAGACATATATTATAGTTTAGGTTAGGATCAGAGTCTGAGCTGTGACTACATCCCTAGTCATACATGAATCATTGAAGAGAACAGATCGCATAGCGGGCATCAGAGAGGGAGCAGGCTGGGGACGCGACCAGCTTATATATAGGTTGTGCCCCTTTACCTGGCTGGACATGGTGGGAGTGGCTCTCACAGGGAAGATGTCCTGTAGACCCAGTGAGATCCAAATTCCTCTCTCTGTGTGTGTACCTTTCTAGCAATCAGAAGCTGGTTTTGACTGCCTTATTTTAGATATCCCACACATATGGGGCTATCTGTTTAGCCCATTTTAGTGTTGGCTAAGTTCTAAAATCTTCCTGGATGTTTTAACTGTGCATTGACAAATGTACTTTTTTCTGACTGACGGTCGAATAAAAGGTTGATGATGATATCCCACACACCCCTTCCCAGGCAAAGCAACATATATTTATTTATTAAATCACCCAGAGTCCCATCTTGACCTGAAGGTTCTGGGACAGTGTCCCAGAGTCTTTCCGCCATCTTTCAAAAGCCTGTAAGCACTTCGCTTACCCAACTTTGGGAAAGTGGTTTGAGGGAGGGCTCTGGGATGCTGCCAGAGCCCTCACGTACCTTTCCAAATCTGAGTGAGCCTGCGATTGCAACTTTCTGCAGCTGGGAGGGTGAAATAAATAAATGGATAGTGGGTTTCCTCCACTCTCCATTTATTTATCCATTTCCGCCCCACCAGCACAAAGCTGTGAACATATACGTAAAACAAGCAGGCTTACTGTACCGTTTCTCCTGCTGCTGCCACCCTCGCAATAGACAAAGGCATTGTCAAACTGTGTCGCACTGTACTTTGTTTCCCCATTTTAAAAATACTACCCCTCCCGACACCGTAAACTGTTTCCATTCCTTCTCTCTCCTTTCAAGCCAGCTCCTAAACATTCAAGCCTCTTCTGTTCACATACAAATTCAGGTGTAATATCCGTTCAGCAATATCTTCAGATCATGTTCTATGAGGAAAGAAAGCTGCATGTTGTGGATATTCGAGATATGGCATAGCTCAGGAAATTGGATGAAGAGACAACCATTTTAATTAATATGAGCTTCTCCTCTGACTGGCACTGTTGCCTACTGGGCTTTTGATTGTTGTTGGGGGTCCCCCCCCCTGCCGCCTGTAGTGACTCATATCACTTCAGCTATATTACAAAATAAAAATATAGCTGCTTACTGCTGAAGGTAAAATATGTTTTAGTATACAGTTCCTGATATTAAGATACACTGATATATGGCTATGTGTGTGCATGTTGGCAGAGGGTGGGAGTTGTTACAGAAAAGAAAATTCAGAAAAGTTTTCCCTACTAAGATAAGAAGGAAAAGACAAATATGAGAGTATGTTATCCTGTAGGCATCTGATGGCCAAAATGCATTTTATCATGCAGTTTAGCATTTGCATTGCAATTTTATGTTTGTATAAGGTGCTGACCTCCCTGCCCCAATCTTCAGATTTGGGCCCTGCATCTGCAATTTGCTTTGCTGAAAAGAAAAGAAAAGAAAAGAAAAGAAAAGAAAAGAAAAGAAAAGAAAAGAAAAAGAAGAACAGTTTACAGTGGTACCTCGGGTTACATACGCTTCAGGTTACATACGCTTCAGGTTATTCATATTTTAGCTTCGTACAAACCGGATAGAAGCATAAACATACTGCTTTTCTACCATTTTCAACAAAGATAATCTAATCTTTTTGTACAATTGTTGTATTAAAGTACAAAAGGGATATAGACCCCCCAGATACAGGTGCAAGTAGCATCAAAACCATGAGGAAATTGCCAGTTAGTTATGCATTCTGCACTTGACATCACAGAGCAAAATGGAATTAGCAGTCCTGTGGAGTACAGTGGTACCTCTAGTTACGTACTTAATTTGTTCCAGTGGTCCATTCTTAACCTGAAATTGTTCTTAACCTGAAGCACCACTTTAGCTAATGGGGGCCTTCTGCTGCTGCTGTTCCGCCGCTGCACGATTTCTGTTCTTATCCTGAAGCAAAGTTCTTAACCCGAGGTACTATTTCTGGGTTAGCGGAGTCTGTAACCTGAAGCGTATGTAACCTGAAGCGTATGTAACCCAAGATACCACTGTACAGTTACTTAATGCCTATGTAACATTGTGCAACTTGTGACACAGTTAGACCTGTTCCGTCTTCCTATACACACAAGAGATCCATACCCCATTTAACGAAACTGGCAAATTCTTATTACATGCAAAATTGCAAATATACAAATTTACAATGTGCTAGGTAAGTAAATAAGACAAAAAGGCACAAATATAAGAGAAATGATATAATGAAATAATGCACTGACATTTTTTTTGGAAAAAAGAAACACTGCAATTTTATCTTTAGAAGTTGAAGTTATTTATATTTATCTACTGATTAATATGATCAGCTGAGTTCAGTGGGGAAATCCAGAACCTGGAACTCCTCACAACTGAGTACTACTCAAACTTTAACTCTTCTGGAGTTTCTGTTAAAGCAGAAAGAGGTTTTCATTTCAGTCACTAAAGGGTCAATGGCAGCAGTGAGCTTGTGATTCCTATGTCTGGCCTTCTCTAAACATGCAGTGTTCCATAAAAGCCATTCACAGTTGTAAATATTTTTGCATCACAAAGGTTGATTGATTTATACTGATGGCTTCTCTTTATTTAAACGGTTTATTATTTCCTAATGCCAAACCGATAAGAAGGTGGCAGATCAATGTCAAAGATTGGCATTAGCTACAGTGTCCTCAATTGCCTTAACTGTGGTGTTATCCTGATAATTTCTGTGTGATAACATCTATTAGTGCAACAATGGGGGGGGGAGGAAGGGGGAACTCATTTATGTCAAAGGTCAGATTGCCATTTGTCATTTAAGTGGGTCAAATATTTGTGCTCACTATTTTGTAATCATCAAGAGATAGTAAAGGAATTCAAGATAGATTTGCATATATACTAATTCAGGACTGAACCACCCTGCAAATCAGCAATACCAAAAATTCCAAAATTGATCAACTGTGGTTTGAGTGGAACACTAAGAATTAAGCTAGAAAGGAAGGAAGGAAGGAAGGAAGGAAGGAAGGAAGGAAGGAAGGAAGGAAGGAAGGCTGACTCCTCCCTATTAGATCACATTTACTTAGCCACACTAAAAAGCAACCTTCTTTCAAAGTGTAAAAAATGCTGAAATTGTAAGTGCAACTCTCTAGCTGCTGAACACAATACAGTGGTACCTCAGGTTACATATGCTTCAGGCTACATACGTTTCAGGTTACAGACTCCACTAACCCAGAAATGTTACCTTGGGTTAAGAACTTTGCTTCAGGATGAGAACAGAAATCATGTGGCAGCGTCGCAGCACCAGCAGGAGGCCCCATTACCTAAAGTGGTGTTTCAGGTTAAGAACAGTTTCAGGTTAAGAACAGACCTCCAGAACGAATTTAGTTCTTAACTCGAGGTACCACTGTATTTAGAATAGCAACAAAAGCATTATAGGCAAGCAAACCCATGCCATGTACTTGAAGGAATTCACCACGTTGCTTTTAGTAGATTAAACAGACAGGACAATGGGTGCTGGGATACCTTATGAGTGATCTCTGTCCTTTTGCAATAGCTACAATATATGCTGGGTGCCTCTTGGATGCTGGACTCAAATTAGTTTCCTTGGTTCTGTGGTTTATTTAAAAGGTGGTTTCTCACCTGGGTAATGAACAAGGTGGTGTACAAGTGAATTCTTACCCCAGGATGAAATCAGGTCAAATCTTTATTGACTGCAGGGTCAAAAAATGGGCCAGAACGGGTGCTTTTTTGGTGCCATAACTGTTGAGAGAAACATGAAACACATGCATCCTCCTGAAGCTTGCAGGCCAAAATGGCTCCAAACTCTGACTCCCATGAGGACCTATGGGAGAATCTGTTCCATGGGCCCTTTCAGGGGCAAAATGTGGGTGGAACGTACCCCATTTCTGCTTCACTGGGGCTCATGCCACTAGGCAAATCTGCCCTATTCAGACTGGGCCCAGAATTGAGTTTTCATTAACACAAACAGGTGAAGTCCCTGGGTTGTGATTTGGAACTGAGGAAGACTTTTAAAAATGTCTCCAGGCATTGGAGAAGTGCAGTCAGAGTTATTCCATTGCGATGCACGCAGATGATGGAGCAAGCTTGTTTTATCCTGCTCTGGTGGGTAGGACCCAAATCAATGGCTTCAAGTTACAGGAAGAAAAGATTCTCACTGAACAACAGGAAAAGCTTCTGGCGGTAAGAGCTGTCTGACAATGGAATGGATTCCCTTGGAAGGTGGTGGACCTTCGTTGGAGGTTTTTAAGCAGAGCTTGAATGACCATCTGCCATGGATGCCTTACTTGAGTTTCCAGCATTGCAGGGGGTTGGATTAGATGACCCTCAGGGTCTTTTCCAATTCTACGAAAAGGGTTAAGCAGTTATGAACAGATTAAAAATGAGTGATATAAGTGACTATACTTTCCTATGTTTGGTTTCAGATTGCTTTGGCAAAAGAAAGGTCACTTATGCAATTTCTCCAGTAATGTCCGACGATTTAAGTACATTGAGCACAATCTAGCCAAGGTTAAGTGTTTTCATGTCCCATTGATCTCAATGGGAGGCAGCTAAGCACATGCTTTACCCTCTCTTGGAAATAAATTGGTCTTAAAATTGCTTAATTTTCTCGGGATCATGCCCTTTCTGTCCTTGTTCCAGTTCAGATATTCCTCTCCCTCCCGCCCAGTCTTTCTCTCTCAGGGGCCATCTAGTGATAAACTGAAAACATAAGAAGAGGCCTGCTGGAAAGGCCCATTTAGTCTGACATTCTCTTCTCGCGGTGGCCAACCAAACACCTATAAGAAACCGCAAATCAGGACTTGACTGCAACAGCAATCTTCCTGTTTGTGATTCTCAGCAAATGACATTCAGACAGTGCAGGTGAAACACAGCTCTCATGGCTAGTAGGCATAGACAGCTTATTCCTCCGTGATTCATATCTAGCCTACATGATAGCCTACATCAGAGTCTTTATTAATTAGCCAAGGGTCATCAGTTATACAAAAATAAATCAAAACATTACAATCCGCCTTTCACGGAACAACAATACTAATAGACAAGAGCACATTACAAAAGGAAATATGTTTCAGTATTCTTAACTCAAAATTGGCAACCAGCTTTAACTGCTGCCCCAGTTGCTATCCCAGTCACTGAGTTTTAGACACCATGTAACCATGGTGTTGGTGACCACAGAGTCCATGATAGTCTAAAACTCAGAACTGGCTTCATGAAGCAGGAGAAGGATGGGACTGGCACACCCAATGAAGTGCAATAACATCAACATAGGATTAAGGCATTCCTCATCCTCATCTTTTGTTCTGCAGGTGTCTTATGTACCAGACCTTGTGATGGACTTTGATGTATTTCTGTTTTCTTTTTTTCATTCCTGATTTCCCTCTCTGCTGATTTTTGTTCGGAGATTTGCCTACTGGCATCCTTGAAGCATCTTATGAATAAAATCACAGTCTGTGTTTTGTAGAGTTTGATCCAGAGGGCAGAAATCCAGTAAGATATCAGGAGAGCCAGAGCAATCAAAGTGGACAAGTTCATTAAAAGCAGCAAATTAATTCCCCATGTTCACCAAATAAACAATCAATAAAAAATTTACATTAATTAAAAGATAAACTCAGCCCAGATGTATTCAATAAATAACGTCTTCTGAAGAAAACAAGGAATGCAGCTTTGTGGAAGGCAAGATGCTTACATTATTTATTGGGAATCTACATTTCAGCTGTACAGTGGTACCTCGGGTTACAGACGCTTTGGGTTACAAACTCCGCTAACCAGGAAATGGTTGCTCCAGGTTAAGAACTTTGCCCCAGGATAAGAACGGAAATCATGCGCCAGCAGTGCAGCCAGAGCAGGAGGCCCTATTAGCGAAAGCACACCTGTTTCAGGTTAAGAATGGACCTCTGGAACAAATTAAGTTCTTAACCCGAGACACCACTGTATTTCAGCACAAGTACCCTTTAGGTTCACCAAAGGCACGTCATCAAAAACGGCATGCAATTTCTCCCTTCACCCCATTCACTGAACACAAAAAGTTTAGAAGCTTTAGAAGTGTGAAATTTATGCATTATTACTTTTTAGTAAAGGTAAAGGTAAAGGGACCCCTGACCATTAGGCCCAGTCGTGACTGACTCTGGGGTTGCGGTGCTAATCTCGCTTTATTGGCCGAGGGAGCCGGCGTACAGCTTCCGGGTCATGTGGCCAGCATGACTAAGCCGCTTCTGGCAAACCAGAGCAGTGCATGGAAATGCCGTTTTACCTTCCCGCCAGAGCGGTATCTATTTATCTACTTGCACTTTGACGTGCTTTCAAACTGCTAGTTTGGCAGGAGCATGGACCAAGCAACGGGAGCTCACCCCGTCATGGGGATTCAAACCGCCAACCTTCTGATCAGCAAGTCCTAGGCTTTGTGGTTTAACCCACAGCACCACCCATGTCCCACATTACTTGTTATTAGGATCTGCTTATTGTAACATCCTATTTATAATACACAAACATGTATTTTTAATTCTCTGCTTAGCTGTACTGCATTGAGAAACAACGTCTGTAGATGCAGACCTGCAGCACAATAGCCTCTGTGTCAAGGAATGTCTTTTGTAATCACTTCTGCCCATTTAGAACTGTGTTAAAACAGCTGTGAGAGGTTGTTTACAAGAGGGACTGGCCTTGCCATTCATTCCAATATAAGAACTTAAGGAGTTTTCTTAGTTTTTCTGAAACATTTTATGCATTGGCTGAATAAAAGGCTTTGGAAACACTGGGCTGGTGGGAAAAGCCATCCCGAGGCTGTGCATAATCTGAATTAAACATCTGAACTACTGTGCCAGGGCAATCAAAATTCTATTCATAATAACAGAAGACGAGGCTAATAATCCCCCATCTTGCCCAGTGCCTTGTTCTCACTGTGGCCAACCAGATGCCTTGCTCTCCCCTTCTGTGGTTTCTGGCAACTGGCATTCCAAAGCATTGCTGCCTTCAACTGTGCAGGCAGAGCCTGTCTGTGGTGATCACCATGAATATGGTCTTAACGGTGTGTCTGTAAGTGACTGTGGAGCCCAATTCTGGATCCCCACATCCTTCCACAGTGGGAACAAAGGTTTCCGGGTGGGAGATGATTACGGTGAGGGCCAGACGTGGCTTCCTCTTAAGGACCACCTGCTTTTGGAGTTCCTTGATAATATCAAGGAACACTGGACCAAGCAGGCAGAGCACAGCCATCATGGCCTCTTCTCTAGTAGCCATCAATAGTCCTCTTCTCTATTATTTTGTCCAGTCCTCTTTTAGAGCCATCCAGGTTGGTGGCCATCAGAGTTTCATCATTTAACCATGCACTGGCTGAAGAAGTGCATTCTTTTCTCTGTCCTGCATCTTCCAATGTTCAGCTTCATTGGATCTCCATGAGTTCTAGTGTTATGGGAGAGGGAGAAGAACTTTTCTCCATCCACTCCCTCCATGCCATGCATAATTGCCTTTTTTTGCAAACTAAAAAGTCCCAAACGCTGCAACCTTTCTTTATAGGTGAGTCAGTGTGATGGCCTGGGAATCTGATTCAGAGGCTGAACAGGAGGAATCCCAGGCTGCACAGGAGTCCCCGCCTCCAGGGCCGGCTGAGCCAGGGCAGGGGCTTGAATCTGAAGGGCCTTCATCTGTGCTGGATCCTCAGGAGCAGACACCAGCTGAATCCGCTATGGCTCCAGAGGTGATCGAGGACCCATTGCCTGCAGGTGCTCCTCTCCCAGCCCTGTCAGGGGAAGGTGAGGTTGCCTCTGGGTCCAGTAACCCTCCAGCCTCTCCTGAGCTGCAGAGGCTCAGGGCAGAGAGGCGGAGGGAACTAAGTTCTCTCAGGAGGAGTGCTCACCTTAAGGCCAGGGGAGGCGAGTCACCTGTGGGCCGGGACCGCCCTAGGCCTCAGAGGAGATAAAGGCCAGTCAGCCCAGTCCCAGGTTGCGGGAGCAACATCGTTGGTAACTTTTGCTGCCGGCACCCTGTCCTGCTTTCTGCCAGAGTTCCTGACCATGCCTGACTCCCTACCTTGGACCCCGCTTCAGCCTCGGACCATGCCGCATGGTAACCCCCCGGGACCAGCACAGTCAGTCTAAGAAGAAAAGCTAGACCTGGCAACTTGGTTGATGAATCAAAATTTGCCTAACTTTCTTTGGTCGTGAAATTTATTCTTCCATCTGTAGTTTGTTTGTTTTTAATTCGGATTTTGCTAATACTAGACAAGAGAAAAGAGCTACAAAGGATACTGGAACCCCCCTCATTGACCACTAGAAATGCTACCCATGCACATGGCCCTGAACAAAGATGGCAGTAATGCCTTATTTTCCATCCTGCCAAACCAAAGTTCTCTTGACTACCTTATACTTATATGATCCCATCATGCAGCTGATCTTTCCCCTTGATGCTTCCCTCTCTCTGTGGATTAAAAGACTCCCCTGAACACAATGTTAGAATTCCTGTTCCATGATTGCAGTCATGGGATTGTTGTCTTTCACATGACAATATATGCTTTGACTCCACAGAGTTGGAAGTGACGGAGACAGTATGTTTGTGTTACTGTGTTCCGTGAAGTGGGACTATTGTCCTTTGTTCTTTCTCTCTTTGCTGTCTGATGCTAGAGAGAGAGGGAGCCATGTTGCAGTGCTCTGTATGTGTTTATATGTAAATAAAGTAGATTAGCCAAAATGCTGAGTTGCTGAGGTCTGTCACGCATGATACGCAAACTCTGTGGATCCCTAAGTGTGCTGGTGTCAGTTGGCATCAGTCGCTGTGAGGTTCAGGCAGAAGAAAGCTTTTGAAGCTTCTGAATGAAAGACCAGGAGGGAGGGAACATGCCAGTCGGGCATGTGTCTCTGCCAGGGTCCTACTCGAGTGTAGGCTGAACTCCTGACACACACACCCTCCAACATTTCTCCGATGAAAATAGCTGTGTCCTATTCCATAACAACAACAACAATTTTATTATTTATATTCTGCCCATCTGACAAGGTTGTCCCAGCCACTCTGGGCATCTTCCAACATACATAAAAACATAATAAACCATTAAACATTTTAAAAATTCCCTATACAGAGGTCTTCAGAGGTCTTCTAAAGGTTGTATAGTTACTTATCTCCTTGGCTTGTGGGGTCACATAACTCCATACCCTCCAATGGAAATAGGGACATCCTAAGGAAAAGTGGGACATTATGGGATTGAATCAGAAACTGGGATGGCTTCTGTAAATCCAGGACTGTCCCTGGAAAATAGGGACACTTGGAAGGTTTATGAACAGTGTGGGCTGCATTGCAGCAAGGAGGTGGGAGCCTGTGATAGGCCACACTGTTCAAGAAGGGACTCCAGTCCTTCTAAGAGGTTTTCTATGGGGCACATGAGGCTGCAGGGAGGAGAAAGTTTGTGTGAAACAATCTTCCATTCATTCAAGCACTGGGTACAATCTGATGTATTGTGGCTACTGCACTTAGGGACATCAATTGGTCAGACATGCCTGCATGTTTTAAACTAGAAAGCACCCCTTCATATGCTTCGAGCTATACATTAAACCTCTTGGCATACTCCCTCAGCACCCCTTCCTATTTATAATAGTAGATTTACTTTTCTGGGACAAAATACAGCTTGTTAGCTACTTGTTATGCTCCTGATACAGCCCTCCTTATTTTATTATGGTAATTCATTGCCCCCTGCTATTACAGAAGCTATAAATCACTTTGGAAAATTCACACATTACTGTATAAATTCCAGTATGGTTTGAATTCGTGTTTAACGCAGGCTATGCATCAATTTGTTTCCCCATGGAAATGCCTTGAAAAATCCACAGCTGTGTTGTTTTATGTGATAGCCCCCCGAACCACCTACCATCTTATCAAATTTCTTCTGTGTTTGCGTACACTGGAGGGACAAAGCTTTCCTTGGGTTTATTTAATTTAAGATTTGTATGTCACTTCTTAAGTAATTGGGACAGTTTATATGGCGTAAAATTCAACGGAGCAATATCTCCAAAATGAATAACAATCAATTCAAGAGCACAATATAGATCCTTTTTTTAAAAATCTGTCTTGCTTATAATTAATATTGCCATTCATTATTGACTTGTACATTGACATTTAATGTGCAAGAGTTCATGCTCCTATAATATTCTTCACTTTTTCTCCTACAATATTTTCCCTGCCTTTTGTAACCTCTTACCCAGCCAACTCTGACTGGCTATAGGTGTTTGTATCAATATCACCTTACTAGAATGGAAGACTTGTGAAACGTGAATATTTGTGGGGAATTGTCTTGCTGTTATGCATTTTAGATTGGTGCAATTACTTTGATCAAATAACCCCCCAAGGTCTGTGTCTGGGGTTTTTTGGCCTTCGCTTAATCTGCTACAACAGCACATTGAAAATTAAATATCTACTTGGAAAGCTAATTATGAAGTTTATATGATAAATTCCTTTTTAAAGAAGCTCCAACCATATCCACTTTATCACTTGGAATATTTAACCATCAATTATGTATTCCAAATGTAAAACAGTGTATTTCATGGAATCCCCAGGCATGCATCTAAAACCTAAATTGCCCAAATTTTTGCTGAAAAGGCATCTCATCAGAATATATAATAATTCTTTACACTGTGGAAGCAGGTGGAATTGCTGAGGCAAGTTCTGGGACTTCGGGGAAGTTGCTTGTGGCCAGCAATGCTCTGGCATGCAGGGAAAAAATTTTGGAAGGCTTAGGATGGCCAAATATCCTAGTTTACAGAGCTCTCAGCTTGAAGTGCTGTCCAGTCCAAGTCTGGCTATGTTGGGGGTTATAGGGTTGAGAACCCTGTGCCTCTTTCATAATATCTAGGTTGAATTTGGATCAATCTGACTCACATTCATTAATATTCACTGATTACACATAGAGAAACATGGCTTGAAAAATAGTTTTCAAGAAACCAAAACACCATGTTTAAGAAGCAACAAACTGTGGTCCACAGTTACACTTCTACACAAAATGTTTTGAACTGTTCATGTGAGGGCAGAGATCAAAATGGCAGCATAAATTGGTGTCCCTGATCTTCACAGGATGACAATTGCAGTGAGCGGTTCTAAAAAGTGTTTCAGCTGCTAATAGACTATGCTTCAGGGCTATTGTGCACCTAAATGCAAAGTGGCAAATTTGGACTTAAGATACAAAACTAACAGTGCCTCCTCAGAAGACTCATGGCAGATCTACACTCAAGGTTTTTAACATTAAGGAAGGGTTTTGATAACATATATGGACACATGACATCCTACTTTTATGTTCATAATGCATTATTAAAATGTGACACCAAAGGGTGTAGGCAACCAGCAGCAGGCAGGCAGTATTTTGACTGGGGTGCGGGGGAAAACAAGGTAAAAATTGCTTTAATTAACAAGTATGTCCTGTGACTTTTAGAACGACATTAACTAATATCGTTCTAATAATATTACAGGTCAGTGTAGATCCAGCCACAGACAAGGCCCTGGAACCTGATATGTCAAAGGGAAATAAAAAGGTAAAGGGACCCCTGACCATTAGGTCCAGTCGTGACCGACTCTGGGGTTGCAGCGCTCATCTTGCTTTATTGGCCAAGGGAGCCAATGTACAGCTTCTGGGTAATGTGGCCAGAATGACTAAGCCGCTTCTGGCGAACCAGAGCAGCACACGGAAACGCCGTTTACCTTCCCACCAGAGAGGTACCTATTTATCTACTTGCACTTTGACATGCTTTCAAACTGCTAGGTGGGCAGGAGCAGGGACCGAGCAACGGGAGCTCACCCCGTCGTGGGGATTCCAACCACCGACCTTCTGATCGGCAAGCCCTAGGCTCTGTGGTTTAATCCACAGCACCACACACATCCCTCAAAGGGAAATACCAGCACACAAAAAGGTGCGAAGACTCTTACTCTTTGTCTGAATGATAAATAGCACGATATGAACTGTGCATGTTATCACATTTTAAAAAAATCTTTCTGTTACATTAATTTGATGCTTTGATTTTTTGTCTCTTTTTAATTGAACAAATTTATACAAATTTTATTAGCAAGCCAAAAATAACCTCTTTTAAAAGCAATTATTTGTACACACACATACACATGATGTTAAGAAGAAAGTAATTAGTAACCCTTTTCTGTGGCATATCACCATTCATATCTAATTGGAATGAGCATGGCATTAATATATGCATA
This sequence comes from Podarcis siculus, assembly GCA_034642415.1. Taxonomy (NCBI): domain Eukaryota; kingdom Metazoa; phylum Chordata; class Lepidosauria; order Squamata; family Lacertidae; genus Podarcis; species Podarcis siculus. Next base: position 1,188,916 of record JAXCMG010000208.1, on the reverse strand, counting down.
AACTATGTATGTTAGCTCTAAGCATGGACTACAATGCCCTTTGAGACTTTTTAGCATCTGTTTGCTGCTATTGTGATATGCAATACAGTGCACTAATTTGTTTAGTCAGTTCATATTTAGAGCTACATAAATTTGTATCAGAAATATATTTGTATTTTCGTAGCATTGCTACAATCGGATGTGCTTTATAGAGCTAGGCACCAGTGGCTTTTTGAAATTCTCTACCCTCTTTGTGGGCATAAATTATTATTATAAAAACTAGTTTTAGCCTATTTATCCAGCAGTTTTTCAGGGTGCAGCTCAACTCCGTCATTTTCATGAAGGTTTATTGTTTGCTTGTTTTTACTGTTTCTGCAAATTTTAGCATCATCATCAATTAAACTGTCAGTCTGGCCACCATTTTGCAACATAGTCAATGCCCTGGTTCCAGGAAATGGTGGCAGGAAAAAATGATATCCACCACAACAAAAATGTGGATAATATTCTGATAAAAATGAAAAAGCCCTCAAATATTTCCTTATGAGAGGCTGAGAAAAATTAAAAATCTCAGATGTTCTCCCCAGAATGTCTTTCTTTGAGAAATTTTGGCCCAGCTCTAGCATTTTATGTCCCATTCCAGGAAGTTAGTGGCTAATATAAAATTGCGTTTTGAGACCCAGAGACCTTCCCCCTAAATAAAGACATATTTGACTCCAATTTTAGTTTTGGTTTTTGGCAGAATTTAGGCCACAACTTTATTGATTACAGAAAAGTTAGTGGTTGCATAGGCTCTGGTTCGACTAGGTCCCTACACCCTTGCAGGTAGCGCTGACCCAGAGCTCTATCGTAGGTCAGCCAAGGGTGAACACCTGAGGCAGGTGAAAAGCCCGGGAACAGACTCTATTCACTCCCCAGATGCTCCCCTGGACTCAGGCACAGGCACAACTCCCTTTCAGGGATTAACCAAACCAAGTTGAGTCCCTGGATTCATTTAATGGAATACCCTTCACATAGGGATGGCGAGACCGTTCTCCCATCCCTATCACATGAACCACTGCCTATCCGCAACCTTACAAGATGTGATGAATTGCTACACGGCAGGCGAAACCCAAATGGCCACAGCCAATCCGCCAAGTGGGGAGATTCCTGCCATGCTCCTGTCCCAACAACAGATGACACATGATGACATAGCAAGGTCAGTTGCAAAAGGCCCTAAAATTAGGGAGAGGTGGGCAGGTGTTCCAATGCACAAACTGAAAGAGGAAGCTCTGGGTCACATGCATGGGTTTATATAGGCCCCTTGATCCGTTTAGACTGCACCCCAATGGCCAGATTAAACCCATCATCAAGGGACCTACCAATCAGGTGTTGTGGCTATCCAATAGACCCACCCACAACCAGGAGGTCAGTCTCCAGCTCTCAACACAATACATGCCCTCTTTTAGGGAGGACACGATTTGTAAGGCTGAGCTCACTTTTGGCAATTGCTAAGGCACCTTAGCTCAGCCTTGGAATTTTATCTTTGTTTCTGTGCTCGAAAGTTTGAGCAAGTAAAAAGGCGGTTGGTCATTTCCATACTGAGATTGTTTCTCCTTCCTAGACATACGTATTTTGAAAAATAGCACATTGCTAATGGTAACTGCTCCCAGTAATAGTTCGTTCTTTCTTTCTTTCTTTCTTTCTTTCTTTCTTTCTTTCTTTCTTTC
>JAXCMG010000208.1:1132971-1187221 GCA_034642415.1 Podarcis siculus | reverse complement strand
TTCTTTCTTTCTTTCTTTCTTTCTTTCTTTCTTTCTTTCTTTCTTTCTTTCTTTCTTTCTTTCTTTCTTTCTTTCTTTCTTTCTGTTAGATAGAGGTGTGTGTGTTTTTCTATGTTTGTAATAGCAGATCTTTCCTTCTTTTTCCTTCTATTTAATATTTTTAGCCTGTATAAGTTTTAAGTGAGAGTTCCCCCCCCGGCACCCCCTAAATGAGATTCATAATACTTTTTGTTGTTGTTGTTGCTTAACTGTTTTGAGGCTGTTTTTGTTTTACACAAATAAGTGTGATTAAATACTTGAAACAAATAAGTAAATAAATAAATGGCTAGTTTGATAGCAAAGAAAATGGGTTCTTGCCATTCTTCCTATTACACAATGATCAGTGAAAAATAATTAAAATTGCTTTCCAGGATAAATTAAGAAGTTCTTGTCTGGAAAGTTGGGTTATGAGAACATTTAAGTCAGGCACAGCTTTGGGCAGTACAATCTCCCCTTCCTTCAGCCATACAGATTGCGCACCTATGCTGAGAACGAAACCTAAATGCTGCTTCCTGCAGTATTAGTTGTTAACTTTGTTGTTGTTGTTTAGTCATTTAGTTGTGTCCGACTCTTCGTGACCCCATGGACCAAAGCACACCAGGCACTTCTGTCTTCCACTGTCTCCCGCAGTTTGGTCAAAGTTGTTAACTTAGTGCTCTCTAAGAGTTCGACTAGTATTCAAACTATGGGAAGAAAGCAGGAAGGAAGTCTTAATGAAACGAAAGGAGGCTTGCCTCAAACCTGACTCCTTCCACTTTTAGCTAAGTCATGCTTCCCTACTGATTTCTGAAATAACTAGCTAAGGAAATTCTCACAAGGGGCATGGAGGACAGGGGACACCCTGCTCACTTGTAATCTAAGTACGGGATCTAATTACTTTCATTGTAGCTTTCAGTGTAGCTGTCAATAAGGCAACCATGTAAGGAATTAAGACCTATTTTCTTATGGATTGATCAGGTTTGCTTTACTGCCAGTGGAGGATAAAACATATATAAGTTAACGAGGTTCTCCAGTTTTGACCTGCTCGCAATATTTATTTCCTTGTGGGCCAAAAATCTGCATCCTTAGCTACTCTCAATCAATTCTCAGTGACGAGCTTTCTTGATTGGTGTTTTTAGCTTTGTTGTTTAGTCGTTTAGTTGTGTCCGACCCTTCGTGACCCATGGACCAGAGCACGCCAGGCACTTCTGTCTTCCACTGCCTCCCGCAGTTTGATCAGACTCATGCTGGTAGCTTTGAGAACACTATCCAGCCATCTCGTCCTCTGTCATCCCCTTCTCCTTGTGCCCTCCATCTTTCCCAACATCAGGGTCTTTTCCAGGGAGTCTTCTCTTCTCATGAGGGGCCAAAGTATTGGAGCCTCAGCTTCACAATCTGTCCTTCCAGTGAGCACTCAGGGCTGATTTCCTTAAGAATGGATAGGTTTGTTCTTCTTGTTCTTCTTCTTAAGAATGGATAGGTTTGTTCTTCTTGAGAGTCCATGGGACTCTCAAGAGTCTCCTCCAGCACCGTAATTCAAAAGCATCAATTCTTCGGCGATCAGCCTTCTTTATGGTCCAGCTCTCACTTCCATACATCACTACCGGGAAAACCATAGCTTTTACTATACGGACCTTTGTTGGCAAGGTGATGTCTCCACTTTTTAAGATGCTGTCTAGGTTTGTCATTGCTTTTCTCCCAAGAAGCAGGCGTCTTTTAATTTCGTGGCTGCTGTCACCATCTGCAGTGATCATGGAGCCCAAAAAAGTTTTTAGCTTAGTATTGTGTCATTTATTTTGTGCATTTGACAAGGTGGCTCTCTGTATTTATTTCTAGTGCTATGGAATGGATTTTGCTAGCCACTTTCCTCTCCAGTGAAGGCACTCAAATAAGCAAGCCAAACCTCGCTCACGACAAGGCATAGCCTCAAAGTCTGGCCCTCGCCTTATGGCCTTCCTTACCCAGCCGCTCCAACCCTCACAGTTCTGTGCAGATGAGCCTCAAAAATGTCTCATTCCTTGGCCATAAGCCTCACAGCCCTAGAGCAGCTGGCCTCTAGAAATTCCTTTCACCTTCAAAGGTGCCTAAGGGCGCTCTGCTCACCTGTTACCTTATCTACCCTTAAACTTCCCCACAACTCATTGACATAGGAGTGGGAGAAACCTCAAAGTTCCAGTACCTCTACCTGCTAGAAAGCCATTCCTGAAAGTTCCCCTGAAGATTATTCAGAAAGAGGCAGTTGCCCAAATTGCTTTGATGGACACCACTCACCCCGTAGAGTTCAACCTAATCTGATGTCATGTCTGGGCCAGGCAGAACTCCCTGTTTTCCTTAGTCAAGCAGCCAGGCAAAACTCTGGCTAGCTAGCAAATGGATTAAGCGTGTGAGTGGTGGACAGGAAATGGAGGTAATAGTTTGTATTACAGATTCCAATTGCATGTGCTGAGTGAGAGTGTTGTGTGGCTGTCTAGGCAACATGGCTGCTCCTGGTCTCTATAGCTCCCACATGGCTGTGCAAAAATGCAGATTCACAAAGCAACATTTTCAAGGGATTGAAATCTGTAATCCAACAATGAGAATCCAAGCAGTGGGACTGTGTGTTTACAGATAGAAATCACTTCCAGGTAGCCAAGAAGAGAAGATTTATAACATTGGTGACCAGGCGGCAACAGCCCCAGCCCCCAGGGATCATAAGGAAGGAATAAAGACTCTGACAATGTTATATGGAATTAAAATTAGGCCACAACTTTATTAAACTTCCGAATGTAGGAATACCTTGGCTTAGGCCTTGGGCATGTATCCCTCCCAGCCCCCCAGCCGGGGGAACTGGGGCACATCAGCATAAATGGGATATGGGGGTGCTCTGCGAGACGTAAGTGTAGCAGGCAGCCCAGCCCATATCCCCGCACGCAGGGTAGTTCACTGACAACCTTTCAGTGTATGGCCAGTCACACCCATTATAGATAACCCCTTTAAGAGGGGACCCTGGAATCGCCACCACAGGAGGGTGAGTCACCACTTCACACACACACCCAATATAGGGAAGAGAATACTAAAGGATTCCACCCAAGGCCATAACTGCCAAATTTGTGACAAATTGCTATGGGGAAGACAAAACCTGCGAATGCAGGGAAATTTATTCCCGGTCCTTCAACAGCAACCAGCCATAGACTCTAGCAGTGCCCACTAAACAGGAAGAAAAAGTTAACCTGCAAACAAGAAAACATTAAACAAAGGGAGGGAGAATCTCCTAAACCAACTGCCTGGATACTTTTGGCTCCACCCCCTTATATATATAGGACTGGCCCCACCTCCCAACCATGAAACTTGACTACTGAGCCTGGGCGTGAACCTCCAAAAATTAACACTGAGAGGAAAGCCAGCTCCTGTTTGCCAGTAAGCTCCCTGGTAGCACCACGTGCAATCCTGCAAAGGGCACCCACAATGTAAAGTGTGAGTGCTCATTTCTTCTTTTCCCCTATACAGTTGTACCTCGGGTTACATACTCTTCAGGTTACATATGCTTCCGGTTACAGACTCCGCTAACCCAGAAATAGTACCTCGGGTTAAGAACTTTGCTTCAGGATGAGAACAGAAATCGTGTAGCGGTGGCGCAGCAGCAGGAGGCCCCATTAGCTAAAGTGGTGCTTCAGGTTAAGCACAGTTTCAGGTTAAGAACGGACCTCCGGAACGAATTAAGTATGTAACCAGAGGTACCACTGTAAATGTCAAAAGTAGGTCATCGTAAGCTAAGTGTGTGCATGTGGTCTGATAACTTCTGTGGCCTTGATTTCAAGACTGGGACTTACCTTTCCCCAATTTGTCTCTGCTGTGTTGTGTCTTCATTAGAAGAACATCTTGCTGTTAAGTGGGAAGGTTTCTGAGAGGCAGAAGCCTCTTTTCTCTCCCATGAACATGCTTATTTAAAGCAACCCTAGAAAGGATGCAACTGAAAAAACTGTGCGTCGAGAGAAAGGCAATGAAGCACACAGATTGCTTTCTTCAAATAAGTTGCCAAAGGTAGTTTAGCTTTCGTAAACTGGGAAATAGATTTCAAGAGAATTGATACAGCTGGATCCAGTGTCTAATAACGGGCTTAGTGGAGTGCGACTCTCCTTCAGGGTTGCAAGTGTCAGCACCGTGAAAAAGTTTGGGGACTAGAAGAAGTGAACTGTATTTAGATACCTGTAGGGATAGCAAGTGCTTACAAACCTGGGCTCTTAATGGATATGTGCCTTCTACTTGTGCTACAAAATGAACTGCTGGGGCAGTTTGAAGTCAAAACACACACACACACACACACACACACACAAGGTACCTCTGCAGTTGCAGTTCCGTTTTATTTTAGACATGGACATTTAAAGCTGGCACCTCAGCATTTGATTTTTCTTTTTCCCAGTCCTGTGGCACAGCTTCATTACTGAAAAGGCTCGTAAAGTCACTCATCTGGTTACCTGTGGTGAGTTAGTGTTTCCTCAGGTGGCCACTCAGATAGGAAAGCTTTATAAAAGCTTATTCTCTCTTTGTTTGGGCAGGGAATGTGGATAAGTATCCCTCCTGGGTGGGGTGGGGGGAATAATAAAAGTGCATCACAAAACCTATGAAGGTACCTGCATCCTTTTGACTGGTGTTACTGCCAGCAGTCCTGCCCCGCTTGGAAGAATTCTGATGGATGGCAGGATGGCATGAAACAGCTAACAGTTGAAGGGCTTCAGAAAACAAGATAACTTAAAAATAAAAGCTTGGTTAAACATATAGCTGTCAGGTAGGTGGGGAAAGGAGATGTTGCTTTTCCTCCTCTCCCTGCCCCCCCCCCCCCACTTCCTGAGTGAGATTGATTTGATTTAATTGATTACAGTGGTACCTCGGGTTACATACGCTTCAGGTTACATACGCTTCAGGTTACAGACTCTGCTAACCCATAAATAGTGTTTCAGGTTAAGAACTTTGCTTGAGGATGAGAACAGAAATCGTGCTCCGGCAGCGTGGCAGCAGCAGGAGGCCCCATTAGCTAAAGTGGTGCTTCAGGTTAAGAACAGTTTCAGGTTAAGTACGGACCTCCGGAACAAATTAAGTACTTAACCCGAGGTAACACTGTATATTTCTATGCCACTTTAAATTCAAATGAATGTGGCTTACAAACAAAACGTAATTATAAGATAATGGAATGTCACAATTACAACATAAATCATACAAAATAATTAACAAATTGCTACTAACATGAGTTTGACCAAACTGCAGGAGGCAGTGGAAGACAGGAGTGCCTTGAATGCTCTGGTCCATGGGGTCACGAAGAGTCAGACATGACTAAACAACTAAACAACAACAACCTGCTTTTGGAACATGGCTGGTCAGTGTGTGGCATGGATATGAAAAGTGACATAGCAAGAGCAGGACTAATGGCACACCTGAAGAGGAGAAGGCATTGGTGGTGCAAAGGAGCTGCCTGACCTCCCTCTGGCTGAGTCACTGTTGTATAAGAGAAGGAGATGCCTCTTCTCAAATTTAGTAGGCGAGAGGCAAACCCGTACCAGTCTGTGGGAGAGATCTACATTTGCAATGCAGCTGAGACTTGCAAATAGTCAACTGATTCCTTGAGAACATTTTTGGAGTATTAGCTCTATAAACACCAGAGTCACTAGAAGGGAGGGGGAAATAAAACTAATGTTCAGTTTCGCTCCAACATGGTGTCCTCCACGATCTCTGCTACAACACCGCCTTTATAAAATGTGTATGTTGTTTTGCTGGGACGCGGGTGGCACTGTGGGTTAAACCACAGAGCCTAGGACTTGCCGATCAGAAGGTCAGCGGTTCGTATCCCCGCGACGGGGTGAGCTCCCGTTGTTTGGGCCCTGCTCCTGCCAACCTAGCTGTTCGGAAGCATGTCAAAGTGCAAGTAGATAAATAGGTACCACTCTGGTGGGAAGGTAAACAACGTTTCCGTGCACTGCTCTGGTTCACCAGAAGCGGCTTAGTCATGCTGGCCACATGACCCAGAAGTTGTACAGAAGTCCCTCGGTCAATAAAGTGAGAAGAGCGCCGCAACCCCAGAGTCGGCCGCAACTGGACCTAATGGTCAGGGGTCCCTTTACCTTTACCTATGTTGTTTTGCATCACAAATAACTAGCACACGTGAGAATTTCCCTTGGAATCAAAGGGGTCAGTTTTGTTTGATGCTCCTTCATAAGTGGCCTCCCTACAACACTGCACAGGACCCATGTCTTCAAGCAACAGCATCGATCCTGTATGGTGCAGGGTCCCTGGTTCCCTCACAGCGAGAAGCGAAGTTACAGGGGACTAGGCAGAGGGCCTTCTCGGTAGTGGCGCCTGCCCTGTGGAACGCCCTTCCATCAGATGTCAAGGAAATAAACAACTATCCGACTTTTAGAAGACATCTGGAAGCAGCTCTGTTTAGGGAAGTTTTTAATGTTTGAACTTTTATTCTGTTTTTAGTGTTCTGTTGGGAGCCGACCAGAGTGGCTGGGGCAACCCAGTTAGATGGGTGGGGTATAAATATTATCATCATCATCATCATTGTTATAAATAATAATGTAAATAAAACAACATATGACTGTGCGTTGTCACCGTACTTATTGCTCCAAAGCATCAAGAACACCCATTTCTCCATAAATGTATTGCGTTGATTTACTTGTGTTCACCTATAGTAATTTAATTTGATGAAGATCAGGATGAACCAATTTTTATTCCACCCATTCAAAAGGACTTGAAGCTGTGCTCTTTTTTCCAGTTTCTTGCAATTCCTATTTTTGTAGCAGTTATCAGTTAACACCTTTTTTTCTAAACATTTTTTAAATAACCAAACAGAAATAGCTCAGGCTGCAGAGGTGTGATTTCATAGCATATCTGATGCAGCATGAAAAGAGGGGTATTGGAGGGCATTTCGCATGAAATCAGCTTTAACTGCTCCACATCTCCAACAAATTGTGATGAAGGGGACAGGCAAAAGGTGTCTAAGTTGGGGTTAATGTGAGCTGATTATTGAATCTGCATAAATACTGGTGGCTGTGCATATGAAAATATGAGAAGGAGAATGAGCACATATGGAGTGCATCCACAGAGAATTTGTACATTGCTCAGTAAATATGAATAATCACAAACTGTTAGAGAATATTAACTGATCAGGAACATTTTTCATGGAGTTTCATGGAATGGTAGAGTTGGAAGTAACCCTGAGGATAATCTAGTCCAGCCTTTCTCAACCTGTGGGTCCCCAGATGTTGTTGGGCTACAACTCCCATCACCCCTAGCTAGCAAGAGCTCAGGGATGATCTAGTCCAACCCCCTGCAATGTAGGCATATGTAGCTGCCCCATATGGGGATCAAACCTGCGACCTTGGCTTTATAAGCAGCAAGCTCTAACCAACTGAGCCATTGAGTTGCCCATTGCACAGTTCACATGCATAGTTCCCACATAGATTTCTCACATGCTCAGTCAAAGCTGCATTGTCCTCATCTGGAGAACATAGATTGCATCCAGAATTAATAATGATTAAAGTATAAAGGCATTGATTTCAGTGAGTCTGTTTCTAAACATGACTTAAGAGGGGAATTCTGTGACACGATCAGACAGGATGAGTAGCTTAGGATGCATTGACTCTGGCTCAGACAGCATTAAGCCCAAATCGCAGCTCAAGCAATGATATACCAACATAATTTGCTCCTTTCAGCTCAAGATGGGGTAAATCCCCCAAAAGGGGAATGATGGGGCAGGACAAGAGTGGGGCAGGCTTAAGCTGGAGCCATAAAACACTACCTTGGTTCTCAAACACCTTAGTTCTCAAACACTGAAAACCCAAAAGTAAGTGTTCCGGGTTTTGAATGTTTTTCGGAAGCTGAACATCCGATACAGTTGTTGGCTATTGTTTCTGGGGCACCTGTACCAATCAGAAGCTGGGCCTTGGTTTTTGAACATCTTGGAAGTCAAACAGACTTCCGGAACGGATTAAATTTGGCACCTTCATTTTTGCTATTTATTTTGCATTTTTGTTTTTGAGGCTTTTTTCGGTTAATTTGTTCCTGTGATTGTGTGGAATCTAGTTCAGCTACTGATTGATTGCGTGACTGCGGAAATAGATAACCCCGCCCCCCCATCCAAACAAGAACTATCATCAGTGCAGGTAAGAGAAAAAAATAATTTTAATTTTTATCATCTACAATACTGTCTTATTTATTTTATAGTTTAGTACATTGATTATTGCTTTCCATTTTGTGGATCAATGGTCTCGTTAGGTAGTAAAATTAATGTTAAATTGCTGTTTTAGGGGTTGCTTTTAAATGTCTGGAACGGATTGATCCGTTTTGCATTACTTTCTATGGGAAAGCATGCCTTGGTTTTGGAACGCTTTGGTTTTGGAACAGACTTCCGGGACGGATTAAGTTTGAGAACCAAGGTACCACTGTACTTTAAAGGCTTCTTTTCTTTTCTTTTTTGACATAGCAGCTCCAGCAGTCCTGCTGAACAAACAGTGTTTGGATTTCGTGTAACCTTGCATTGGTTTAATTTACACCAGCTTGCTTTACACTACCTTATTGTGCATAGGATCGCTCCCTAGGTCTGGATCCAGCCCTATGTACATTGACCAAACAATGTGTGCTCTCCCTGACAGATATTGTACAGTCGGGCGCCTCCTCTTAATATCACTTAGAAGAATATGCATGGGGGAAAATCCCCCGCTGGTTCTCTGTGCCTTCAGGTAACTGTGCACAATGGAAATGTGCGAAGCCATCAATATTTATGCACATTCTTCATTCAATTCACATTAACCACAACAAATAGAAAACTTGAAACGCTCCTGTAAATTTTTAAGCAGAATGGTTCTGCATTTTGAATAAAAGCAAACACCAGCGTTGACTGACAGGGGAAAAAAATCAACTAGAGATGAACGGGGGGTGGGGGGGGACTTGTAATCAAATATGATGATCCTTGATTAACACTGATAAAATGCAATTTATATCAGGATAGCTTCCATTACAGCAGGGCACGACAGTCTACAAACAGTAATGTTTTTGTAATTTAGTATTCATGAAAACAAGATTGCAGTATTTAGAACTCATTGTGTCATAAACTTTGCATGGCTGCAATAAATTTCGGAACCCTTTTTCCCTCAGCCTGCTAGAGCAAAACAGTGTGCTTTAAAAAAAGAGGGGTAGAAAAGAGAGAACGCTTCCTATTTTAATGGTGCTATAGCTTATGGCCTGTCATCTTTTCTAATACAAACTCTGTTGTAGGTGTTTCAGGAATGCAAACCACCAGCACACATACATATCTGAAGTTTATTGCTTTTGAAATCCCTCAGCGCTTCTGGGAATCCAGCACCTTTCCTGTTAAATCAAATTTTTGTGAGGCATTAATGTGACAAAGAAACAAAAGGGAAAGTCCCAAGGGTGCTTGTGAATATTTTTAATATAATTTTGCTTTCAACATCCAACATGTTTCGAGAGACTACAAGCTCTTCCCGGGGGAATTCTAAAGCTGCTACCTTTCTTTCTCCAAAACTTCAGAAGGTCCTTCTAACAAACATGTATCAGTGAGAGCCAAAACTTTTTTTAAAAAAAACCATGTGATTCAGATCTCCCCCACCCCCCTTTCCCTTCATAGAAAAACAATATGATATTGAGAAACATCTAGTAAGGACAGCAAATCTGAAGCTGAATACTGATAAGATGCAAGTGCTGTTGGTGGGTGGTTCTTGTGCCTTGGAAATGGAAATATGACCTGTTCTAGACGGTGTTGCAGTTCCCCTGTAGAAGCGGATTCAATGAAGGCCCAGGTGTCATCAGAGTTGACAGCTACAGGTAGTTTGTCAGCTACAACCATTCCTGGATTGAAACAGCTTGGTTTCAGTAACCTACATTCTGGCAAACTGGAAAAAAGAAAGAAAAGAATTTGCATAGAAAAACCAGGCTACCGCTCATCCTATGGTAGTTATGTGGTATAGAGAGAGGTTGTTGAAAGACAAATAGTGGAAGTTTGTAGTTCAGGGGTCAGCAAACTTTTTCAGCAGGGGGCCGCTCCACTGTCCCTCAGACCTTGTGGAGGGCTGGACTATTTTTTTTTTGGGGGGGGGGGTGAACAAATTCCTATGCCCCACAAATAACCCAGAGATGCATTTCAAATACAGTGGTGCCCCGCAAGACGAAAATAATCCGTTCTGCGGGAGCCTTCGTCTTGCAGGGATTTTCGTCTTGCGGAGCTCCGCTATCAGCCGATCAGCTGATAAGCGGTAAAACAGCTGATAAGCGGCTTTTAGCGCTTAGCGGATTAGCGGATAAGCGGCAATTTAGAGATAAGGAGCTTAGCGCCTTTCAGAAAAGGCAAAAAAAAAAGGGCGACCACGGAAAAAAAATGGTTTTGCGAGTAAGCCCCATAGAAAAAAAGTCTTGCGAAGCAGAAAAATGTCGGAAAGCCCTTTCGTCTTGCGCGTTTTTCATTTAGCGGGGCATTTGTCTAGCGGGGTACCACTGTAAAAGCACACATTCTGCTCATGTAAAAACACCAGGCAGGCCCCACAAATAACCCAGAGATGGATTTTAAATAAAAGGGCACATTCTACTCATGTAAAAACACGCTGATTCCTGGACCACCCGTGGGCCGGATTTAGAAGGCAATTGGGCCAGATCCGTGTCCCGGGCCTTAGTTTGCCTACCCATGTGGTAGTTAGCTGCCTACACTGTGTGAAAGTTGCAACCACAACACTGAGATTGTAAGAACACCTTACATTAGTAGCAATAGAAGAGTTATTTGCAACAGAAGGGAGCTCTGTCTCACAACCATGGATAAACCAGCTAGCTGGCTGACTCTACCAACTCCACAAGTTCTTTGCCCAGATAGTCCCTTCGTACAAAATTAGATACCGCTTCTGAACATGCTCTGAAGCATCATTTCAATTTCTGAGCACAAAGAGAGGTTTGTCAGAGGTTAGTTCCCTCCTGTTCCCACCCCTCACTCACAAAGCTAATTTGTGTTTTGGTTTGTGATGGTTTCTCATAACTTGTGAAATGCAGAAGGAAAGGGTTGGAGAACGAAGGAAATTGAGTATTGGAAGAGGGGTAGATTTCAAGCTCCCTCATTCAAGTACATGTCTCACAGTGCATCCCTTAGCCTCAAGTATTGAAACTGCCCCGTATTTCTGAAGTTTTCTCATCAGTTAAAACTTTAACATAATTATCCCAAAATTGTCCTGCAGCCTGATAGAAAGCTATCTCTTTTCCCCATCATTAACTGCTTTGGTACTAGGGTTTCCTTCTTAATCACTTCACCCCAAAATATTATTAATTGATCTTTTGCTAAATTAATTTCAGCAGTGGCTTAAACACAGACACAATGAATGACCCATATTTTCCAATGTAGCATAGCGTCTGACTACAAATGGGAAAAGCACCCCAACTATGTTAATTGCTTAGTCGTCATGATTTGACTGTTCTTAGCATTTTAGGAAAGTAAATGCTGTGTCCTTTGCTTCTCCCACATAACCCACACAATTTTTTTCCAAATTTTATTATTTTCTTTAAACGTCTTTTTAAAATGGCCTGTAAAACCAGTAGTGATGCTCATAAGTGTATATGGATTTAGTTATTTATTTTTGAAAAAAAGAACCTCACGCTTGAAAGGCCTCATATATCTAAGATCATCTCACACTCGAGTGAATGCCTCCTTCCAGCTCTACAATGCCCAGTGCAGCTTATGGCACTGTGGTCTAAACCACTGAGCCTCTTGGGCTTGCCAATCAGAAGGTTGGTGGTTCAAATCCCCGTGACGGGGTGAGCTCCTATTGCTCTGTCCCAGCTCCTGCCAACCTAGCAGTTCGAAAGCATGCCAGTGCAAGTAGATAAATAGGTACCACTCCGGCGGGAAGGTAAACGGTGTTTCTGTGTGCTCTGGCTTCCATCACGGTGTTCCGTTGCACCAAAAGCGGTTTAGTCCTGCTGGCCACATGACCCGGAAAGCTGTCTGTAGACAAATGCCGGTTCCCTTGGCCTGAAAGATGAGATGAGCACTGCACTCTGCAGTCGTCTTTGACTGGACTTAACCATCCAGGGGTCCTTTACCTTTTGCCATTTTTAAACCTTTACCTGTGTATTCATTTCATATTGTTATGCAATTCTTACCGCCATCCCTTCTGCCACCAGCAGAGAAATGCACACTGCCATCATGCAGTTGCTACTTTTGTTGGCCACTACACATTAAACATGGTGTTCTGTCTGACTACCACATCTCCCTCTTGAAAAAGCAACCTAAATAGTACCAGATGCTCCAGTTCACAAGCAAACTGCTGCTCACTCCATTGCTCCTAAAGACCCAGCTTTGGAGCAGAAATGGGCATGCATGGTATATACTGCCAGATTTGTAACATGAATAATGTGTAAATAGAACCATAGAATTATAGAACTGCAGAATGTTAGAGGTGGGAGGGATCGGTGGTGGAAGAAGGGGGCGGGGCGGGGGGAATTGCCCCGGGTTCCATCTCTGAGGGGGGTGACAAGAAGGCACCCTGTGCAGGGATTGCCCCCCGGGCGTAGCGACGAGAGCTGTCACCATTGCACTGCCACAGCCGTGTGTGGAGGATCTTCCACTCATGGTTGCACCCTCCGCCGCCGTACAGCGCTTGAGGGGCACCGTCAGCAAACCACCAGATGGTGCATGCACCGTACGTATGGTGCATGCGTTATGCCGCTATGTACATACATGCGTGGCGCCGCTCGAGCGCTGTACGGATAGCGGCGGGATCTCTCCACCACTGCTGCAGCCATGAGCAGAGGATCCTGCCACCATATGTACAGTGCACACGCATGCGCGGCACATAGCAGAACGTGTGCATGCGCCACTGGACACTTTGCCCTGCACTGGGTATGGGTTCTCCTTCCTTCGCCCCTGGAAAGAGACCTCAAGGACCCAGCCCCCTTCAATGCAGGAATCTCAACTAAAGCATCCATGACAGATGGGCATCCATAGGGCTGTGTGCTTTCATAATTTGGTGGAAGGGAAGATGAGATTTAAAAGACCTTCTCTTAGTCAGACAAGAACATTGTTAAAATTCTAAGGGTTGCACCTTGCTTGCTTTCAACGGAATTCTTCATGTTAAACCTTCAGCAATACACATTCAAACATATACAGAGTTATTTTCAATGCCAGTGTCAATTAAACCATTGTACTTAACGTGCCACACTCCTTGCCACAGCCATTTTCTGCTGCCGTGGTGCCACTGTATAATTTCATAAGGAACTTGAAGATGAAAAGAGGTCCCCCCCTTTCAACTTCTGCCTAAAATAAGACTCACAGACAGATAACAAAAAGAAACTTGTCAAATATTGTTACTTTCCACCAGGCACCTGAAATGTGAAAACACTGACAGCTCACCAAGAAAGGGGAAAGGCAGCTATGTTGAGAATCAAATAGTAACATGGATCATCCATTTCCTTCACTTCTTCAGTCTTTTTTTCCACTGCGATCATGCCCCCAACAGGGACAGTCTCGCGTTTGGGCATTTACCTGTCGATCGCGGTACGATTGAGCCTTTTGACAATATGATCATACGCTCCACTTTCTCTGATTCTGAGTGTTCAGGAAAAAGGTTTCAACATTGTGAAAGTGGTTCTTATGCAGTTCACTAAACACGCTAAAAGCTGTGATGTTGAGTACCCACTTGAAATTCTCAGTTTTCCATTTCTTCAGCTATTTCATAATACCTTCATTTTAGATCCAGTTGTTATTGCCAAACTACAAGCCAGCAGAGAATACAGGTGGTGGTGGTGGTTTGGCATTCGTGCTCACAAAACAGAGTGTATAGTTTTGACTGCCAAAGTAGTTTAAAACTATCTTTGTTTCAGATTACTCAGATAATAATGCATACATATGTGTCCTCATGCATTTTAGTACACCCTGATGCACAGAAGAATTTCAACAATTAATTTCTAGGTATGCCTGGGATTTCTGGGGTTCAGCTGCCTGGGATTTTGGTTGTAGCACTGTGGCGTACCCTAATAGGTTTGTGGAATGTGCCTGCATTTCTTCATTTCATAACGCTTTCCGTTTCTGTTCATCTTCTCTTAATTTCGCAGAGCTCTCTTTTTCATTACCTCACGTTGTGGGTGCAGATGTAAGGCTTTCGTGATGGCTGCTGAGAGAACAAAACAAAAAAATGCTCAGAATTTTAATCTCCGTGGTTATTTCCTGTTTGAAATGCTTCTCCTGTTATGCGTTAAACTTTGCTTAAGTTTTCAGCAGCTGCCGCAGTTGCATTATAAAACACCTGCATGTAACATGGATCCTAAAAGGCAGGTTGTTTATATGAGCCCATTCTTATCAAAGAATCTCCACTTCCAGGATTGGCCGAATGCTTTATCTTTGTTTTAAACTTCACCGTGACAAATGGCACAGAATTATTCTAGATCTGATTATCCAGACACTTTAGCATTTTTCTCCCCTTCCCTTTCCTTGAAAATATAATGAAGGGAAGCAAGGGACTCTTCTCACCATTCTTCCCTGCAAATTTTATTATAACTTACATCAGATTTTTAAAACATGGTAGAACTTTCAATTTTAAATAAACCATATTAACACCCTGTTAATATATTGCATTGCAATTATTTGGGTCATGCAACTTTCACGTAAGCAGATACGATGGTACAGAACCTCTACTTTCAATGAGATTTGTCTGCATTATTTGCCCTCAGATGTCTAACTCTGAATCAGGGCTGCATTTCTGTGCTCCTAAGCTTATTTCCCAAAGTCCTGAGATCCACTTGCCATAAATGTTTTCAAACTGTTCTATCTGAATAATTAATTCCACATAATTAAGGGCCATTGGCCTCATTTCTCGTTTGTACGTCTCTAGAGCAGGCTTGGTTCCTTAGCAAAAGTCTGTTTGCCATCATTCTCGGACAGAGATTCCACCTGCTAAGGAGACTGAAAAAGGAGTTGGCCTCCTTCTAATGTTTGAAGATCAACAGAAGCGTGCATCAAATGAATCAAACCTTCCCTTAGAACCGCTGCTCTGTTTGTTCTCTGCCTCTGAGCGGTGATGGCAAGACTGCTTACAGGTGGCTTAAAATACGCATCAGAGAAGCTTGCCAAGTCAAAGGTGTAACTGCTTTGTCTAGGCAAGCCCTCCTCTACTGGATCACAGCCTCAGTATGTGCCACAAAAACTCATGTTTTGCACAAAGAAAGCAATTTCATTGTCTGCAAAAATTATCCTATCCAAAGACACTCATGTCTGATTACATCCCACAGTACAATTTGAACCACTGGGTAACGTTGAAAAGAAAAGAAAAACTCTACCTTGCCTGATTATGTTTTCAAATACCCACACATTTCCTACGATCTGCATGTTATTAACTAAATTGTGTGCTTTAAAATATATTTTGCAAAGAACAGAGCCTACATTTTCAGTATTATAGAAGCTTTTGCCTAGAACTGAAGAATTGCGTGTCAAGGCCCACAATCCACCCCCGGGAGAATAAAGACAAGGACACAGAATTTTAGGTTAAATGTTAATGGGCAAAATTTAGGCCACAACTTTATTGGTTATACAATGTGACTGGTATTGCCTTAGGCATTGGCATCAACAGACTATATCTGACTCCTGCCCGCCTTGCAGGAAGTCTGGTAAGGGTAGGGGGAGCCCTGCCGATGCGGATCGACTCAAGCATCCCCTGGGTTTCCGATGGGGTCTTGGCGTGGCCCTAGCCCCTCCCCGGGCTTCGGACGAGATCCACACACCCCGGATTCCTTTAGCGGAATACCCTTAAGCATGGAGGGGCAGGTGATGGCCGCATCTCCCCTCCCCCACACATTGCTATTCCAATGCCTAACTGCCACAAAGCCCAAGAGGAAGCCTCAGAATCGCGCCGTGGCTTAAATCGCCCCCGGCCATGCCCCCAAGTGACCTGTTTAGCCACCTGGCAAGCTGACGTGGCCGGGGTCTCCCCCAGTGGGATGCGGGATGCTGTCCCACCCTGACGCTAGACAATACGTCATCAGGGAGGAGTGTGCTAAGCTGTGCTTGCTCCCATTACTATCCAGAGTGCCCTCCACAAGTTGGATGGTGAGCTTCTGAGGCAGGAAGCCTCCTATACTAGTAGTGGCACCCTGTGCGTATTAGAACCCTGGTATGCCCCACTGTGGGTTAAACAACAGAGCCTAAGACTTGCTGATCAGAAGGTCGGCGGTTTGAATCCCCGCGACGGGGTGAGCTTCTGTTGCTTGGTCCCTGCTCCTGCCAACCTAGCAGTTCAAAAGCACGTCAAAGTGCAAGTAGATAAATAGGTACCACTCTGGTGGGAAGGTAAACAGCATTTCCATGCGCAGCTCTGGTTTGCCAGAAGCGGCTTAGTCATGCTGGCCACATGCCCCGGAAGCTGTACGCCGGCTCCCTCGGCCAATAAAGCGAGATGAGCGCCGCAACCCCAGAGTCGGCCACGACTGGACCTAACGGTCAGGGGTCCCCTTACCCTTTACCTATGCCCCGCAGAGGACTTTAAGGTCCATGAATAATAATAGTTTAGAGGTGCTGGGCCCTAAGGAAGTCAGACTATCCTCTACCAGGGCCTTTTCAGTGATGGCTCCAACCTGATGGAATACTCTGTCCCATGAGACTAGGGCCTTTCAGGATTTAACCTTCTTCCGTCGGGCCTGTAAGACAGAGCTATTCCGCCTGGCCTTTAATTTGAATTCAGCCTGATCTTTTATTTCCCTTCTCTTCCCTCCTCCTCCCCTTTTATGAAGATTACCCGCTCTGAGACCCCACAGCTAATTCTCCCCTGGCCTCCTCGCTGGCCCAAGTAGGACCAATTCAGCCAGCTAGCCCTGGTGACTATCTACTGCTTTTTAGATGGATTTTCCCCAAATTGATTTCTGAACTTTCAATTTTATTGTTATTCATGTTTTTATACTGTATTTTATGCTGCTTTTACAATTAAGTGTTTTAAATTTGTTGCTAGCTCCCCTGAGCCCAGTTTTCTGAACCAGGAAGGGAGGGGTATAAAAAAAAAATAATTATTGTTGTTATTAAGATCAGGTTTCAAACACTGTGATCCTACTCTCACTTACCTGAGAAGAAGCCTCTTATTTGTGTTTGAAGTAATGTGGTGAACCACCATTACTGAGGCTCCCTGGCTTCAGAGTTTTGTCCTCCAACTTAGTGGTGATGGGAGAGGCCAGCATTCTTGTTCCTGCTCCATGTTGCTCCATGCATGAAGAACTTCCACCCACTGCATACTGGGAAAGCGTGTTCTCCCTAACAGAGAGCACGTGTTGCGGTTGGGGGAACTAGCCACCCTGCTGTTACTGGGCAGATTTGGCAAAGAACCCAAGCCTTTAAGTGGTTAAATTGGGTTGCCGGGGAGTTTTGATTGTTGCCAATTTGGAGGAGGGGTCAGAGTCTTTAAATACAGGGGGCCAGATGTTGGACGTCCTCTTGGCCATTTTGCACCGGATCACCCGCCCTCCCTCCCTTTAATAGGGTGGTTTTTTTCTTGATCGCTTGACCTTGCTATGCCTGTCATGGGGTCGTCCGCCTTGGAGCGGGGGCCTGGTAGGAATTTTGCCATCTGGCTGATTGGCTGGTGCCATTTGGTTTTTGCCTACTGCGTAGCAAATCGTCACAACTTGTAAGGTTGGCGGTTAGGCATTGGTTAAATGGTGCTTGGAGGGGTAAGTGCCTACCCCTCCAAATGATGTGGAAAGGGAATTCCGTTAAAGGAATCCAGGGGCTTGCCATTCTTTTCGTCCTTGTCCCTGGAATCGGACTTGGGCCGTGCAAGCCCCACAGGAACATGAGGGTGAGAAGTGAGGGACTGATGCCCAGCTTCATTTCTCACCCAATACTTGTTTCCCACGCTGGCTTCCGTTGGTGTCCGGAAGGCCAGCTCTGTCCTTGAGGGCAAGGACAGATAGTCATAACCAATGCCTAAGCAACCACTCACATTTTTTGTATTTGAATAAAGTTGTGGCCAAAATTATGCCAAAAGCCTTAAACAAAAATTGATGTGTGAAGTGTGAATTTTTGGGGGGTGGCATTGTGGGACTCAACACGCAAAGCAATTTAGAAAGCATTCCAACGTCACACTGTTTTTGGTAGAGAAAGCAAGGCCTTTGTAATGCAGTTGTTCTTCATTGCTTATATATATATATATAGAGAGAGAGAGAGAGAGAGCGCATATTTTGTTGCTTATATGATTGTTTCTCCTGAAAGAAATATCAATTGAGGAGTTGTTTACCTCTTTCAACAAGTTGGAAGTAATTTAAAGGGTTGCTATCCCAAGATAACAGATAGCGTAAATTAGTCGATGATCTTACACAGGTTTTTCTCCCTTCTGGCATGCAATAATTAGCCTTTCATTATACATCACAAATTTATCTCCAAATTAATTAAATGCAGAGGCACCTTGGATTTTACATGTGACATCTAGTGCTATTCTTGTTTTACTTTTTGTGTTTACTACATTCTCATCAGAATATTGCTTCTGGGATGCTCTTTGTTTGATCAGCCCTGGGTCAAATGGTTGATAAGTGAAACTGTTTCAGTTCTGCGGTGTGCAACTTGCAACCATGTGTTGAGATTTTGAATGGGGAATTCCAGTTTCCGAATACAGTGGTACCTTGGTTTACGAACCTAGTCCCTTCTGAAAGTCTGTTCTTAAACCAAAGCATTCTTAAACCAAGGTGTGCTTTCCCATAGCAGCAGGGGACTCAATTTACAAATGGAACACACTCAACAGGAAGCAAAACATGTTCTGCTTCCAAGGCAAAGTTCACAAACCAAAACACCTACTTCCGGCTTTGCAGCATTCTTAATCCAAGTTGTTAATAAACTAAGCTGCTCTTGAACCAAGGTACCACTGTACTGGCCTCAAGCAGATAGCTCTCAGTGTTGCCTACATTGTAGAGTTGCCAGGAGAATAATGCAATACACCAGGCATTCACCACCCTGAACAACTTGGAAGAAGCACACAATACAGTTATGATGAATATACAAAACTGATTGAGCAGGGATGGCTCTGATATTTCAGAGGGTAAGAGAACAAATGAAAATAAGCTAGTAGTGTTTCCTGGACCAGCTATGGCTGTTGAGAATGAAGCCCTGTTTGCCCTTCACAATTTATTTGACCTGAGTGTTGACATGCCAGTCTATGTTTCTTAATCATAAGCCCAGCAGTACACAAGAGGCTAAGAGCAGAGAAAAGTTCCCACTAAATGTCAGCAAGCTACAACTGGTTCCAAAGGACAGGGACTTCCTTCATACCTGAAGCCTGGGATTTGAGCTGACTGAAAGTTTCTCTTTCAAACTTCTGGAATGAAATAGTTGTGTGGGTGGACAGATTCAGTTGTGTTTCTGTAACTCGCTTTATAGTGCAGCTAGTCTGGTGAACCGTACTTGACCTCTCTCCTAGGAAATCTGATTCACTCTGTTGCTCCGGTTATCTTCAGAGATTCTTCAGTTCAGCCATGCTTAGAACATCTTCTAATGCCTTTTATTTTTGCTTCACTTTTTGTACTTCTATCCATCACTCTGTTGTCCAGGAGAAATGGCCCTCTGGGCCTCCTGCTTCTTCCACTTGAAGTGCAGCTTTCAAAATGGTAAACAACCGAGCCCTCTAAGAGTTGGTTTCCCTACCCCTTGGTCCAGAGTGTGCTGTGAAGTTGTTCTTCACTGTGGTGTGCCTCTCCACTGTCCTTCAACAGAGAAGTCATATCAGTGTTCTGGGAACGAAGCTGATCTGATGCAATAAATGTGGAGCAATTATACTTCAGTGCATTGCCAAGCCCACTGTAACCCCATTGTCATTCAGGGATTTACAGTGTACATTGCTAGACCTATGTGGATTCCATATATAAATGCCAAATTCAGTGGTACCTTTGGGTACATACCCTTCAGGTTGCAGACACTTCAGGTTACAGACTCCGCTAACCCAGAAATAGTACCTCGGGTTAAGAACTTTGCTTCAGGATGAGAACAGAAATCGTGCTCCGGCAGCGCGGCAGCAGCGGGAGGCCCCATTAGCTAAAGTGGTACCTCAGGTTAAGAACAGTTTCAGGTTAAGAACGGACCTCCAGAACGAATTAAGTTCTTAACCAGAGGTACCACTGTACAAGATAACAGTGATGGATTTTATAGTATATATTTTCTTAACCACAAGAAATCAGTATCACCGTCATTATCATCATTAAAGTTCCGGGCGAGATGGCATGAAGTTTACAGCATCAAACAAAATCCAAAGATAGAGTTGGGGATGGGCTGTTGTTATCATCTGTCTGCCCCCCCCCCCCCAAAGCCACATGATGGATAGAAGTCAAACTGATGTAGAGTTAGAGCACCTGCTGTGGCTGTAGAGACTGATAGGGGAGAGACATGTTTTGTTGCACCTGGGGCAAATGGTGTCTGGTTGTGGTGCTGCAGATCCACTATGGCAGAGCTTTCCAAACTTTTCATGCTGGTGACCCATTTTTTAGACATTTCACGACACAGTAATTCAGTTTTGCTAGAAAACCAGAGGTTTAACCAACCCCTTTCCAACCAGGAGAAGTGCAGGGAGCGTTTGCATGACACACCTACACACTGCAGCTGACACACTAATGTGTCACAGTTTGGAAAGCTCTGCACTATGGTGTTTCTACTCTCTGTGCTCTTCCCAGTGGCCATTCCTCCTCTGGTCACTGTTGTGGATATACAACCTGACTGTCTGTCTCTAGGCATTGCAAATTCCCACATCGTGGGGCTGATGTTCCCAGCCTTCATGTCTTGTTCGCTGACATCTTTGCAATGCAGAGTTAAGTCTGCCAATGGTGCTTGAAGCCAACTCTCCATAGGGGTATCCTGCCATCTTTCATTCCTTGGACTTGATCAAGCCAGCGAAGGCATCGCAGAGACAGAAGTGTGAACATGCTAGAAATATGGGCTTGGGAGAACCCGTCTTTGTTTGAGATTCTGTCCTGCCAGGTGATGCTCAAAATTTTGCATGTGGAAGGCATTGAGGCTTTGCTCCTGGCAGTTGTAAGTTGCCCACGTCTCACTTCCATAAAGCAGCTTGCTCAACACACAAGCCTGGCAGACCTTCATCTTTGTATTGGTCATTAGCATCACATTTTCTCATACCCTTTGGAAGAGACGAGCCATCGCTGTAGCTGCCTTGCCAATACCCTTGTCCAGCTCGTCACCAATGCTGATGGATGGAGTGTTGGTGACGTCCTGACCCAGGATGCTGGTCTCCTTTAGGCTGATGTTTCCGTGAGCAACTCTGGTTCACCAGAAGCGGCTTAGTCATGCTGGCCACATGACCCAGAAGCTGTACACCGGCTCCCTTGGCCAATAAAGCAAGATGAGCGCCGCAACCCCAGAGTCGGCCATGACTGGACCTAATGGTCAGGGGTCCCTTTACCTTTAAGGCCGAAATCCCTGCAAGCTTCGGCAGAACAGCTAATGAGGTTCTTCAGAGTGTGCTGTCAAGGACGCATCATTGGCAAACAGCATCTCTCAGATAAGGATATGCCACACTTTGGTTCTGAAGTTGAATGCACCTTCATTTCCAATTTTGATCAGTTTGGGTTACATATTTATGCTCAAGGTTTTGGAAAGGATGCTTTCAGCTCTGCCACCTGCTACATGCTCCTTTGACTCATCCTCTGCCATGAACCATCATGGTTCACCCATGGGAAGTTGACAGGATGAATCTAGGGTGTGGTTAAAGCTATGTTTGTTTGTATATATGCCACACTTTTGAGAACTTTGCCAACTTTTAAATCTATAAAAATGCCCTCTAATCAAATTAATTTAATCAAATAATCAGTTAAACCTTGCAGCCACAGTAATGCACCCCCCCTTATAAATTATTATATTTTATTATTTTATTAGAGCTCCTAAGAAAGTTCTAAGGACTTTCAAAACTGCATCTTCTTAAATAAGATTGTTTCATATGGGAAAATATACTGGAAGTTTCTGTAATGAATAATTAAGCATATAAATTGTCTCCCCAGTATCACTTAGAGCAAGGGGAATATGTAAGCGATGTGAATGCACTGTTCACAGGCCTATTTTCCATTTTGTGCAATGAATCATAAGTCTCCAGTGTTTGCACACTAGGAACGATAAGTGATCATAACAGTTACTTCAGTCATCTCCATTTTCTGGGCTATCTGCAAAAGATTCGGATGGGGTTTTATTTTTCAACAAAGGCAATAAAACACACTCACAAAATTAAGATTGATTTTGAAGAGTGTCAAAGGGGGGAAATCTTCACAATCTCTAAGGAGCGTGCAGTACTAAAGCTATTTGAAGCTCACAGCTTTAACCTAGGAGTTTCATTTCGTTCAGTGGGAAATCATTAAAACTGAAACGTTTGTGCAAAAAAGAAAGAGAAGAACAGAAAAAGAATAGTCGGTGGCAACGATCCTTTATTTGGCAGACATCAGTTTTGGCTCCTGTGAATACCAAGGTGCACAAGTGTCTCTTAATCCCTTATTTCCGCAGCAGGAGCCAAGGCTAGACAATAAAGGGAGACTGATCACATTTGCTTCTTTATTTATGGGGCCTTCTGCTGTCTTCTTGCTTTAGGTCCAAACATGTTGTTTGTGAGATCTGTAACTCAGTTCCCAACTTTTTGGTGTGTGTTTTTTTCCAGGGCTTCAAACTTTTTGGGGACAGTGCAGCTTTTAAACTCTTGGTGAGGGGCAGCTGACAGGAGCAGAGTATGATCCAGTCTAGAACAAACAGGAAAAAAGGTGAAAAAAGGTGATAAATTAAATGAGAGAGGGTTATAACTAGGCACTGAGAGTGAATGAACACGTGGTTGCAATTCAGAGAGGACCCTCAGCTGTATAGAGTTGCATCAGAGAGGAGACCCACTGAAACCAGGGCAGTGGCGTAGCGTGGGGGGTGCAGGGGGGGCCGGCCGCACCGGGCGCAACATCTGGGGTTAGGGCAAATCCATGGGTTAGGGGGCGCAAATCCACAGGTTAGGGGGCGCAAATCCATGGGTTAGGGGGCGCAAATTACTTGCCTTGCCCCGGGTGCTGACAACCCACGCTACGCCACTGAACCAGGGGATTCAAGTTAGTCGCGACTAACTTAATCCATTTATTACAGTGTGTAAATTCTGAATACAATTTAGGGTAAATTCAGAGGTAGGGATTGTTGCATTAGTTTTACTGGTTATAAGGGTAGTGTTTCTGTCCTGGTTTCCGAGGTTCTTTTTTATACTGCATTTCCTGTTGCATTATGGAACTGTGGTTTTTGATTGAAATTTCATTCACACCAATGGAAATGGCAAACTTCCACTAGGTTTTCAGAAGTCGCTTTTATGTCATGTGAAAGATTACATAAAATGCTGAAAATGTCAAGGTAAGGAAAATGCTGATAATTGGAATGAAATGTTGTTTGAATGCAGCCTGAGTTGGATACAGCCCATATAGTTCAGGTCTTTTTCATAAAGCACATGTCATTTTTTCTTATTGATTGTCAGTCCTGTGTACCTCCTAGCATTCTCCACTGCAGACAATGGAACGGAGTTTCAGGTGAAATTATTTGAAATTGATCTTGGGTTTCCTTTTCCCTCATTTCAAGGAGAGGGTGAAGTGTTTCTGATGTAACTAACAAAATTTCCTGGGGCAGGGTGAAGAAGGGTATACATTGGCCCTGTCTTTATATTACTGTGATCATATTAAAGCAGCATTCATGGTGATTCATTTATTTTTAAGAAATTTTATCACTGGTGAAACATCTGAAGAATTTTAAGAAAAGGTAAAAGGCTTCCAATATGAGTAGAGAAACATTATCAGATATTCATAAGAAACATCGCTACTCAAATTCGTAATCAAATTGCATACACAACCTCAATGCATATACAGTGGGTTAGAAACACTTTGGGTTACAAACTCCGCTAACCCGGAAGTAGTACCTCTGGTTGAGAACTTTGCCCCAGGATGAGAATGGAAATCGTGCAGCAGCGGCACAGCAGCAGTGGGAGGCCCCATTAGCTAAAGTGGTACCTCAGGTTAAGAATCGTTTCGGGTTAAGCACAGACCTCCGGAACGAATTAAGTTTATAACCCGAGGTACCACTGTAGTCCAAAAGACAGGGGGTGGTACGCAACAAAATTTTACTTAGATTAGACCTTTTAAAAGCAATGAACCTAATTTAATCATTAGTTAATTTCAGTAGGTCTACCCTGAATAAACCTTAGTTGAAAACTACCTAGAATGTACATTTTACCCTCATCAAAGGTCTGTGAGATAGGTCATTATATTTCTATTTTTCAGTGTCAAACTGATAGTCACTTTATACATTATAGGTTTCTATAGCTACTCGCACAAGTGGTCTGCTCACAAAGACAGTATAACATTGGAGGAAGAAAGTTGTGAAAGATTGCTGCACTTCTTCATTTAGAAACTTCCCCTCATGAATTTTTCCTTTTCACCAAGGAGGCGTGCAATGCAAGACTCACACGGATCAGTTTATAACACAGTAGCTTTAAAATTATCCAATGTCCAAATGGTTGGCACTACGTCAGACTGGGGGCGGGCAGGAGTATCAGAATATTTTCATCAAAATTAAAGCTGAAACAGTGGATCTGAATGGTGGGCAATAGCTTTCACTTGGATCTTTACCACTGGGCAATTCCCTAGCTACAGAAAGAAAAATAACTTTGCAGTTGAAGATACAATCATGTGGAAGTATTCTTTACAGAAGATGTTTATACATAAACACCATGGCCAAAGAAGAACACAGACGTAATTGCAATCTTTCCATTGACAACTCCTTGTGGGAACAAAAATTACAGTGTGCAGCAGTGGCACTATGTTGCATTCTGGGTTTTTTGGATCACAGACCATGTGTTTTATTGCACTGGTACTTTCCCCCCCTCTTTGAAAATTTTAAATTTATTGGTGATTTTGCAGTCTGTCAGTCTGCACACAGATGACAATAAAACGGTCAACGGAGCAATAGCAAGACTACCATAAACAAAGCAGCAGAAACAATATATGATAATTGATTTTCTGCAATTCAGTCCAAAAGTTTAAAAGACAATAAAATCTAGAATACAGCTTTTGCGGTTCATCCAAAATTCTACTGCCTGGTCTTTTCAATTCTTTTTCTTGATTTTTCTATTCATTTCTTTATGAATAGAAAATGGTTCTGCTTTGTCAATTCAGAGGCAAACCCTTCTTGTTTCATGAACAGAAAAATAAATATTTTTGCCAGGATCACCTCCTCTGTTAATTAGCTTTTAAATGTTTTAAATTGTTGCTTTTTTGAAGGTTTTTTAGGTGTTTTATTTTCCACCCCAGGCTGTGAAGAAGTGTGTGTGTGTGTGAGAGAGAGAGAGAGAGAGAGAGAGAGAGAGAGAGAGAGAGAGAATCTGAACTTACATTATGGTTTATCTCTGTAGATCATGGCATAAGTATAAGATTGACATAACTCTTGACCTGAGACCCTCCATGATGAGCTTTGGTGACCCTGGAACAAGCCCCCTGCTTAAAGGTATTTAGGAATACCCCAAGTCCACACACATCTGTGCTCTATGTGGGGCTACCTTTGAAGGTGACTTGGAAACTACAACTAATCCAGAATGCAGTAGCTAGACTGGTGACTGGGAGCGGCCGTCGAGACCATATAACACCAGTCTTGAAAGACCTACATTGGCTCCCACAGTACGTTTCCGAGCACAATTCAAACTGTTGGTGCTGACCTTTAAAGCCCTAGACGGCCTCGGTCCAGTATATCTGAAGGAGCGTCTCCACCTCCATCGTTCTACCTGGACACAGGTCCAGCACCTGACTTTTAGAAGACATCTGAAGGCAACCCTGTTTAGGGAAGCTTTTAATGTTTGATGCATTATTGTGTTTTGATATTCTGCTGGGGGCCGCCCAAGTGGCTGGGGAGGCCCAGCCAGATGACCAGGGTATAAATAATAAAATATTATTATTATTAAAGATCAACACATGCAAATTTACCAGTAGTTTTCAAGTAAGGTTCTGCACTTAGGCAGGAAGAACCAGATGCACAAATATAAGATGGGGAACATATGTCTTCTACAGTTTGATCTGCGGTTACTTTAGAGTCTACCTTACCACTATATACCCAGTAGGTCACGGTGTTCTGCAGCAGTGATGTCCCTGAAATATCAGAAGCCTTCACAGAAACATGGAGCAATGCTTTCGGTGTGGCTACCTCTGTTTTGTAAAGCAGCATCCCTATGCAGATATGACAGGTACCCCACGATTTCAGTGCCTGGAAGCAAGCAAAGACATTTTTGCTTTGACAAGCTTTTCCAGCTATAGGAAAAATACATTTTTCAAGTTGTCTGTGAATATGTTGAACTACACCATGTTTCTTTAAGTGAAATGGAAACAGAATGAGGAATCGTCTATATTATATGTGCTAATCCCACCCCTAAACCATTCCTCTTTTTTATTAAAGTTTGTGCCTTTTTCAAAGACAAAGATTCAAATCTTTATAAAATGCAGTGTTATCTCATTTCCTGCATCCGTTTACTGAAATATATTCTGTGCTGCAAACACTCTTGTTTGATTTCTGTTTATATTTTTCCTTCTGGGTGACAGCTTTTGATTTGTAAATATTATGTATATTACATATCTTTGGAAGTATGTTCTTAATCTGTTCAAAACCTAATAAATCTTCATTTGAGATTGCTACTGAAAATGGATATTCTCTTTGAAGTTGTATTTTTGCAAATCCAGTCCTTTCCCCCCTCTGTATTGGTGCAGATGAAAACAGAAAATAGTAGAACATAGGGAGTTTTTGTCATTCATTTCCAGGCTTGAACAGGGTAGTCCTTTACCTCCCCCCCTAACATTTTGTTAAGGGACGTGGGTGTCGTTGTGGTCTAAACCACTGAGCCTCTTGGGCTTGCTGATCAGAAGGTCGGCGGTTCAAATCCCTGCAACGGGGTGAGCTCCCGTTTGCTCAGTCCCAGCTCCTGCCAACATAGCAGTTCGAAAGCACACACAAAAAAAGTGCAAGTAGATAAATAGGTACTGCTCCAGTGGGAAGGTATATGGTGTTTCCGTGCGCTGCTCTGGTTTTGCCAGAGGCAGCTTAGTCATGCTGGCCACATGACCTGGAAAAACTGTCTGCGGACAAACGCCAGCTCCCTCAGCCTGTAAAGTGAGATGAGTGCCGCAACCCCAGAGTTGTCTGCAACTGGACTTAACTGTCAGGGGTCCTTTACCTTTTTAACATTTTGTTACAGATCTCACATGCATTTTGTATCTACAATCAATGACCATTTTGCATGGGGCTTCTATTCCTGGGCCCCCATACACCAATGGAGAATGTGTAAGTGTGCCCTGCACCATTATGTGCCTTTACGTCCTGCCCTTGTTACTGTCAGACTTGTGTTCGACCGAGTGACTCCTCCGGTCCATTCCTCCAATGTGATTAATGACCTGAGCCTTTGATGAGGCTCCAAGGACGTACCCCCATTACGCAGAGTATCCAGCACGCAAGGAAGGAGCCGAGATAGTATGAGCTACATTGCAAAGAGCGTTTTATTTCTAACTATGCAGACAGAAAAGAAATATACATGCTCTCTCTGTGAAAGTAGAGAGCAACTGGAAAACAAAGGAACAGGAAACCCGTAAACATCACATCCGTCTCCTGTCTTCCATGAGACTTCCAACAGCCTGGAATCTCTGGAATGCAAAACAGAGTCTTGTGACTCCAAGGACTGCATAGTGGCAACACACAGAAACCTAACAGTTACACCCTTTTAGTGACATGTTTTGTTATGTTTTCATTCACTTCTAGGTTTGGAGCTGTGTGCACATGCACAATCCACATCTTTCGGACATGTGTTAATCAGTCGTCCCCTGCATCTTATTAATTCCTTCTCATGCCAAACATGGTGGACCAGTGCATGCAAATTGTGCAGAAATACAGGACATCCCAAAGATAAGATAGTGGTTTCTGCATTGACGTTGTCAAATTTTGAACATGTTAAAAGGCAAACCCAGAAAAGACTGTCAAAAACTGAGAATTCTTGTTGCTTTTTCAAAGTCATGAAAACAAAAACAGTGAAAGAGACAGAGACACAGAGAGAGAAGATTGCCCTTCTCATTTTAACATCTGCTAGCAGGGGTAACTAATGTTGTCTCCTGCAGAAGTTATTGGACTCCAACTCCCATCAGCCCCAGCCCACATGGCCAATGGCCACAGATGGGAGTTGTAGGCCAACAAATTCTGGAGGGCATAATCTTGACTATAGTTGCCTGGAGGGAGTATTAAATTATGAGAATGCAGATGGTGAGGCACACTATCCCAAATTCTTAACTCTCCTGTGCCCACCTTGCCTGATCCTGATTTACTGGATGTTATGAGGTTGTAAAGACACTGACCCTTCTGATGCTAAGAAATCTGAGAGGCTTTATCATATCAAAATATACTGCTTCAAATGCTAATTTGTTGGCTGGTCCCAGGAGCTCTTTAGCTTTCAAAGAGCAGAATATTGTATGCTGCAATGGTTTATTTTGGTGGGGTGGGGGTATAACAGGGTAGGGGGTCTGTGCTTTAAGGCGCACACCCTTCAATCCCAATTATTTATTAATTTATTACTTACTAAATTTGTATACCTTCTATACACGCAGATCTTTAAGGAAGCTTTTAATGTTTAACAGACCACTGTATTTTAATACTCTGTTGGAAGCTGCCCAGAGTGGCTGGGGAAACCCAACCAGATGGGTGGGGTATAAATAATAAATTCTATTCTATTCTATCTCATAACACAAATTCCCTTCCCTAGCTGATCTAATCTAATTTACAGAGGTAAAAACGCACACCCCTCTTTGAACTGTAGCATTCAGGGTAGCAACAGACAAAACTAATTTACTACCTGAGGGTAAAAACAAGATGGCCCACCACGCCATGCGAAAGCTGACTTAGATGGGCAGTTAAATCCCATGTCAACAAGGGTGACAGAACACCACATCTGAGAGCAGCAGGATAGTTTTTGAGCACAAAGCAGTTCTGTGTGAAACACACAACTCTACCCTCTGACATCAGGGAATGCCTAAAGTTTCTCAGGAGGAACAACTGGAGGGCTGCTGCCACTAGCCCTAGTCCTGTGACTTGAGACGGCTGCCAAACTTCTTCTAAAGGTAGGGTCAGCCCAGATCAGGTTTCAGAGCAGTAAACCACAAAATACAGAATAGCTAGCAGACTCCTGAGGCACAGAGCTAGGTGAAGTCATTTAGCCCCAGAGCTCAGCAGTCTGTTCTGTTGTGTGAGAAAATTCCCAGTTGTTTATTCCCCCCTTCCTTAGTGAGTCTTTAATTTTGTTATAATATGAATATCGATCTCTTCAATTTCCTTTGGCAAATGTAGAAAGTATAGCTGCTCTTCTATTAAAAAATGTCAAGGCTAAAAAAATTAAAATCTTACTAATTTGCAATTGACAGTGTCATCGTAGCCAGCCTAAATGCCGAACTGTGAAACTTATTACAGTTCTTCACTTTTGAGGAGGTTGTCTTTATCATTTCAAAGAATTAGCCTGTTAGTTAAGTGCTGCTAACTCCATCTGAGTGTCCTGTAAGTGCTTCAGAGGGATTTCCTAGTTCCTGTCAGACTACCCCATGGGGTGTGAAGAATCCCTATATCTTATTTAGTTGAATTAGCTTTCTGAGCACTTGAGAGTGCTTGACTGCAAATTCCCCCTCCTTTGCGTGAATAGCAGAGACCCTGGAGGAACATCAGCTTGTCTGGTTCTTTACAAGTGCATCGCTTTGGAGCCATATCACATCTGATACAGGTTCATAAGCAGGTTTGGCCATTCCATGTTTCTACCAGATTAGCCTGCTTCTGTCTATTAAAGGGCAGGGCATAATTATATACAGTGGTGCCTCGCAAGACGAAATTAATTCGTTCCGCAAGTTTTTTCTTCTTGCGAAGCACGGTTTCCCCTAGGAATGCATTGAAAATCAATCAATGCGTTCCTATGGAGACCGCCTTCAGACCAGGTCCGGGGACAGTCTGTCCCAGGACCTGTTCTGAAGGCTGGCGGGGGGAGAAGGACTTTTCTCCCCACCACCAGCCTTCAGAACAGCCTTCTGAAGGCTGGCGGTGGGAAAAAAAAAGCCCTTCTCCCGCCAGCCTTCAGAAGAGTTCCCGTTGGGGTGCCTAGGCTGCAGATAGCAGCCTGCTGCCCGGCGCAAGGGGCGCTCTGCTTCAGAGCGCCCCTCGCGCGGGGCACACATTCGCAGCTTGGGGAGCCCTGCAGGAGTTCCCCGCAGGGCTCTCCAAGCTGCGGATAGGGGTAGCAGGCTTTCCTCCCCACCGCCATCATTCAGAATGCTGTTCTGAATGTTGGCGGTGGGGAGGAAAAACCCTCCTCCCACCGCAAGCCCCGGGAACAGAGGAGAAGCGCTGCACACCTTCTCCTCTGTTCCTGGACCTGTCCTGAAGGCTTGCAGTGGGAGGAGGGCTTTCCTCCCCACCGCCAACATTCAGAATGCTGTTCTGAATGTTGGCGGTGGGCACCGCAAGCCCCGGGAACAGGGGAGGAGCGCTGCGCGCCTTCTCCTCTGTTCCCGGACCTCCCACCGCAAGCCTTGAGGACAGGTCCGGGAACAGAGGAGAAGGCGCGCTGCGCTTCCCTGCTGTCTCCGGAGATTTCCCTATGGGCTTTCGTCTTGCGAAGCAAGCCCATAGGGAAATTCGTCTTGCGAAGCCGCTAAAAATCGGAAAACCCTTTCGTCTTGCGGGTTTTTCGTTTAGCGAGGCATTCGTCTTGCGGGGCACCACTGTACTGTCAGCAGCAGCCATCTTCCCCTGTAGAAGAGTTTGGATTTGATATCCCACCTTTCACTCCCTTTTAAGGAGTCTCAAAGCAGCTAACATTCTCCTTTCCCTTCCTCCCCCACAACAAACACTCTGTGAAGTAAGTGGGGCTGAGAGACTTCAAAGAAGTGTGACTAGCCCAAGGTCACCCAGCAGCTGCATGTGGAGGAGAGGAGACATGGACCCGGTTCCCCAGATTACGAGTTTACCGCTCTTAACCACTACACCACACTGGCTCACACTGTAGATATTTGTGTTTTGTTTGGTAGAGCCAGTGCCTTCACTGAGGTCTGCACTACCAGTGAACTAATGTCTGGTCAAGAGACCAGTTCAATGAACTGGGCAATGCCCGCCAAAATATGTCCCTACGCTAGAAAATCTGAAACACTCACCTCTTTTATTTAGCTTGCCCTTTGATCTCATGGAAACTTCACTGAACATCTCTGGTAAATGTAAGGAATAAAGGATATTGGCTTGTATCCAACTAAATCCTCCTCAGTAGACACACTGAAATGAATGAACCTAAGTTTGGCTATGGACATAGCTTGAAACACGGCAATGTTGTTTCCCCCGTCCTGCTGCGTTTCAAATCACATTTTCTTTTTTTCTTTTTAATAATATTTTTTATTAATTTTTAGCATTCAAAATTTTTTAAGACATACCACACAAATTATTATACATATATCCTTGTTTGGACTTCCTTCAGCATCTCTGATAGTCTTCTGTCTTGATTATTTCTCCTGCAATTCTTAACTTAATATTGCCTTTACCTTTTCTAACAAATCATTTCTCCCTTTCCATTTTTACAATATTTCTTAAATTACTCCTCACAGAACTTCTTGTAGTCCTACAAACGTAATTTGATCATCACAAATACTTTTCAAATACTCAGTAAATTTAGTCCAGTCTTCGGTAAACCTCTGGTCCCGCCGGTCTCGGATCCTTCCTGTTAGCTTGTCTAATTCTGCGTAGTCCATCAATTTCATCCTCCATTCTTCTAATGTGGGTAGTTCTTCTTGCTTCCATTTTTGGGCCAATAATATTCTTGCTGCTGTTACTAATCACATTTTCACATTGCCGTTCACAGGAGAGAAGGAACAGAGATTGATTCGCCCAATATGCATTACCTGGATTATTTCTCTATGCCTAACTCCCCAACCTCTGATTCAATGAAGCTGCCATTTGTTCATGTGCTAATGAGCATGTCTGAAGCGTACACCCCCCAAGACCCTCCAAGTGTCCCTATTTTCCAGGGACAGTCAGAGATTTACAGAAGCCGTCCCAGTTTCTGATCTGATCCTGGAATGTCCCACTTTTGCTTAGGACATCTCTATATTCATGAGAGAAATGTTGAAGGGTATGGAAGACGTCCCTATATTTATGTTGAAGGGTATGGAGATAAGTAACTATAAAATCTTTAGAAGACATCTGAAGGCAGCCGTGTATAGGGAAGTTGGAAGCTGCTCAGAGTGGCTGGGGCAATCCAGTCAGATGGGTGGGGTATAAATATTATTATTATTGTTGTTGTTGTTGTTGTCTCTGTTTTCATTGGTGAAATGTTGGAGGGCGTGTAGTGCTTTATAAATCCTTTAAAATGTTTGCTTAAAAATAATTTTGCTGCCCTTAGTGACTGAAGCTTTTTAAGTGTGTGAATTTAGCTCTTATTCTCCTGATTTCTCCTGCTGCTGAAAAGTTTGTGGAAATCACCTTCTGCTTCGCTAAGACTACTTTAAAATGTGGAGAAAGTGCTTAGGAAAACTTTGACTAGGAAATGGTAAGCGCAAACATACAGGCAAGTCTATACTCTTCGCAAATGTGATAAAGTACATCGCTGGCAGGCACTCATTTTGCCTCAGGCCACAAACCGAAAGCAGTATTTCGAGCATCTACAGGATAAACACTAGGAAGACATCTGAAGGAAGACAGCAGGAAATGCAGGTGGCTTTGGAAAGTCTTCTTTGGACCCCAAAATAAGAATGTGATTGGCTTTTTCTAAAGCAACAGCAGTGCTCCCACTGTTGCTCACAGATAATTCCCTTAACAGTAAAGGGGGATGTATGCACACTCATACATTTCACATTTTACTCAGCTGTAAAATGCTGCATGAATTCTTCTTTTTAGGTCTCTGGCTTGGAAGCCATCATTATGCAAGTTGAAGGAAAGGGTGTGCCTGGCACACTAGCTGAAGCTGTGCAAAGTTAATCCTGGCTAGTGTTGCTACCTGAGCATCTAGGGGAAAACTTCCAGAGTTAATCTCTCACATGATTACTCATAGTACTATAGTCACTTCTTCAGCACATACCCACACTGTTCACAGACTCTCCCAGAGTCCCTATTTTCCAGGGACAGTCTTGGATTTACAGAAGCCACCCTGGTTTCTGATTTGATCCTGGAATGTCCCACTTTTCCTTAAAAGTTAAAGTAACCCCTGACAATTAAGTACAGATGAGAACGACTCTAGGGTTGCGGCACTCATGTCGCTTTACAGGCCAAGGGAGCTGGCATTTGTCCACTTCCGCAGAAAGTTTTTCCAGGTCATGTGGCCAGCATGACTAAGCCACTTCTGGCAAAAGCAGAGCAGCACATGGAAATACCATTTACCTTCCCGCCGGAGCGGTACCTATTTACCTACTTGCACTGCGTGCTTTCAAATTGCTAGGTTGGCAGGAGCAGGGACTGAGCAACGGGAGCTCACCCCGTCGCGGGGATTCAAACTGCCGACCTTTCAATTGGCAAGCCCAAGCGGCACAGTGGTTTAACCCACAGTGCCACCTGCTTTTCCTTAGGACATCCCTATTTTCATTGCATAAATGTTGGAGGGTATGAAGTTATGTGACCCGCCCCGCGAGCCAAGGTGATAAGTACAGTAGCTATACAGTAGAACCTCTGTTTTCTTAGTCCATTGCATATGGTATGTGTTCTATTGTTCGTTTTTACATTGCTAAATATTGAACTGCTTGTAAAATACAGCTAATTTTTAAGCTTCTGTGACTAATGGCAGTGGTCATACTGCTCATGGTTTATCCTAAAAGGAAACGAGAGAGTCCCTGCTATAAACAATAGCCATCATTTGCTGAAAACTGTTTGAGCTAAGTATTTGTGTATGGCACATCTTATGCTGGCAATGATCTCCTCATGAGATCAGGAAAAGAGGGGGGGCACTTTTATAATCATCTCCATTGTAACAGCAGTGATTTCACATTGATGGATGTGTCAAAACAAATTCTCAACAGACTAATGAATCAGATTCATTGTCAATCATTCCCTTTCTTCGATTGTACTTCCTAATTGTGTAAGTAAACCACAGCAAGAGACATTAGCAACCCACTTATCCAGCTCTGTATCTGAGCTGGGGAAAATGGGAAGAGGTTTAATGAAATAATTTTCATGAGTTGAATGCAAAGGAAGAATTAATACGCTTTTTGGAAAGAAAGCTGGGGTGGGACAGTCAATTGCCATTACTCAAGCTCTGGATACAAGGGGTGAGAAACAGCCATTTTCAGAGGTTCTTTGAATGATTTCAGTAATCATGCAGGGAGTCTCCTGCTTTGAGTTTGAAGCCTGGAGGCTCACTGTATGCTTTAGATCCCTGGGAGTGCAGGCTTCTCAAATGTGTGGAGATTGTCTGTAAGTACAGAAAGCTCCTTCTTCCAGGCACTCAGTTTTCCTGGATGGCAACCTGAATGACACAGTTAGTGCACTTGACCCTAAACCCATGTGTTTTACTGGCCTTGTTCAAAGACTCTCCAAAGAGGGCTTTCAGTTTGGCTCATGTCAGCTAGAACTGCTCATTATGAAGTCAAATACAACACCATGCAAAAAAATATATAAAATAAAATTATGGAACACAAAACACTTACACAATGTGCAATGCACACCCAGTAGTGGTTTGTGATAAGGGATGCTTATATGAACACAGCTTAGTTGTGCCCGTGACTTGTATACAGGCAGTCTCCATTTCAGTCCCTAGCATCTCCCACTGGCAGAAAGATTCCTTGGGTAGCCATTGGGCTGGATGGACTACTGGTCTGATCCAACATCACAAACACACATACACTCCTTGTTATGAAGATCTGATTGTACGCTCTCTTCTGTCCTTGCCCCGGGTGAATTCTCTGTGCATTTCTCATGCATGCATTTCCTTAATGTCATCTTAATCCTTACCTAACCAATCCACTATTCAGAAACCGTTGGCTATTTTCATGAGACCCCCATCAATGTTTTGTGATACTTCCATACATTCCAGATGAAGGCAACAACCAAGGCTGCCTCATTATAACTTGAGTTACAGATAGGTAGCCGTGTTGGTCTGCCATAGTCAAAACAATTTTTTTCCCTTCCAGTAGCACCTTAAAGACCAACTAAGTTAGTTCTTGGTATGAGCTTTCGTGTGCATGCACACTTCTTCAGATACACTGTGTATCTGAAGAAGTGTGCATGCACACGAAAGCTCATACCAAGAACTAACTTAGTTGGTCTTTAAGGTGCTACTGGAAGGAAATTTTTTTTTTGTTTTCATTATAACTTATTATTCATTACATTTGTAGCCTACCTTTCTTCCTCTGAAGCATGCAAGGCACCACACATGGTTCTCTACTTTCCCAATTTTATCCTGTTAGGAAGGTTAAGCTGAGAGGTGATGACTGGTCTAATGATTCTCCTACGTGGGCAGTTATCTCTCCACAAGGGCCGACATTGATGCAGAAATAATAATAATAATCCAGCATCACCTGAGCTCGGCAAATGCAGCTTTCTCGCTATTGAAGTGCAGAGTGTTTGAGGACCGGGACATTCACAGGGAAATCGAAATGCTTGTTAGCAAAGCTATTGTACTACCAACCTTACTATATGCTTGTGAAACATGGACCACTTATAAACACCATATCCAGCTCCTCAAAAGATTCAATCAAAGGTGTCTCTGAAATTTTTTTACACATCACTTGGGAAGACAGGCGAACTAATACCAGTGTACTGGAAGAAGCAAAGATCACCAGTTTTGAAGCAATGATTCTTCAACATCAAGTTTGTTGGACTGGTCACGTTGTGCGGATGCCTGATGATCGTCTTCCAAAGCAACTACTCTATTCTGAACTTTAACATGGAAAGCGTAATGATGGTGGTCAACAAAAGAGGTTTAAAGACTGTCTCAAAGCAAATCTAAAGAAAATGTAGTATAAACACCAACAACTGGGAAACACTTGCCTACGAGCGCTCCAATTGGAGAACAGCCTTTTCCAAAGGTGTCATGGGCTTTGAAGACACTCAAACTCAGGACACATGGGAGAAATGTGCTAAGAGGAAGGCACGCTTGCCAAACCCTCACCATGATCAACTCCCGTCCAGAAACCAATGTTCCCACTGTGGAAGGACGTGTGGATCCAGAATTGGCCTCCACAGTCACTTACGGACTCATTGTTAAAACCATGTTTATGGAAGACAATCTTACTCGGCTACGAGTGATTGCCAGAGAAGAAGGTCCAAGGATACTGGGTGACCCTCATAGCTGAGTGAAGACTGGTCCTAGTCTAACACCCTAATTGCTGCATTACAGTTGTCCACTATTTACTAGGTTTTCCTATCGAGAGGTCTGCATCTCTCTCTCTCTTAGACCTGAGCTCTATTCACAAGTGTGTAGGCTTATACATGCACAGATGAATGAGTGGAATCAAACTCACCCCTTCCATCAGCAACCTATGTGAGTTTAGCAGAAAAAACGGGCAGATGTATTTCTATGTATGAGAAGGGCACTTACCTTTTGTGTATAACTTCACATTTATGGCTATGCTCAGATCTTCTGCTGAATACGAAGAAGCCCTGTGTGGGCAGGACTATGTTGCAGATGGATGAATCTATCCATTGTTCATTTCTCTCCATTTCTCATTTTCCCATTTTTAAGTTTAGTTTGTCACGTTTATGCCAGCGATTTTCCCATTATAGAATGCACGTTTTATGTTACTTCCACTAATATATACACATTTTGGACTTTTCTGCAACATACTTTTTTTTTTTTTTTTTTTTTTTTTCTTTTTTAATTTTTTTAAATTTTTTTTTTTTTTTTTTTTCCCTTTTTTTTTTCTTTTTTTGGTTTTTTTTGTTTCTTTTTTTTTTTTTTTTTTTTTGAGAACTGCATTGTAAAGTTAGTAAAAGTGAAAATTTCAAAGGACAGCTATGGTTCATTTCATGAATTGGTTCAGGAAACTCAAAGTGGTTAGGTTCTCATTAAAATTTGAACTGAATGGATCTTTCCGCCAAGACTATATAGAGATTGAAACTGATGTTCTTAATATGTCCTGGTGGGAAAGAGGACAGTGACCATATATGATGTATTTTAAATAATTTTCTTAAACTGATTTTTCGCCAATGATCATATCTGGTTACACCCACTGGGGTAAATTAAGGACCTAATTTTCAGGGATCAGCAAAATCCAGACATTACAGTATATCAATCCTCTATTTTGCATCTCATTTAGCTTGCTTTGTGGTAGAATAGCTCCAGAAAATAAACCTCTGTTGTCACTGAAAATCTCACATATTTAATAATTTTGTTACGTAACTATGTAATAACTATGTAATAATTACATAACATACCTAATTCCTTCGAGACTTATTCATTTTATTACATAACTATGTAATAAAATGAATAAGTCTCGAAGGAATTAGATACGTTGTAATTGGTTGGATATTTTTCATTTTAATCTATCCGCAACTGACACTAGTTCATATTTTCATTCTTTTGTAATATTTCTATTTCTTTTTCTATTCCCTCTCAGTCAGGCTTCTCCTAAGAACTTTTTTTCAAGTACAAGAATAATCTCACACTGTTTTTCAATCTCACTGGTCTAATAACATCCAAATTCCATCTTGATTTCATCATAATATTTATAATTCATAATAGCTACCAAGGAGTCCATCCACTTCTAATTGTACTTGATATTTACATAAATAAATAATTGTTTTATCTTTTGGGAAAGTTCTCTGATATATTATTTTCTTTTTCTTTTTTATTTTTAAAAAGATCTTTAAATATTTAAAATTCAACATGTGCCGAAAGACGCTGTTAGCTTGAATAAAAATCATTAAAAATGCATTTTATGCTATTAAATATTGCATAATTTCTTTGACAGATTTTCAAATGCATCACATGAGACCATTGTATCCCTATCCTGAAGGCAATCCTAAACTTGGGCCAAAAATAATTTTTTGAAATCCTCTTTGTTGTGGAGAAGTAGCATAATCCATAATAGATGGGCTATGGCTTAACGAATAATCTTTAAGGAGCTTGGAAGAAAGGGTAGCTTAAAAGTATTATGCTATGTGTGGTGTGTAGCAGTTGCTTTCAGATTACTTAAATGGCTTAAAACTTTAATTGAAAGTGCTTTTTTCCTCTCCAGCTTAGTCTAAGTTTACATAAGAATGTGACAGGAGAGACATATAAAAAGTGAAAGGCAGTGTACTTTCATCCAAGACCCTTCAGGCTAAACTTGCTTATGACTGTGGCAATCAGCATCAGACAAATCTGATGCATTTTTATTTAATAATACAAAGAGGATCTTAAAATTGTCTAGTTGGCTGGCCTCCTCAAACAGAACAAACCAAATGTGTTGGTTGGGTGGGGTTTCGGTGAAGGTTTAACAGAACTTTTTGGGTGGGTATTGATTTTGAGTTAAAACATTAACGATAATCTTTGGTACTTTTCCACTAAGTCCTTAATGCGAGGTGAGGAAAACACAGCCTTCGAGGGCCTTGTTCTCTACGTGATCTTAATTGTGTGGAAGAAGACAGTGGGCCTTCATCTCCAGGTCCCATCTCCATCACTGGGTCCAGATCTTCCCCTCTACTGTCTATGTGTCAGAGGGAACGTCTGAAAGGGGGAGCCTGTGCCATGTGCTTAGTGTCACCCATGATTTAACATAGTAAGGTGAGAAAGACTTTGTGCTGGTCATCAGGCAATGTCTTCTTCCACCTGCCTTACCCCACGCTCCAGCCTTAGGAGTCTTCATAAGGGAGCTGTTTCCAGAGGAAGAACTGTGAGGGGAGAGAGACTTTGTGCTGGCCATCAAGCAATGGCTTCTTCTACTTGCCTTGCTTACCCCCTCCAGCCCTAGGAGCCTTTCCCAGACCATGACTTTGAGAAACAGCAAAAGCAGCTGGAAAGAGAGAAAAGCTCAGGGATACAAATAATTTTTTAAGTTGTGTGCCCTTGTCTCTCATTTTGATCCCTTTGCATGGTTTTGTATGTTTTGTGGTATTTTATGCAGTGTGACTTCATTGGTTATAGCTTCATAATTCTTTATTGTTATTGTTAAGTGTAAACTGTTTGCAGTGCTACCTCGGGTTACAGATGCAGTGGCAGCGGGAGGCCCCATTAGCTAAAGTGGTGCTTCAGGTTAAGAACAGTTTCAGGTTAAGTATGGACCTCCGGAACGAATTAAGTTCTTAACCTGAGGTACCACTGTAATTATTATTTGCTGATATTTAATTTTACTGTTTACTATTATATTCTAATGGATTATTGAATATTGCTTTATTTGATATAAGTGGTTTATTTTAAAGCTATGTTTTTATTACTTTTTTTCAGAGGGCCTTCTCGGTAGTGGCGCCCACCCTGTGGAACACCCTCCCATCAGATGTCAAGGAAATAGAAAACTATCCGACTTTTAGAAGACACTCCCAATACAAATTAAGACCCATATTTTCTTGGTCCTTGGGCAAGTTTTCTTCAAAGCGATCCCTCCCTGAATGCCTCTGTTTGTTTCACCACTATTTGTTTGTCCTCTTCCTCTGGACCCAAATTACATGGAGGGCCTGATGGAGATGAAGTTGGAAGCAAATCCTGTCATTGGTCCCTCACTGAAAAGATGCAAGCAAAACTTAGGCAGCATACATTTAAAAAACATTGCTTCTCCCCGAGGATTCTTGGAACTGCAGTTTACCATTCAAAGAGCTACAGTTCCAGCCCCCTTAACAACAGAAAAGTGCCCAGATCAATGGAAGACAATAACACAATGAAATTCAAAACAGTAACAATTTATTGCACGTTGATTCAAAATCCATTAAAAACAATTTAGTTTAAGGAATGCAAGAAAATCGATCAGCTTGATCCAGTGACACCAGAGAGAGCCATTTTCAAATAACTCAAGGGCTGTCACATGGAAGATGCAGCCAGCTTTTTTTCTCCTGCTCTGGACGGTAGGACTCAAACCAATGGCTTCAGGATACAACAAAGGAGATTCCGACTGAACATTGTTCAACAGAGGAATGGACTCCCCTGGAAGGTGATGGACTCTCCTTCCTTGCAGGTTTTAAAGCAGAGATTAGATGACCATCTTTCTTTCTTTCTTTCTTTCGCCCAATCTCAGTCCATATTTCATGGCTGCTTAAATCATCTGTCCCCCTCCTGATTCTCAGTGCCTCTTCTTCTGCCAGTCTTTGGCCAGTTGAGATGTCCAAATAGAGCAGCAATTTCTTCAAGGAGGAAAATC
Organism: Podarcis siculus; assembly: GCA_034642415.1. Classification (NCBI taxonomy): domain Eukaryota; kingdom Metazoa; phylum Chordata; class Lepidosauria; order Squamata; family Lacertidae; genus Podarcis; species Podarcis siculus. Next base: position 1,146,913 of record JAXCMG010000208.1, on the reverse strand, counting down.
ATAACTCCTCAATGATGATGTCATCTGGATGGAAAAGAATAAAAAAGAGAAAATCAGTTCAGTCCTCTCTGCTTCTTGTAGCTGGAGTCAGTCTGGGTGCTGCCCTCCCAGGCCAGGTGGGAAAGGCCTGCCAGGCAGGGAGCAGATCCTGCAGGACTCCCAGCAAGAAGACCTGGGAGGTATGTCTTGGGAAAACAAGGGACAAGGGAGTTCACTGTCCCCAAGGTGTGGGGCTTACCTTCTTTCAGATTATTCCTGAAACAAGCCAGCTCCGGACGAATTACTGTGTTCTGCAGAGTAAAGACAAATCTGAGTCAGATGACACTATTACCCCACCCTGGATGGGTGTAAGAGAAGCAGCCCCACCCAGGAAGGATGGAAACAACCAAAGAACTGACTACAGGAAGGCAAAATACTTACTCTGAGGTTCGGGAATCTTCGTGAAAGGGCCAGCAGCAGGGATATACTGCTGGCCGCTAATTTCCTTTGGTCCTCACTCCCCAAAAGGGTGTAATATCGGAGGTCCTGTGGGATGAAAGAAATGGGACAGTTAGTTGGGTAAGGGACAGGGGGGCAACCCTAAAACCACTCCTGGTACTATCAGGATACTTACAGTAAGCAACTGGAGAAGGGTGCTAGTATTGGGGGCTTCTAGGGGGAGACCCCCCAGCAGGCTCTGGAATGGCCTCTTCAGTTCCTGTGGGAAAAGAGAGAAGAGAGGTTGAGTGCTGCTGGGTTAAATTTTGTAAGAGTGTGGGAAGAAGAAAGAGCTGTGCAAAGAGAAGTTAAAGCAGAGGACATACCTCTTTGTCCTTCCCTGCGCTCCCCAGAACTGCCTCTGTTGTTCTATGGAGAATCGCACTCACCACAGAGGGACTGAAGTGGGGTCTCATAAAACTGGAGAGAAAGGGAAGGGGTTAGACACTGCCTCCTCCAAGTCTCCCTTGTCCCCTTCTCCCTCCTGCCTGACTTGCCCACCCAAAGCTCCCCCTGGAGTTCTGCCCCCCTGCAGCCCCGCCCAGTCCAAAGACCCCGCTAACCTCAACTGCAGGAGGGCCTCGAAGGCCAGGGCCAGGCTCAGGGGGCGATCCCTGAAGTACTCCAAATGGCCGAGGATGTTCTAGAAGAGAGCAGAGGAGGAAAGTCAGCTCCTTCTGGGAGTCTCCAGAGGACGGCTCCAACCCCAAACGCCAGCCCCTCTCTGCCCCTCCCTCCTCATAGGGGTCCCTCACACCACCCATCACTCACCAGAATGGCTTGGGCAGTCTCCTCCTTGGAGTACTTCAGGGTTCAGAGCCCCCTGAGCCGAGCTGCCTGGCAGTCCTGGATGATGCCCAGGAGATAAAGCTGATCTTTGTCTAGCAGCTGAAAGGCAAAAGTCAGGCTGTCAGTTCCTTATGGGGGGAGGGCTCCTCCACATCTGAGAGTGCAGAGTGGAGTGCAAGAGGGGGGCAGGTCTGAGGGATCCCCTCCCTGCTCTCGTTTTATCCAATACTCACCGCAATGGAAGGGATGTGGATTCCCAGCACATCTGCAAAGAGAAGGACATGGGGACAGGTGAGTTCATCCCTGTGCCCCTTGCAAGGCTTTTCCAAGAGTTTTCTCCTGGATTCAAGTCCTACTACAGGAGAAGGACACCCCAGGCCTTGGGGGCCAATCCTGATCTCCTGCCCCCAGAACATGGCTCCCCAGGGAAGATGCCCCTCCCACTGACAACTGTCTTGCCCCACAGCCCAGCCCCCTGCTTCCTCCAACAGACCCCACAAAATGGGGTGGTTGCTGGGGGGCGGGGGCCGTTGGGTTTCCAGATGCTGTCGCAGATAGGTGGGTTGGATCCAGCCGTCTGGCTCTGTGCATCTTTTTACTAGATGCCCCCCTAGCCCATTCCTGCCCTCCTCCGTCCCCAAAAGGAGGGCCACTTGGTCACCTGACACCGCAGGCTGCTCCAGGACTTCCAAGGGGGCCACCTTGTTGCAGCTGATCAGCCGCCTTAAGTGCCTGAACCTAGAAGAGACGAGCAGAGAGAGCGACTCAGAAGCTGGCAGCCCCTATTCGTGTGTGTGTGTGTGAGAGAGAGGAGGGGCGTCTGGCTCAATTCCTGCCATCTCTCTGCAGTTCTGCGACCTGGAAGGGCATCGGCAGAGCTGGAAAGAGGCAGCCCAGAGCACGAATGTCTGGCAGAGAGAGAAAGGAGGCCCTAAGTGCTATGGGTTCAAGAGCTCCAACCCAAAGGAAAGACAAGCATTGCCAGCTGTTAAAGGGCTGCTCTGCCTCATCTTCTTAGGACAGCCCTGCCCTTCCTGGCGAGGGAGGAGACCCCTAGGAGGGTCCTCCAAGCATCAAGGTGTCCCAGAAGAGGAGTAGAACATGAGGAAGGGCGTGGAGTCTTTCTTGGAGCCAGAGAGACCCCCCCCCCAGGAAGGGGAAGAAGGCCAATGTTGTAGGGCAGCTGTAGAGATGCAAAATGGAGCCAGGCAGAGGTGTAGTGGTTGGAGGGCTGGACGGGGAGGACCTGGGAGAGCAGGGTTCAAATCTCCACTCAGCCATGAAGCTCCCTGGTGGACCAGAGAGCTAAAGCTGTGGAGGGGACCCAGGACTCACACCCCGCCCCCAGGAGACCAAGAGAAAGCAAAGGAATGGTACTTACAGCCTGCACATCTTCTTGATGAAAAATCCCCCCCCCCCATCTAAGCTAACTACCTAGCTAAAATTCCCACCCAAGCCTGATCCCAAACTCTGATCCCACCCCCAAACCCAGCCCTAACCCCAAACCTAACCCCCACCCTAACCCTACACTTACCCCTAACTATTCTTCTATAAACAAAAGAAATATATTCAGAAATGCGCACAAATATGCACAAATGAGCACAAATGCTCACAAATGTGCACAAAATAAAAAATAAAAGAAATAAAAAAGTAAAAAGTAAAAAGTAAAATAAAAGTGTTAAAAGAAAAAAGGTAAAATAAAAATAAAATAAAAATAAATAAAATAAAATGAATCAAATAAAAGTAATAAATAAAAGAAAAAGAAAAATAGCAAGCAAACCTCTCCTCTTCTACAACCACCACCACTACCTCTCTCTCCTGACTCTCCTCACTAACCCACAATGGCTGCCTGCAAGTCAGAGACTTTTAAGGGAAGAGCAAGAGATGTCACAAAGGAGGGCAGGTCCTTGTCACCATGGCAACCCCTCCACCTGGACCTGGCCCCTCCTGAGAGGTGATGCTTCTCTGTCAAAACTTGGAGGTACCTTCTGTTCCACCTGCAGCTGGGCTGTATCTTCTATCCACAGATTCACGTCGGCATTTCACATCCTTCTTGCTGCAGCCCCATTTCCAAAGGGAGACCACCCCCACATCCTTCAAGGCAGGCTAGGGGTCTCCATAGCGCAGCATTGGACCATCTGCTTTGCATGCAGACCTTCTGTCCTGGGAATGTCCCATCCCCATTCGAAACCCTGGATAGCTGCTGCCAGTCAGCGCAGGCTAGCTGAAGAAGGATATTGAGCAGCTGGAAGATGAGCAGAGGAGGACGACCAGGATGATGAAGGGTCTGGAAACCAAGCCTGATGAGGAACGGTTGAGGCAGTTGGGTATGTTTAGCCTGGAGGAGACTGAGAGGAGAGAGGAGAGCCATCTTCCAACATCTGAGGGCTGCAAGAGGGAGCAAGCTTGTTTTCTGCTGCTCCAGAGGGGAGTGCAGGAAAGGAGATTCGGACTAAACATTAGCAAGAACTTTCTGATGGTAAGACTCTCTGGGATGGTGGTGGACTCTCCTTCCTTGGAGGCTTTTAAGCAGAGGTTGGATGCCAATCTATGAGGGATTCAGTTGCAATTTGGGGAGCGCATGGCACTGGCCTACTTTACAGGGTTGTTGTAACCACACAAGGCTGCTGAGCACCCGAAAGTGCCTGACAAATGTTGAGCTTTCCATTTCATTGTGGGGAACAGCTGCAGCGCTTCAGGAGGCGTCCCTCAACTTCCGTTTCTTCTCTCTCCTGCAGCCAAAGGGACCAGGCTGGATTACCAAATAGGCAGAGTAGGCTATGGGCCCTATGGGCCCCACACTTTTTAGGGGTCAGTGGGTCAAAATAATACTGATTCGATCTTGAAAGAAAACTACAATCAAGCTTTCTTAGTTTAATCTTATTAGAGTGTGCGCCTTAGGCCTGCCCCCTGCCCAGATTTTGACTGCCAGGGGGTCTCCACAGGGTTTAATTAGCAGGTCTTTTTTATCTCCTTTTTTTCCAGAACACACCTGTTTCTTAGCTCAAATTTTAATGATTTTTCGGAAACAGGAATCTCCCGCTCATGGTGATGACTGGACAGTTGTCAATTCGTGCAGTGCTCACTCCCAGCGTCCCTGCCTCCGCATTCTGTAGTGAGCGGCAGTTATCGGATGAACTGTGGTTTAACGGCCAGTCCCCTCTACCCGGGGGGGGGGGCTGTTTACTATTATATTCTAATGTATTATTGAATACAGTGGTACCTTGGTTTAAGAACTTAATCATTCTGGAGGTCCGTTCTTAACCTGAAACTGTTCTTAACCTGAGGTACCACTTTAGCTAATGGGGCCTCCCGCTGCTGCCACGCTGCCGGACCACAATTTCTGTTCTCATCCTGAAGCAAAGTTCTTAACCCAAGGTATTATTTCTGGGTTAGCGGAATCTGTAACCTGAAGCATATGTAACCTGAAACATCTGTAACCCAAGGTACCACTGTATTGCTTTATTTGATGTAAGTTTTTTTTTTATTTTATTTTAAAGCTATGTTGTTGTTATTACTTTTTTCTTTTGGATCAGATTGCTATTAGGTGTGTGGTGTTTGCTCTCTATTTCACTGTTTCTTCACCTTGTAAACTTGCGTATAGTAATATAGAAAGGCGGTAAACAAATTAAAAGTGAATTGAAAAAAATGAAATGAAATGAAAACCCCTGCCTTTTCCCCTGGACCCATGAGGTCCAGCTCCGAGGGCCTTCTGGCATTTCCCTCACTGCAAGAAGTGAGGTTACAGGGAACCAGGCAGAGGGCCTTCTCGGTGGTGGCGCCCACCCTGTGGAATGCCCTCCTATCAGATGTCAAGCATAGAAACAACTATCTGACTTTTAGAAGACATCTGAAGGAAACTATGTTTAGGGAAGTTTTTAATGTTTGATGTTTTGATGTTTTATCATGTTTTTAATATTCTGTTGGGAGCCGCCCAGAGTGGCTGGGGAAACCCAGCCAGATGGGCAGGGTATAAATAATAATAACAAATTATAAGAAATAACAGATTATTATTATTATGGTTATTATGATTATTCATCCACATAATTAAGCTTGTCGACCCATACTGGGTTTATGTGAAGAATGCACATACCTGCATAGGTATTCTGTGGGGCTGCCACCTTGCCGATATGGATGTCATGAGCATTTGAAAAAGGGCCCTTGCAGATGCAAATGTCTCTGTCTGAATGTCTTTGAGCCATTGCAAGACCTTCTGAATGTGAGCAACTGTCAACCTTTTTCACCCCGCTCCAGGACCTACAAACCTTAACTGGGACAAAAAAAGTTGAAGGGTATGCCAACTCTTCAGTGGAGCACCATTTCCCACTGTGTTCTAGCATCCTCAGTGGGAAAATGATGTTATTCTAAGCAGTTACCACCAAGGGAAAGGTATTTCAAGCACCAGAGAACCTTCTCCCCAGTGGAAACTGGCGTGAATGATTTCCTTCTGTGGATGCTGGAAATTATCTATTCCCTAAATTGGCGAGGAAGAGTCCTGCCACCTCTTCTGCGACATCCCCCTTCTGCTGACCTTAGGAAGGTATGTGGGTCCTTGGGGGAACAGGGGGAAGGGGGGGTGACAGTAGGTGCTTTGAGAACCCATAAAATGTTTTGTAAGTGCTAGTTAGCACTGAGCCACTTTCAGGTTGATCATTCCGAGCCACTGCATTAGGTCAAGTCCGTAGCATTGCTAGGTTGCACACATGTACCATTCATACAAAATGGCAACCCTGTGGAGCACCTAAAACTAAAATAATAATAATAATAATAATAATAATAATAATAATAATAATAATAATTTAATATTTATACCCCGCCCATCTGGCTGGGCTTCCCCAGCCAATCTGGGTGGCTTCCAACAAAATATTAAAATACAGTAATGCATCAAACATTAAAAGCTTCCCTAAACAGGGCTGCCTTCAGATGTCTTCTAAAAGTCTGGTAGCTGTTGTTCTCTTTGACATCTGGTGGGAGGGCGTTCCACAGGGCAGGTGCCACTACTGAGAAGGCCCTCTGCCTGGTTCCATGTAACTTGGCTTCTCACAGTGAGGGAGAAGGCCCTCGGTGCTGGACCTCAGTGTGCGGGTAGAACGATGGGGGTGGAGACGCTCCTTCAGATATAGAAGGGTTTGGATTTGATATCCCGCTTTATTACTACCCGAAGTAGTCTCAAAGTGGCTGACATTCTCCTTTCCCTTTCCTCCCCCACAACAAACACTCTGTGAGGTGAGTGGGGCTGAGAGACTTCAGAGAAGTGTGACTAGCCCAAGGCCACGCAACAGCTGCATGTGGAGGAGTGGAGACCCAAACCCAGTTCACCAGATTACGAGTCTATCACTCTTAACCACTACACCACATTGGCTCTAATATACTGATATAAATGCATTCCATGTGGTCACCTGGTACTGGACTCAGGCCACAGAGCACAGTGCCCAGGTTGAATTTATGCCAAGACTCTTGCACATGTAATAATTGCATAGAAGGGGGAATTTTGACATGGGCATCCATGACAAGCTACACTATGCCAAAACAAGTTGGACCTACTGAAACCCCTCATCCACACAACCATTAAAGGTACAGTATCTCAGTCCTCCATAGTACGTGGTCGCACTCTTATTGGGATAAAACACAATATATTATATTCCATTCCTTGAAAGCTATATAAAACTATCAGGGCAATATATTTTAAAAAAGCACTTGTTTTTACCCCTGATGGCTTAAGCAATCTAAGCCGGTAACAATCCCTTTAGAAAATATTATTCTCCAAACTTTGCTGACAAGTTGGCCTAATTTAGCCTTTTGAAGATATGCTGAAAAGACACTCCATTATGAATAAAATATAACCAGTCTCCCTGTTTATTTGCTATATGACCAGCCCTACTTATTTCCAGACAGGCTGAATGAAGGCCTGTGCAGTGCATGAGGCAAAATGTTGGATTTGGACCTGAATGATCTTGATTCAAGTCCTTGCTCAGCCTGGTTAGTCAAGGACATATTGTTCTGCCTGTTCCCCGAACTTTCGTACTTGATTCTGAGGATTGTATAAACTGATTCTGACGGCCGTGTCTTGTGGATTGGTATCAGATGCTGTGGCCATCACAGCTATAGCTATAAATGAAGCAGAGATGGTGTATAGCTCTATCTGTGAAGAACTGGACTATCAAAAGAAGCATTTATATCTCTGAATGACCGGCTTCACACCAGTTGATAACATGTGAAGATGAATGGCATAACGATTCTATGGCCAGGATCTAAAGACCCAGAAAACTAGTTCCCCATGCCCAAAGGGACCTTTAGGCTCCCATTTCTCAAACAGAAGTTGACTACACACAAGATATATAGTTCTTAGTACAGTCATCATTTAGGTGTCAGTGAAAATCACTTTAAAAGGCTCCAAACTCCCTGTAAACGTTGGTGCTATTTCAAAAACCAGAAATACTCGTTTTGCTTTTCCAGTTAAGTGTTTTATTGTGAAATCAGAGTTGCTGGGTGCTCAATAGATTTGACATCATACTTGTAGTTCAATCAAAGCACTGAGAGTTCAAGGTTTTGGGATGCTGCCTTTGAACGCACTGTCAGAAGAATTCAGGGCAGGGACAACCTCCATAACACTTCCTACACACACCTTCCTTAATGCACTGAGCCAAATATGGTGGATGCACTACAACAGAGTCACAGGAAATTAACTCCAGCAAAATCTGTATCCTGTGCTTTACATGACTCCATTTAGAACTCCAAATATACCTGGCAAATATTAAAAATTGGTTCTTTTTGTTTTTGTTTTGTTTTTAGATGATTGTAGGGATTGCCTTTTTGCTGCAACATTTTTGTGAATTACTTGGGATACTGTGCATCAGGTTTCAACCCTTACTCATAGGGCACAAAAGTTAAATCTGTGAATGGGGAGCCAGTCACAAGTGCACATATGCCCTATACACCATATTGACCCAAATATAAGCCTCATTCACAAAATTCTTGGGGGAGGGGAGGGAAAAAAAGGCAATACCCGTATATAAGCCGCTCCCTTAAAATTCCGCAACCACTCACACCCGTAAATGGCAAATGTAGAAGAAAATCCCACGGGTACTAGAGAGGACCCACAAGTGAAAGCGATGAATAACATTAGAATTAATTGCCACTCAAGCTCTCAAATTGGCAATAAAACTTTTTTTGGGGGGGTGTTCTGTTTTACCGTATGTCTGTTTCAGCAGCGATATCATATAAGCAAATTTTTGTAAGGTCACAAATTTAAGCCACACTTTAACTTTACATGGTTGGATATTTTTTTTTGGGGGGGGGGGAATGCAACTTATATTCAGGCCAATACGGTAGTTCAGTGGTGAATCAGAATCAGAAGAATCTTTATTTGCAACAGCCACTACCCATAGGAATAAAAATAAAATAAAATAAAATCCACTAAGGATAGAGGTAAAAACTTAACTATAGAAAATACATCAATAATCAAATAACAGATCTTATTCTAAATGCCCCCCGCATGCATTCAAGCACAGAAACAGTAAGAAGACACCATCCAGTACATGACTTACCATACCCCAAGCTTCAGCAATTGGGGTCCATATTTTTTTATTGTAAACAAACAACTTTTATTTTAATTCAGTGTGGGAGGACTATTGCAGAGTAAATGACTAAAGCAGCCCCCCCCTTTACACGGAGGTGACGTTCTGAGGCACTGCATGCATTTGTGAAATCGCATATAATTGAAACCCATTGAAAAAGCCTGCAAACAGCCTTTCCACCCCCCTTCTCCTCTCTGCTCTACCCCTGCTCCACCCTTTTAGTGATGTCTTTAGGAAGTTTCCAGGTCACTTCTGAGTTCGGTGTGATGTGTGTATACATGGTCGTGCACATATTGGACGCATGTAATAACTGAACACAAGAAATAAGGCAGCGAGAAAGAAGGTGGATTGGGTCTAGGTAGCAATTGTTAGTGTCAGTCAGATGAATGTAAGGTAGCCTCCCTAATGTTTACCCAGGATGAGGATAAAATGGAGATAGTAGCCAGTTTTCTGCAACACACAATGAGGATTCATAGATGTTATACAACAGTATTTTAATTGTTAGATGCAGATTTTGAGGAGTGATTGTATTGTACCGAACCCTTCTGAATTTTGTCTATATGCCAATAAAGGATTGAGATTGAGGTGGTACAAGTGAACAAGAATAGTCTTATTATTATTTGTGAGTCAACAGTAAATGCAGTAAATGTCTTCTTTCTATTCTAATGGCACATGAATGCTTAGAAACTATTTTTCATGTGTTTTTTGTACGTCCATGCATCCAAGATGGAATGGATCCATGGAGGGCTTAGTTCTGGAAGCTTCATTTTGACTTCATGTGAGGTGCTTACAAAACTTGAAATCAAATGAGGAGCAGGCTCAAGGTGACTTATTTTCTTGCAGCACGAAAATGCATCTGTGGCAGCTGTTTGGCAAGTTGGCTTTGTTGGCTCAACCTCTGCCTATCTGTTTCAAGCTGCAGCTAAGTTGTGGGATAGCAGCACAGCAGCATCCTACCTTGTCCTAACTTCCACACCCAGCTCAACCCAGGTCTGCCTGGCACATGTTGGTGATCTCCTTTCTGGATGCCAGCAGCTACAACTGACTCTGTTTTCACGGCCTAGGACCCTCGTACCTACGGGACCGCCTCTCCCGGTATGCCCCATGGAGGACCTTAAGGTCCATAAATAGCAACACCCTAGAGGTCCCGGGCCCTAAGGAAGCCAGATTAGCCTCAACCAGAGCCAGGGCCTTTTCAACTCTGGCTCCGGCCTGGTGGAACGCTCTGTCTCATGAGACTAGGGCCCTGCAGGATCCGATTTCTTTCCGCAGGGCCTGTAAGACAGAGTTGTTCCACCTGGCCTTTGGCTTGGAGTCAATTTGATTCCCTCCCCCTCTTTCTTTTTCTTTTCTCCTCCTGTGATGAGGCTGCATTTTTATTGTTTTAATGTTTTAATGTTGTATTTTAATCTTGTTTTTAAGTTGTATTCATTCAACTCGTTTTTATTATTGGTTGTTGGCCACCCTGAGCACGACCTTGGCTGGGGAGGGCGAGATATAAATAACATTTATTATTTATTATTATTATTTTCATTGGGCAGGTGGGAAGAGGTGGGACCAGCTACCCTGCCACATACCGAGGTCCCTTGTGCTATGTTGGTTCCAGAGAAGGGAGTTCCAAAAACCAGGGAGGGTGGAAGAATTTCTCAGAAGGGGAACTTGGTGCCAAGCCCTCCCAGGCTTTGAGGAGCAGCAGAGCTGTTTCTCATCCTGTTTTGCCTCTTGATACTTTCACGAACCATCATTCTCTTGATTAACATTGTGATCTGCAGCTGGCTATCAGACTTTTGTTCTTATGGGCTAAGATTTAATTTCTCAATAATTCACACGGGATATGAAAGCCCTTTTTAATTAACTCTGTTCCATAAACAAATGAGTAACCCACCCACCCCCTTCATGATCATCTCTGCTTCCTTTCTAAAATTGCCATGGTAGCTTTAATATGTCAATAATAATAGCGCTGACACAAATCCATTACCCCTATCTATTGTGCCTCAATTCAAAATGAAATTTTGTTACATCATTTAATGTTAATACACACAGTAAGTGTGAATGGGTGTTAAAGGTCTCCTGCCCCCTAAAATGGCAAATGCAAAAAAGCTTTGCAAATAGTTTTAGGCATGTCTCCTAATCTGCAGTCCAGACAATCATGTAGAATTCACTGTATTATTAACTTTCAGTACAAAGGTATGCATGTCTACTTAGAAGTAAGTCTCTGTATTTAATGACCTGCATAACAAGATCAACTAAGCCAACAGTAGCCTGTGAAGTCATGTATGGTGCAGATTTACAGTAACTGTGCCTGGTTTTAGTCCCTGACTAAGACTGCAAAAAATGGAGGGGAGAAACAAGATGGCTGCCATTGTGTACAGCTGCTGGGCTTTCTTCAGTTTTGTGACCCAGAGGTTGTGGAGGCTTGTTCTAGAGACTGGATGAGGGATGAAAGATAAATAAATGGTTTCTTCATGCAAAATTGTATTCAGCTGATCTATCAGGTACTAGTTCTCTCTGTCTTTGTCTTTCTCTTTGGAGTCTCTGTCCTTCACTACCTCCTAAAAAAGTTTTCACAGTAGTTTTGGCTGAAGTCTTCGGAGACAATGTCCTGATGCAGAAGAATGTCAGAAGAAATCTATGTTGACAGCACTTAATTAGTCAAGATGATAGCCTATGGAGATGACATTAAAATGTCAAATTATGTCTGTGGAGATAGTGTGACGATGTCAAGACGATGGCCAAAGACTATAGGATACATTCAGGGAATCTGCTAGAATGCCAGAGCTAGAATTATGTAAATTAATTATTTCAGTAGCACCTATATATATATCCCTAGCTTGGAGCATTTAAAAAATAATAAGTGTGTGTTGTTTCTCAAAACAGTGTCATGACATTTTGACACGGACCATATTTCTTCTCATGCAGCTACAGTTGCCAACTGAGCTGTCCAGAATTTAGGGATCACCTGGAGATTTAGTTTCCAGAAAGAAGAAGGGGAGCCCATTCTGCACCCTATATTTTTCTTCCAGCCACATTTATGTAATTTAGAAGTTTCATTGGTTTGGGTGCAAGAGTGCTGTGTACCAAGAGTTTATTTTATTTACTTAAAACCATTTCTAATCTGCTTAATAGCTAAAATATCTCCAAGTCTGTAAGAACACACACACACAGTGTAAAACAGTCTGAAAAAAGGGGATTGAAAACAAAACAAAAATTCCCAATTTTAATCTTATGGGTCTGGGAAAGCTGGGACAAAATGGTATGTCTTTACAAGACATTTGAAGCAATTGATAGGTGGTGCATCATAAACAACAAAGGGGAAAGCATTCCAAAGTCCAGGGAAAAGGGTGAAAAGTACCTGCTTTCAGGTCACTATCCTGGGATAAGAATAAGGTGTGGTGCCACAAGTAAATTTCTGCCAGGTGATCAAAATGATCTCAAAAGTGTATACAGGGGCAAGCAACCTGTTCCTGAGTTATCCAGGGATGTATACATTAGTAGTAAAACACTGAACATGACTCAGTGGCTAATCAGCAGCCAGCAGAGTTCCCTCTGCACATGTGCAACATGTGCACATCCAGATATCCCACTCAGCCTGGCCGCAGCATTCTGTGGAACAGTTTGTTTCATTAGACATATTGTGCCAAGCGCATATTGGGTAGAGAGAGCCATTCCAGTCATTTACCTGAATCTCAAACTGTGCAAACCTTGTATCCATCCACCTGTATGCACATTGGCCCTGACTTTCCTGTGTTAGATGGGTAGGTTTGTAAGGGACTTGCACTTGCTTCACTTGAATGGGAGTAGAACCCTCCTCGTGATTTGGGACACTGCATTATCAGGAGCAGTGAAAAGTTTGAAATGGGCACCATGCTCAACAACAGCCACTGTTGGTATTACCCGGTGTTGCAGTGATGCTAATAGAGGACCATGGCTGGCTTCCTGCCTCATGTCTGGAGTTACATAGGGGGCAGCCATAGGTGCACTGAAAACAGACATGCCTCATTGTGCAATGTCACAGTTGCCAGCCCAGCCTTGCTGATTGCCTGAGATGGGCTCATTGCAACAATATACATTTGGCAGGGTGTTGCGACCCGATCCCAGCTCCTTGATGGCAGTATTTTAAGGAAGGGATTCAAGCACATACTGGGAATTTAGTGTTATGCAATCAAAGTGGATGAAAGTGCTCTTTCATTTTAGAGTAACAAAAACACCAGAGAGAGAGGGGGAGGAGAGAGAGAGACCTTTTCCAAACATCCCCAAAGCAAATCAGGATGAATGGCCATTGTTCTGTAATCACTCCACAAATTACTATAACCTAACCTCCATACAGGGGGACGCGGGTGGTGCTGTGGGTTAAACCACAGAACCTAGGACTTGCCGATCAGAAGGTCGGTGGTTCGAATCCCTGCAACAGGCTGAGCGCCCGTTGCTCTGTCCCAGCTCCTGACAACCTAGCAGTTCGAAAGCACGTCAAAGTGCAAGTAGATAATTAGGTACCGCTCTAGTGGGAAGGTAAACGGTGTTTCTGTGCGCTGCTCTGGTTCACCAGAAGCAGCTTAGTCATGCTGGCCACATGACCTGGAAGCTGTACGCCGGCTCCCTCGGCCAGTCAAGCAAGATGAGTGCCGCAACCCCAGAATCGGTCACGACTGGACCTAATGGTCAGGGGTCTCTTTACCTTTAACCTCCATACAACCTTTGTGCAAGCAAATTAAGATCAGTGTACAATACCAGAAAACAGGTTTTCTGGAGGAGATCAGTGTACAATACCAGAAAACAGGTTTTCTGGAGGAGCCCATAATGTTTCTTGGAGGAATGAAAAAATTTAGTGCCCCACGCCACCCCTCAATTCTATCTGCCCCACCCTGCCTTGCCATTTCCCTCACTCTTCCTCCACTTAGTCCCCCTCTTTTGTTTGCTCATTCACCTCTTTGCTTATTCCAGTTTCAATGGCCACAATCCCTTCCCCACCTCCTCCTTCCTCTTCCTACCTTCCTCTGCGCTACCCCCTCCAGACTTTGCTTCACTCCCATCATTGCTCCTGCTTCTTCCACTTAGTTGCTTCTGCTCTCACTTCCTTCCTATCCTTTATTGTCTCTTCA
>JAXCMG010000208.1:1102287-1132961 GCA_034642415.1 Podarcis siculus | reverse complement strand
TAGTTGCTTCTGCTCTCACTTCCTTCCTATCCTTTATTGTCTCTTCATTTGCCTCTGTTCTACCCCTCTTGTTCTCCTTCCACCATCCCTTCTGCACTCATCTCCAGTCAATTCAGTGGCTTGAAGAGACTTCATTAAATGCCTCATTGGGTTGCAGATGCATTCAACATTCTCTGCTCATTTTCCTTTTCTTGATGCAGCTACAAGCAGATAATACAGCACTCCTCTTTAGGGTTATTTTAATTCCTTATGTCTAGAAACCTTGAAACTATGTGTCTCCAAGCACCTCCCTTCATTGCTGCTTGGTGGTCCAGTTTGGCTACAAAGCATGTTCTCCTTCCTGGAGAGCACGTGTTGCGGTGGGGTCTGGCACGCCACCCCCTTGTTGCTGGGCGGGATCGTTTGGATAGCCATTAGCAAGGATTGGGTAGTTTCCTGTTACTAGGGAAATTTTGATGTTGCCAATTAAGGGGAAGGGCTAAAAGGTTTTAAATGTAAGATACGCAGCACTGACCATTCTCTTTGCTGCGTGCATTGGAACACCCGCCCACCCTCCCTAGGTATTGGTCTTTGCGTTGACCTTGCTATGCCTGTCATGGGGTCATCTGCTTTGGGGGCAGGAGCCTGGTAGGAATTTTGTCTAGTTGGCTGATTGGCTGGTGCCATCTGGTTTTTGCCTACTGCGTAGCTAATCGTCACAACTTGTAAGGTTGCGGTTAGGCATTGATTAAAAAATTGGTTGGTGGAGGGGTATGGATTGGCGGTGCCTGCCCCTCCAATGCTGCTGCTGCAAGGGAATTCTGTTAAAGGAATCTAGGGGCTTGCCGTCCTTTCGTCCAAATCCCTGGTTGGGGCTTGGGCCGCGCAAGCCCCTGGGAGCATGCGGGGGGAGGTGAGGGTCTGGTGCCTGGCTCCATGCTCTCCCCAATATTGCTTTCCCTGACTGGCTTTCGCTGGAAGCCGGAAGTCAGTCCTGTCCCGATGGCGGTGACAGATAGTTGGAACCAAGCCTAAGGAACCACTCACTTTTATGTATTTTAATAAAGTTGTGGCCAAAATTTTGCCAAAAACCTTAAACAAAAATTATGTGTGAATTGTGATTTATTTGGGGGTGGCTTGTGGGACCTCGACACGCAAAGCTCTCAGCATACAGGAAAATAGTTCTGCATTAGAAGGAATTATATTTGTGTTGGAATAAAGCAGTGTGGCATGGCCTTTAGAGCAGATATTTTACACTGGCTGGCACAAATCTTCATCTCAAGAAAGAACTATCATTTCTTTTGAATTCACCTTTCTGAAAACAAAAGGAACAGTTGGAGTCACAACAATCCCCTCTGCTGGAATACTTCCAAGCCTTTATATGTCAAAAACACTGGTGCACGTGCTCTGCTCTGCAATTTTGGGCTCCTTTAGAGAATTACTTCATCCATTACAAATTCATGGTGACTATAATAGCAAGTTAGACCATATCAAACAGGGCTCAATTTCAATAGGGCTCAATAGAATAACACTTGCGCCAAATAATGGACCCTTCTGTAGTGTAATTATCTGCATCTGTTCTGACCCTGTCTTCATTTAACCTAAATTACGGTATCTTTATGGCTAAAGAATATGGTAGTTAGCAGGAGCCATTTTTGCACCAACACGGCAAGTGGATACAAATTGGAGAGAAAGGCTTTGAAGTGTAGAAAAAGAATTTTTTTGGCAGATATAGCTTGTCACATAATGGTGAAAAATCTTTCGAAATCATCTTCTCTGTACATTTAGTCAAGATACAGGGACCCTGTCCTCCTTTACATTTGGTCATCCTAGCTGCAGTCAAAAAATAATAATCCTTCTATTTGCTTTTTAAGCACAGGTGTATTAAACCTTTCATATTTTCAACATCCTGAATGCTAGCATTGTATTGGGGCTGGAGGGTTGCACTGATCCACAAAAGGGGATGTGCAGTCTTCACCACACTGACAGGAGTCTTGCAGTTCCTGAATTGTGATTGCAATCTATTGTGTATATTATACACAACTGCCCATTCACTGCCCAGAGCAGGCTATTGTGCATCATGCCAGACTGTCTCTCATTGTTCCCCATTCAAAAGAACAGACTAGGCAATTGGATATGTTAAGAGCCCACACCTAATGGTGCTCTGAATTGCTGCAGCACAATTGACAAAATGGTATAGAACTTGTCTTCTCCCCCCTCCCCCCTTTTTTTTGACCAGGGGAGGGTGAAATCCATGGAATTTGTTTGTAAAACTATTGCTTGCTGAGACCAATTATCAACATCAAATATGCAGTTGTCACTTTGGAAACAGGAAATTGCAGCTCTTCGGAAATCCTAATTTTAGGCCACTTCAGTATTGGCATATGTGGATTTGGATCTGTAGGAATCATGTGGTCTGTCTCTCTCATACTCATACCCACTTTGCAAACTAATTTGACATGAATTCATTGATGTCAATTCTGCCCCTTCCATATTCTGTGCAGCCCACTGAAGGATAGGTTGAATTATTTTACATTGGAAAAATGAATTAAAATAATCAGTGCTATCACAGACTAGCTGTCAAGTAAGATAAAAGTCAAAGGCTGACCCTAGAAACGAAAGATGATCTGGAGCCCAGTCTTAAGTATGTTAGTTAATGGGTGTTATTCTCAAGTTAGTGAGCGCAGAATTACCCCCTAAAGCTGCAGTCCTATACATACTTCCTCTTGCTGTTGCTGTTGTATAAATTTATACACCAACCTTCATCTGAATATCACAGGGCATTTTACAACATAAAAGTACAAAATGAGAACACAAAATACATAACAAAAGAACTCCAAACTTCTCCCACAAACACATTTAAAAGACCACTGATTTTTTTAATCTGCTAAATGCCTAGAGAAATATTTTTGCCTGATGCCTAAAGACATATAAAGATGGTGCCAGGTGAGGAGAACATTCCACCAATTGGGAGCCACCGCAGAAAAGGTCTGTTCTCATGTTGTCACCCTCCCAACCTCTTGTGGAGAGGGCATACAAAGAAGGGCCTCGGATGATGATCACAGGGTCCAGAATGATTAAAAGGTCGAGAGATGGTCCTGGAAGTATTGCAGCCCTGAGCCATTTAAGGCTTTATAGGTCAAAACCAGCACTTTGAATTGGGCCCAGAAACTGATTGGCAGCCTGTACAGTCAGGCCAGGATCAGTGTTACATATTCAAAGAGTCTTTCCTGAGTGAGCAACCTGGCTGCCAAATTCTGCACCAGCTGAAGTTCCTGAACCATCTTCAGATGCAACTCCACATATAATCTAACCTAGAAGTTGGTAGAGCATAGACAATGGAAGTTAGGCTTTCCCTGTCCAGATGGCAGCGCAGCTTGGCCAAAGCTTAGAGAAGGCACTCCACACCACCGAGGCCACCTGAGCCTCAGCTGACAGCAGATGATTCAAGAGTGCCCCCAAGTAATGTACCTGCTCCTTCAGAGGGAGTGTAACCCCATCACAAGCAGGTAACCTCCCACCCATCTGGTCTAGAGAACAACCCACTAAGAGTGCCTCAGTGTTATCTGGACTGAGCTTCAGCTTGTTGGCTCTCTTCCAGTCCATTACTGAGGCAAGACACTGGTCCAGCACTTCTACTGCCACACTTGTAAAGGAGAAGAGCTGTGTGCCATCAACATATCGCTAACAACATACCCCAAAACTCCAGATGACCCCTCTCAGCAGTTTCATGTAGATGTTAAACAATATAGGGGATAACATTGAACTCTAAGAAGCACCACATTGAAGGCTTGACAGGGCCAAATAGCACTCCCAATACATCACCCTCTGGAAATGACCATCCAGATAGGACCATAACCAATGCAAAACAGTGCCACTCCAGCTCAGACAGTTTCTCCAGAAGGATACTGTAGTGAATGGTATTGAAAGCCACTAAGAGATTGAGGGGGACATGGGTGGCACTGTGAGTTAAACCACAGAGCCTAGGACTTGCTGATCAGAAGGTCGGCGGTTCGAATCCCTGCGACGGGGTGAGCTCCCGTTGCTCGGTCCCTGCTCCTGCCAACCTAGCAGTTCGAAAGCACGTCATGTGCACGTAGATAAATAGGGACCGCTCCAGCGGGAAGGTAAATGGCATTTCCGTGTGCTGCTCTGGTTCGCCAGAAGCGGCTTAGTCATGCTGGCCACGTGACCCGGAAGCTGTCTGCGGACAAACGCCGGCTCCCTCGGCCTATAGAGCGAGATGAACGCCGCAACCCCAGAGCCGGTCACAACTGGACCTAATGGTCAGGGTTCCTTTTACCTTTTAAGAGATTGAGGGGAATTAAAATGGACATATTTCTGCTGCCTCTCTCTTTACAGAGGTAATCATACAAGGCGAACAAAGCAGTTTCTATGCATAAACCAGGCCTAAGCCCCAACTGAAATGGGTCTGGAAAATCAGTTTCCTCCAATATCTTACTTCTGACCAAACATTAATATGATGGTGCCACTCCTTAATCATTTAACAGTGCATCTCTCTTCTCTTCCCCAACCACAATTGTCCTCTGTTCATCTCTCTCAGCAGACTATGTGTTAACAATATTCAGAAGTATATCAATGCTGCAGTGCATGGCAGATATCCCACTTTCCTGCCATTTCCTATTACAGGAGAAAACACACTTGTGTCTAGTAAAAGCCACCAGTGGATAACTGAAGCTCAAATTGAAAACTCGGTAATGGTGCCATTTTTATTAAAGTATTTTTCTTGCACCTCTGCTCCTTGGCTATGTCGCATAGACCAAAGAGATCTCAGACATTTTTTGTCTTAATAGAGCTGCCATGAACGGGGGCGACAGTAGGAATGATAGTCGTGCCCAGTGCACAGACCATTCCAATAAATGGCCAATCTCATTTCCTCCCAAACATAGCACTGCCTTGCCTTGCACATTGCAAGTCTGATCCCCATTTTCTGAGTGACTTTTTGGATAGGCATAATTTAAAAATGGAAAAGAATTCTCAGGTACCAAGCCTAATGTCATCATGTTGTGTGGCATGGACTTTAGTTTTATGTTCTGCTTGTTTATTTGATTAAAAAAAAAATCACCAATAAGATCCAATGGGAATTCACAGTATTTCGTGAGAACAATGGAAAACCCAACAATAAAAGCATTCAAATAGAAAAATATACATAGCAGGAATGGGAAACATCAGAGAAAGTATTTAAAATAAACTTAAGTGACAAAAGGCTGTGCTAGTGCAGGAATGCGCTTGTTGTGAAGTGTAATGTTTTATGGGGTATTTCGTTGCAGAAACAAGATCAGGAAAATCCGTGGAACTGTTGCTGGACTGTCTCATTTCAGATTTCAGGCTGTTTCAGTAAATTACTGACTGCATGCAGAGAGCCCACTGCCTCCTTGCTCCTCTGCTCAACAGTAAAATATGGTGCCCTAGAACTTGTTATAGGTAAAGGGACCCCTGACCATTAGGTCCAGTCATGGCCGACTCTGGGGTTGCAGGGCTCATCTCACTTTATTGGCCGAGGGAGCCGGCGTACAGCTTCCGGGTCATGTGGCCAGCATGACTAAGCTGCTTCTGGCGAACCAGAGCAGCGCACGGAAACGCTGTTTACCTTCCCGCCGGAGTGGTACCTATTTATCTACTTGCACTTTGAAGTGCTTTCGAACTTCTAGGTTGGCAGGAGCAGGGACCGAGCAACAGGAGCTTACCCCATCGTGGGGATTCGAACCGCCGACCATCTGATCGGCAAGCCCTAGGCTCTGTGGTTTAACCCACAGCGCCACCCGCATCCCAATACTGGTACCCAATAACCTGGCTTTGCCTTACACCTCCCATGTGAGAGCTCCACCAGTGGAGAATTCTGAAGGTTCTCCTACCAAATGGCTGCAGGCTGGGCACATCTGTACACACTTTACCTGTCTCTTGATG
Source organism: Podarcis siculus (assembly GCA_034642415.1). Classification (NCBI taxonomy): domain Eukaryota; kingdom Metazoa; phylum Chordata; class Lepidosauria; order Squamata; family Lacertidae; genus Podarcis; species Podarcis siculus. Next base: position 1,127,054 of record JAXCMG010000208.1, on the reverse strand, counting down.
GTCCTGCAGATCTCACTGATCTACTGCAGATCTCACTGATCATGCTTAGAAGCAGCATGAAAGCTGCAAGGGTCAATATTGCTGGGGAATGATGCAATATCAATGACTTGCTGCCTGCTAGAGGAGCCCACTAGGTACCATTTTAACCTGCTTTTCATGTCTGTATCATACAGATATTACAATGGCAATGGTGTTTCAGTGCTCTCATCCACAGGAAATTAAACTCTACAGCTCTACCTCTTGGGACAGTGGGAAGCATGCTGTGATATTTATAATGATTTAATCACCAGTTCAAAGTGCTTCCCAGCGTTCACATAAATCCAAACAAATAGCACACCACAGACCTGAATTTTTTTGGGGGGAGCATTTGTTTGTTTGTTTCAGGCCGAGGTTTTAACTTAGTTTGCTAGTTGGCTTACTTACCAATTTATTTTGGAGGAAGCAATTCTAAAACAGATGGATTTTCTGTTTTGGCCACCTAGGGTGTAAATTCAAATAGATTACAATGGAAGCTGCTGAAGGATGTATGTTACACTTCCTATGCACAGATGTTTGTGTGTTTGTTTGTCCTGGCGAACAGTGCACAATAGCAGAGAGCAAGGTTGGATTTAGCAGATTCAACATTTTATAATAGAATATGTTCTCCTAAAACTAAACAACAGCAGAGTAAGAGAAAGAGACTAATAAATGCTGTAAGTCACCCATAATATTGTTGCATGCCTCCCTAGTCTCCACACAGTGCAAAATTCCAGGGGCTCAAAGCATATACCCAGGGTTCAGTTTCCTTGGAATGAGGGACAGTGGAGACTGTGGTATCTTTATGATATATGGTTTATTTGCACATATGTATAACCTGAGCCTATATGGGACGCGGGTGGCGCTGTGGGTAAAAGCCTCAGTGCCTAGGGCTTGCCGATCGAAAGGTCGGCGGTTCGAATCCCCGCGGCAGGGTGCGCTCCCGTTGCTCGGTCCCAGCGCCTGCCAACCTAGCAGTTCGAAAGCACCCCTGGGTGCAAGTAGATAAATAGGGACCGCTTTCTAGCGGGAAGGTAAACGGCGTTTCCGTGTGCGGCTCTGGCTCGCCAGAGCAGCGATGTCACGCTGGCCACGTGACCCGGAAGTGTCTCCGGACAGCGCTGGCCCCCGGCCTCTTGAGTGAGATAGGCGCACAACCCCAGAGTCTGGCAAGACTGGCCTGTACGGGCAGGGGTACCTTTACCTTTACTTTTTATAACCTGAGCCTATGATGGAGGGCCACACAGCATTAACACCCCAAGAGGTCTTGCTTCTCCCATAGTCACAGCCTTAGATTCAAATTGAAATCAAGCATTGGTCTTTCCCAATCTTGTCCCTCAACCTCTGCATTCTAGGCAACAGCTCCCAGTCAAACAATGGAGTGCAGCTGGACAGCTGTATCTCACTCAGCCAATGATGGAGGCAGGTCTTTCCTTGTTTGCAGGTTTCAGGCAACAGCTCCCACTGATGCTCTCTGATACCTTGAACTTCAGAAGATCTGAACTGAAATCACACTCCTGTCCTGATCACAAGCAGGAGCTCACAGGGCAGGCTGCAGGACCACAAATAGTTCTAAACATGCAGTATAATTTGACACGATAATGCATTATAATTTGCCATGATAATCCCACCCCTCGATACTTTCAGGCTCACTATGTCTCATTCATGTGGGGAGAACAAACCATATTGCATCACTATTGTATTTATCTGAGTTTATTTCTTAAAAGATTAGAATGACCTCTGTAGTGGGTATCTGGAAGAATTACCAAACTTTTCGAGGTTAACTTTTTGTTTTTGTTTTTTAAAAAAACAAACTGAAACTCCTGCATGTATGTAAAATACATACACAAAATTTTCATAACACATGCTGTTATTGATTGACCGTTAGCTCCCAGACTAGCAAATCTATTTTGCTCAAGCGCCGATAGTCTGTTATGCATTCTCAGAGCTGCAATGGCGACCAATTCAATCTATCTTGGCACAGCTGTTATTTTTCACCTGAAAGGTTATTTACTGTACAGTGGAATACAGCATAATGGTCACTAACTCCATAAGGATAGTGAGTGCATTGAGGGCTATGCACACACTTCACAATGTATAGGGAAATGTCATCAATATTTTTGACAGCCCTCAAGGGCATCATTTACATCAAAACGCTGTGTAGGAGTTATTGTGAAATTACCTCAGATAGAGATAGTGGTTACAGCAAGTATTTGTTCTGGTCTTGACATTTACACTTGTAAATGTTATTTAAAGATTTCTCCCCCCAAGCTTCTTGCTGAAGGTGTCTAATAAATCTTGGCTTATTCAGCTATATCTGGGAAAAAAAGTTGATTATAACAATATGGTCGAGTAAGCATAATAGCTTAAGGGGTGTTGATTTCCTTGGCCTTCGACATGAATTTGGGTTAGCTGGAATTGCCAGTATAATCTAGTAGGGTTATTTTATCTGCAGTAACAATTGCTGCCATAGTGTTTGTCCCTATGAAAATAAATGACTACTTATTTTTCATATGGGCATTTCTGAGACCATTTTTGTTTGTTTTGGGCACTTGTGTCAAGGCTTCTCATATCTTCACAGGGCACCTCTCAATCAAAACTGCTTAAATATTATAGAATGATACGTTTTAACAATAAATAACAAGACCGTGCTTTGACACAATGTTCAAATATTTTCACAATTCTTTCTGACTCTGCCCTAGGAGTTCAGGATGCACTGCAGTCTCCTTTTATACTTACAACTTGATCAGATAAGTTAGCTGTTGAACAACATGGGGCAGGAGGGAGAGACTCATCATTGAAAGCCCATACAGCCCTTGGTGAACTTCAAGGCACTCGTGCATTTTATCTTCTTTGGCGATCACTTGTAGCTGAGTAATATTGTCTTCCATGAACACGGTTTTAACACTGAGTCCGTAAGTGACAATGGAGGCCAATTCTGGATCCACACGTCCTTCCACAGTGGGGTCATAGGTTGCTAGGTTGGAGTTGATCACGGCGAGGATTCAAATTGAGTTCAAATTGAGTGGAGTTGATCACGGTGAGGATTCAAATTGAGGATTCACGGTGAGTTCGAGCATCTTCAAAACCCCTGACACCTTTGATAAAGGCTGTTCTCCAATTGGAGCACTCATAGACCAGTGTTTCCCAGTTGTCAGTGTTTATGCTTCTTTTTTAAAGATTTGCCTTGAGAGAGTCATGAGATTATCATGTCCTAAGTAGCAAACTCCCTTGGTATGAGCCCCTTTCAGACAAGAAGATCTTGCAACACCCACAAAATGTAGAAATGAAGACATCGTCATTGCTATGTCCAAAACAATCCGTAGGATCAGAACGTCAAAGTCTGCCAAAAGGCGATAAAAGGTGTAAGTCAGGACTTCTCTACACAGACGTGGTATAAGTCAGCCCATGCACTCCAGGGACCAGCAGCTCGCAGTTAGTGGACTAAGGGAACTAGTCTAGTCCCCTAAAAGGTCCAAAAGCCATCCCACCTCCTTTCCAAAGCCTGCCTGGCTTTGGGAAGGTGTCAGCGTGGCTTCAGCATTCTGTCAGAGACCTGGCGTCTCCTTCCCAAAGCCTGGGATGTTTCTGTCAGGCTTAAGGAGGAAGGTGCAATGCTTGTACATATGACATCGCGACATCACACATGCACTGTTGTCCCAGCCAATCACCCTCGCAAGCTGGTGCCTTTGGCCCTAACTGTTCCCCTATGAAAAAATTGACCACACACCACTGCCAGGGACAGTGATATGCAACAAGGAGGTTACATTGCTTTATTCCACATTTTTGAGGAGTTCAGTCTATGTCCTGGCTTTTAAATCTAGCACATTTGTTGTTGTTTAGTCTTTTGGTCGTGTCCGACTCTTCGTGATCCCATGGACCAGAGCACGCCAGGCACTCCTGTCTTCCACTGCCTCCCACAGTTTGGTCAAACTCATGTTCATAGCTTCGAGAACACTGTCCAACCATGTCATCCTCTGTCGTCCCCTTCTCCTTGTGCCCTCAATCTTTCCCAACATCAGGTCTTTTCCAGGGAGTCTTCTCTTCTCATGAGGTGGCCAAAGTATTGGAGCCTCAGCTTCAGGAACTGTCCTTCCAGTGAACACTCAGGGCTGATTTCCTTCAGAATGGATAGGTTTGATCTTCCTGCAGTCCATGGGACTCTCAAGAATCTCCTCCAGCACCATAATTCAAAAGCCTCAATTCTTCGACGATCAGCCTTCTTTATGGTCCAGCTCTCACTTCCATACATCACTACTGGGAAAACTATAGCTTTAACTATACAGACCTTTGTCGGCAAGGTGATGTCTCTGCTTTTTAAGATGCTGTCTAGGTTTGTCATATACATATACAACCATTAACCCAAACATGTTTTCATGTGCACAGATTCATTTTATCTGTGTACAGCATAACATGTCCATAGCCCTGTAGTGAGCATTTTTCAAACAGACACCCCACAATTTCAAGCATTTTATAGTGGTGTCCACAAAGTTGCTGGTAAGCGTAAGCGCTTTTCACTCATCAAGGTTCTTCATACCACAGCCTAATAGTCTGTACTTCCTATTCCACAACTGCCTGGAAGAGAGAGAGAGAAATTCACATAGGCTCCCTTTATTTTTCACCAAAAACTGGTACCTTCTCTAGAGGGAAAATTCCTATGACAAAGAATCAATCAAAACTTACTAAAAGTCAGTTCATCCCTAATAGTGGCTCTTTTAATGATCTTCATTTCAGCACATTTGGGCAGCATCTACCTATGCAAGAAAAGTGCATTCATAAAAAAATAGACATTTGCACAAATGGGTTGTTAACAAGTATCTGAATCTTTACACCATTTTCATTTCAATCTCTCTCCCTCTTCCTCCCTCTTTTTAAAAATCCATATGTGCCTATTAAGGACTATTGGCTCTCCATCTTCTTCTAGCCAATACCATAACCAACATGTAAAGTCACAGAAGTCATAATTAAACTCGTTCCTGCCACTCTGAAGATCCCAGAGCCCTCTGAAGGCTTCACAAAGCAAATGTTCACAATGGGTTTTCCACAAATAGGTGCAAGCTCTCATGCTGCTGGGAAGGCGTCTTTTATGCTCGGGTGTTATGACAGGGGACATTTATTGCCACATCTTCCAGTTAATGAACCCTGTTATAAGGGCTTTCTACACATCTCCCAAATTGGTTAATAAGGAAGGCTCTGAGCAGTGTGTTATGGCTGATGCCATTTGGTTTCCCAAGTTTTAACAGCCAGAAGGAGATAAAAATGGACTGAAATATAGTCGCTGTCTGCTTTTTCATAATAACATCATTTTGTAGTAGGTGAACATCTTGACAAAGGAAAGTGCTCTTTGAGGCTGAAGCTGTTAGGTCCATGCCTAGGAAAATCAGATGATAAGCCTCTGGTTTGTCAATTTGCCAAGACAAATTACCCCTTGTCTTTTAATGTTAATCTTACCACAGCTTTGAAATATGGAGACTTTTGACAGTATTTCATAAAAACATTTCCTCTTTTGATTAATTTTCCCCAAACCTGCAAGTTATACATTATAGTCTTCATCACTCAGGTTTTTAAAAACTCATTAGGTGGCTGTAGCTCTCCATGAAGTCCATTGAGGTATGCAGTCGCAAGTCTATTGAGACCTTACCCACTACGCTAGAAATTTAATGATATGTGGGCCATATCATTATGGGCAGGACATATAAAGTTTCCTAACTTCGAAGACTTTGTCTTGCTTGGTGTATTATGAATGAGAGGGAAGGGTTGAAATTCAGCTTCTGTAGTGGGCTCACTGGACTGCTGTGCAAAAACCAGTCTCCCAACCTCAAACAATGAAGCTTCCTTATACTGAGTCAGATGATTTATCTATCACAGTATCAACTACACAGACTGGCATAAACTCTTCAAGATTTCAGGCTGGGCTCTTTCCCTGTCCTACCTGGAGATAGTGGGGATTGAACCTAGAACCTTTCATCCTAGAACATGCGCTCTGCCAAGGAGTGACATCCCTTTGTGACATCCCCTTTCTTCATCATGGATGAGTAAGAATTTGAAAACGGGTCTCCCAAATGCCATATGAATCGAGAGGTGATATATCTGAGCTTTGTCTTCACTTCTCTTTTTTGTGCAAAATCAAGTGGTAGATGGGATCCCTCAGGTAGTGTTAGATATTGGGAAGGGCAATTTTTAATGACTTCTCTGTTGCAAAAGTTAGTTTGTGCTCTAAAGGTTTTCAAAAGGTCTGAAGCAGAATGTTGGGCTTCATGGATCTTATTGTGTTCCATCAACACAACGCTGTGTTTTCCACTCCTTATCACATTCCACTTTTCCATGTTGGAATGTACTGCCACCTGTTGAAAGTAATAAATAAATAAGGCCCATGATCAGATTTTTGTAAAAACAAAAAACCTTAAATGGATATCAATTTTCTAACTAAATACTTTAACTATCTTGATACAGACTTCATCCTTCTCATTTCAAGAAAGAAATGTGCAAATGTTCCAGTCCACCCCCCCTACACACACGTGTGGAATGATGTGAATCACACTGAGGTTGTAAATATCCCAAGTGTGTCAGTTGCATGAATTTTTATTGATATAGTACCGCTGCATAAAGTGATTGGCTTGTCTAAAATCTTGGAACCAACTGCTATTGTTTCACGTTCCCCTAAAGTCAATATTGAATTACACCAGAAAGTGTCAAAGAAGGACAGAACTTTGTTTATGTATGCTACCACAGCAGCAAGGATACTTATCGCAAAGCATTGGAAGACACAAGATTTACCCACGCTGGAGGAATGGCAGACGCAGTTGATGGACTATATGGAATTATCCGAAATGACTGGCAGAATCCGAGATTTGGACGAGGAAATAATAGAGGAGGATTGGAAAAAATTTAAAGATTATTTGCAAAAACACTATAAGTTGCATGAATGTTAGGATTGTGCACGATTAGGAAATGTTATGCTTTAGCAATTTGATTAAATGGTAAAATAAGTGATAAGAGAGAAAAGGAGACAATGTGAAACAAACATATTATGTTTCTTTTAAAGGTATTAAAATTGAGTTATAACATTCTGAACTTAGAAACATAATAATTGAAAGTTACAATAAGGTATGAAATAAGGTAACAAATTGCTGACACTGTTATTATAAAGAACGCAGATCTGGAAGGTGTGGGGAGGTCCAATTGGCACTGGTAAATTATGGAAAGTTGAATTGTTATATATCTATTCTTTTTTTCTTCTGTATCTTTATTATTTGTTTCTTGTCTTGTTATTTTTGTATGCCTCTGAATTTATGAACCTATGAAAAGAAACGCAATAAAAAATTTTATTAAAAAAAAATTGAATTACAGCTTTATCATCATCATCATCATCATCATCATTCTGGTTGCAGCTATGTTCTATTATAGTTGTTCTCAGAATGAACTGAAAATTGAGTTATGTGTGTGTGACTTTTCTGTCTCTTAAGATAAGGTTCTATTGGCCCTGCGTTTGTGTTTAGGAATTAAATTGGTGAAAGACTTACTATGTGTGTCCTGCCCCCCCTCCCAGTAGCTCCATTCCAGAATTGAGCCTGTTGTGGTAGGAGAAATCAATTGCTTTTCCTTTGACTAATCCAAGCAGGTGCTTCATGCTCTCTTCTCCCAAACTGTGAACAATTGGTTGGGCTATTTTTATGTGAGCTATTGTGTATATCCTTTGGAATGCAAACTTTGCCTTGCTATTGTTATCTGAGCCTCTGGCATCATTGCTAGATGTATTGGGAACTGAAGGATCACACAGGAAGCGAGTTTATTTAAAATGCAGCTGCCTGTTTATTCAGAGCAACTTCCCAGAGAGTATGGCATGCCTGCTTCCCATAAGCCGTGTTCGCTGCTAATGGCTGCCATGTGGAATATTCTGTGTGCTATACAATATAATTGCCTGGTTGGTTCCATGGAAAAAGAGAGACAAAGTAGATAGGTCAACACTTGCACGGGCATAATTTCTCTCGGCAAATATGTACACAGCATTCTTCTTCTGGTAAAAAGACAAGAGATAAAACCAATTGCATGGCAGGAGGGTCCATAGGCGTGTGAAGAATTCCCTTCAGAACTTCCTCTGCAATCCAAGAAGGTCAGGAATATAATTGCTGGGGTCAGAGATGGCATACTCAGCTCCATCCACAATTCTTTATAGTTGAACTCATGAACAGTGCTAAAAACATAGACATACCTGTTTAAAAACATTCAGATGCATATAAGGACAAAAATGACCACTTTCTGTACTCAAATTTGTTTTCCTCAACATGGCACCCTGCAGATGTTGTTTGACTACAACTTAGGGTTACCAGACGTCCCCAGTTCCTGGGGACAGTCCCCAGATTTGCAAATCTGTCCCTGGGAAACATGGCAGCAGCATCCTCAGCAGCTCAGTCAGCCTGGTAGCGCAGTTGGCTCTGGCTGGCTTCAGGAGCTGCTTGCTGCCGCCACCACTGCTGAAGGGGAACCAGGGACGTCTGGTGGTACAGATCTCCTGCCCCTTTCCCCCTTTGTTTTGACAGATTGGGGGAGGCTCAGGAGTCACGGGCGGGGGGCCGTTGCCCAGGAGGGGCGCAGAGTTTTTTAAAAACTGGGCAACGGTGCACCGCCTGCCCGTGATTCCCAAGCCTTCCCCGATCTTCTGCCCCCTTTGTTTTGACCGATCAGGGAGGCTCAGGAGTCATGGACAGGCGGCCGTTGCCCAGTTTTCAAAAACCTCTGCACATTTATGTTTCACGGGGTGTGAAAGAAGGACTTTGCACCTTTATACAATATGCATGTGTGCTTGGGCCCAGGGTCTCTTGCCTCACCATCCCCACTACTGACTCCCTGTTGCTACTCAGCTAAAAATAATAATCATAATTGTCCCCGGATTCATTGAAAAAAATCTGGTAACCATACTCCAACTCCCATCAGAAGCGTGTGGTTGATCATCAGGGATGCTGGAAGTTGTAGCCCAACAACATCTTGAGAAGAAGAGTTTGGATTTGATATCCCGCTTTATCACTACCTGAAGGAGTCTCAAAGCGGCTAACATTCTCCTTTCCCTTCCTCTTCCACAACAAACACTCTGTGAAGTGAGTGGGGCTGAGAGACTTCAAAGAAGTGTGACTAGCCCAACGTCACCCAGCAGCTGCATGTGGAGGAGCGGAGACGCGAACCTGGTTCACCAACTTATGAGTCTACCTCTCTTAACCACTACACCACACTGGCTCCAGGAAGTCTGCTAAAAACCCTATGAAGGATTTTCCAAGCTCCACCTCTTTTTCCATAGCAATGGATTCATTCACTTGTAGAAGAGACAATGATTTGGGTTTGCGGAGAGATACAAACCATTGCTGAGTTATCCTAAGATGCAGAGAGATGGAGATAGCCATGATAAGAATGGATTAGTACGAGAGAGGGAGTCCAGAAGCAAGGCAACTAAAGAAAGGTGAACATTAAGCAGTGGACTGGAAAACATGAAACCATGGCTAGGTGAAGGAGAAAAGAGCTTGAGGAAAGGAACAGATGGGATATAGGGAATGTAAGCATGAAGAGCTAATGAGAGGTAGAGAAGTGAATTTTGCGTGGCGATACCCGCCCCCTCCCACAGATGGAGTAAATAAAGACACCGGACACCAAATTTATGTTAATGGGTAAAAATGGCCACAACTTTAATGATTACAGGTAAGAGCGGTATTGGCTTTAGGCATTGGCCCTAACAGACTATCCGGTCTAACCGGGAAGGGTTAAACACCAACAGGGGGAGCCCCCCGTGATGCACATCCATAGGCGCTCCCCAAGGGGTTACCGCTCGGGAGCGTGCTTTAGGCCCTAGCCTCCGTAGGTTTCAGACGAGGCGATGCCCCTCGGAGTCCTTTAACAGACCACCCTTCAAGATTTGGGGGAGGTGATGGCATTCCTCCCCCCCAACTTCATTTGCATGACAATACCCCCTGCCAATGCCTAACCGCCAAAACCGAGGAGTTGTGACGTTTTGCTACGAGGTAGGCGAAAAAACCAAGTGGCTTCAAAATACAGCCAATTAGCCAAATGGAAAAACTCCTACCAGGCCCCTTGCGGCAACCAGCCAAAGCCCATAGCAAAGTCAGAAAGCAAACCTAGAGGGTGGGTGGGTGGGAAACCGCAGCAGCTGTAAGAGAGAAAAGGGGCGAGCCAGGGCTGCCCCGACCTTAAAAGCTCCCTGGTGGGCCTGCCCCCAGCACCAGCCGATTGGCTGACGCTGTGGGCGATGAATATTAATGCTAAGGGAATCCCCGCGACCCGCGGGGCTGGCCCCAGCCCCGCGAGAAGTAGATGGGGGCGTGCTCCCGCAACTCCACCCCCTCTTTAGGTCGGGAGTGGCTTTGCAATGATTTGAATCAGGGTTGAAAAATGTGTATATGTGTGTATGATTCCCACCCCCCACTCCAAAATATCTATTCCTGCACTGCAGGTGGTTGGACTAGATGACCCTTGATGTCCCTTCCAACTCTACAATTCTGTGATTCTATGATTCTATTTTCCTACTTCAGAGCTGAAGCTGCATATTTGGTGTGGTCTTAGAATATGTTTACAGGCCACCCTTATGGGTTAATTGTTTAGAATTCTGAACCAGTAGCAATGCTTGATAACAGACATTATGAAGATTGCCATTCATTATCATGAGTGTCTAATCTCTATGGCTTAGTGAATGCTAATATGAGAAATTAGGGGTTTTGTAAGGTTAAACGTTCTCACCCGCTTAGATATCTTCCTGTAACGGAAGATAAATAATTCTCAGATTTAACATGAATACAGCATTAATTTCCCCTCCCTGAACCTCCAATTCACATTGCGTATCCATCATACAATTAGATTAATTGAAATAATTGAATCTCTGTATAAAGAGTAACTAGCATAAAGTTTATGATGCAGCTCCTACAATAAACAGTTAAGTGAATACTGGAATTTGGTGGCCATAACACTCTGTTTTTGGTGGTTACTATATATTTCGCCATTCATGGAGGATGTGTTGTATGATTCAACTGTATGTAAAATCTACATTTTCTTTTTTTTTTTTAAGAATTTTTTATTGCGTTTCTTTTCACAATTTCATACATTCCAAACAATACAAAGAAAACCAAATACAAGAAACAATTTTTTGATTTTTTTTTAACAAAAGAAAAAGAAAAAACCCTTGGACTTCCCCACACCTTCCTGATCTGCATTCTTTGTAATAACAATATCAGCAATTTGTTACCTTATTTCATACTTTGTTACCACTTTCAATTATTATGTATCCATGTTCAATATATTGTGTCTCAGTTTTGTTACCTTTAAAATAAACATAATATGTTTGATTCACATTATCTTCTTTTCTCATTTGTCACTTATTTTACCATTTGCTTAATCATATTTGCTAAAGCATAACATTTCCAAAAACATGCACTATCTTAGGATTCATACAGCTTATAGTATTTTTGCAAATAGTCTTTAAATTTTTTCCAATCCGCCTCAACTGATTCTTCGTCCAAATCTCGGATTCTGCCGGTCATTTCAGCTAGTTCCATGTAGTCCATCAACTGCGTCTGCCATTCCTCCAACGTGGGTAAATCTTGTGTCTTCCAGTTCTTTGCGATGAGTATTCTTGCTGCTGTGCTGGCATACATAAACAAAGTTCTATCTTTCTTTGACACTTTCTGGTCCACCATGCCCAGCAGGAAGGCCTCTGGTTTCTTAGGGAAGGTATACCTAAATACCTTTTTCAATTCATTGTAAATCATTTCCCAGAAGGCCTTCACTTTTGGGCAGGTCCACCAGAGATGAAAGAATGTCCCTTCTGCCTCCTTACATTTCCAACATTTATTATCAGACAGGTGATATATCTTAGCTAGCTTGACTGGGGTCATGTACCACCGGTATATCATTTTCATAATATTTTCTTTCAAGGCACTACATGCCGTGAACTTCATTCCGGTGTTCCATAACCTTTCCCAGTCTTCAAACATGATGTTATGTCCAACATCCTGTGCCCATTTTATCATGGCAGATTTAACTGTCTCATCCTGTGTATTCCACTTAAGCAGCAAGTTGTACATTCTCGATAATATCTTAGTTTTTGGTTCTAGCAGTTCTGTCTCCAATTTCGATTTTTCCACTTGGAAACCAACTTTTTTATCCATTTTAAAAACCTCCTGAATTTGAGCATAATGTAACCAATCTCGCACCTTATTTTTTAATTTGTCCTGGCTCTGCAGCTTCCAATTGTCTCCAATTTTTTCAATTATTTCCCAATATTTCGGCCAATAGGCCTCCATATTGGGCCTTTTTCGAGCCTTGGCCTCCATCGGTGATAGCCACCTCGGGGTTTTGCTCTCTAATAAGTCTTTGGTAAAATCTACATTTTCTACCCATGAATCAAGACCTCCTCAGTGTGGGTAAACCAATGATGTAGAAATATTCTGAAATAGAAAATAAGTTACTCTGCTTGAGAATTAAAGACCGTGAATCACTATCCATATCAGGACACCTGGGTCTTTTTGCTCTTCTCATTTCTGGAATTCTACATCTATCAGCTAAGCTGTACTTCTTGGATCAATTGGTTGAGTTCCAAATCCACAGTCTCACTCAGTTCAGATTGATCTACAGCTACTTTGTGGACAGGAAGGTAATAGAAAGGAGGCTAAAAAGATAAAAACCAAAAAACCAAATGGGGCATTATTTCAACGTAGTCTCTTCAGCAACAGCAATTTCCCCTCTCTTTCATTTGTTTAAAATATAGGGGGGGGGGTGTCAAAGGAATTAAAAAGGATTTTAACAGATTAAAAGGTTTTGAAGGTTAAAAGTCCTTACAATAAGTTTTAAAAATGTGGAGATAAAGCCGACAGGAAACCAGGGCGGTGGCTGCAAGGCTGTTAGGCTTCGTTAAAACTAATTTGTCATGCTGGCTTCACAAAGTTCTATGGTGCAAATTCCTGGGGTTGCCCGAACACATAAAACAACCTTACCTTGGATAAGAGGAATTTTTAAAAGAACAAAATGGGGGGGGGGGCAGCAAAGCAAAATCCCCATCATGTAATTGAAAGGGAATATGAGAGCTCTGATAAGCACGTCTTAACTTGCCGCCATCTTGCCCCGGTCAAGATAACTTAGAGAATCACTTCTGCATGGAATGCAAATAGCATGGACCACCTTGTTTTGTTAACCTGTCATAGGGCATTAAAAAAAATATTGCACGCCCTTCAGTGGGCTATTTGATGATTGCTTTCAAAGTGTTTGTTGCTTCGGGAAACATTTCCATCACTGTCAGCTGAGTTTGCTTGTCCTTACGGATGTCATCCTGTGGCTGGATCTGCTATGGTTATGCAGTGTTGCGATGTCATTCTGCTTTCTCTTTAATTCCCAGTTGACTAGGAACAACCGTATAACTGATCTGGTAAGCATCAGGGTTTTTTCCCCCAGCCGGAACTCACGGGAACTCAGTTCTGACACCTCTCAAATGGGCACGATTGTCATTATACGAGAACAAGGGAGGCATTCCTGGTGAGTTCTGGCACCTCTTTTACAGCACTGCTCACTCCTATTTAGTCTCTCTTGTTCTCAGCGGTGTCTTTAGGTGGGTATGCTTTTGTTGGCTACAGAGCATTGCAATAGCATCTCGTTCATTACCTAAATGGAGGGACCAGTGTGGAAGACCACCACTGTATACCTCACTTCATGGCAATGATGTCCTTGCTGCTTGCCATTAGAGAGAGAGACAAGATGATGGGAAGACCAGTGCTGTGTGGGAGCATTGGTTGGTTCCACCAGTGTGCCAGCAGAATGCTGATGTCCTGCTGCCTCTCCCCTGCTTTTCCCAGTAAGCGGCAGCGACAAACTTACCGGGAAGCCAGGTGCACAGCATCACGCCTCCTACTGCCCATTCCTGCCTATAATAAATCCAGTTAGGAATCACTGGAGGAATTATTCTTCTTTTAAAATCCATTGATACTGCAGCAAATTGAGTGAGGTGGCAGAGTGGCACTATACAGAATTATTTAAAAAGCTATTTTATCACAATTAAAAGTGTTTTTGTTTTGTTTTTATTTATTGGATTTCTATACAATCCCATCATCATCATAAAATGTCAGGGTGGTTTACAGAATAAAATACAGGATAAAACCAAGTAAACCAGCAAAACAAATCAGCAAAACAATACCCACCCCTCCATCCTTTCCCACCCCACAGCAAACGCTCATCCCAGATGCAGCAATAGAATAACATTCTGCGCAGCTCTGAGCTTAAGAACAGGGGACCACCACAGGCAGAAAGGAAAATGGCACAGCGGTGAGAAGAATGTTGATGCACAGAATGAAAGAAACTGGACTAAATTACTTTCAGACTATTGTACTCTGTCTTGAATTGTTTTGCCTAAAACCTGTAATCAGGTTCCCAAAGGCTACAGTTGCATCAGGAGACATTTCTGACATTTTGCTTAAGGGCATGCAGTGAACGAAGCCTTTGCACATAAATGATATGTGATCAGCACCTGTGTCCACCAGCCCCATGCATCTTATTATTGATGCCACAGTGGGAGATAATCAAATGGGGGCTTGGGCTGGTGATCTACTATCCAGTGTGCTTTGGAGCTGCCACAAATGCATCTTTTCCAGGTCCAGAGAGAGAAAGAGAGAAAGATGTGTCAGTTGTCAGGTGGCATAAGGGCCAGTAGGGTTTACCTGGTCCAGTGAGGCTCAGATTCTTACCTGGTTCCAAAGTCTTCATTGTAAAGGCCTATCAGATTTCCAGCTAAGATTTCTTAATGAACTCAATCTTTGTGAATTTTAACATGAATAGATCTCATGCACACCACCTCCAGATTCATGTGTCAGTCAGATAATAGTTATCCACTAGAACTGAATCATCTGATGAAGTTCATGGCTCAGATAAATAAATAAATATCAAAATCAGTGTATTTTGGCAGTTTTATTTTCAGTTCCTTTCCTAATGATCTCTGGAGTGGATTTTTTCCCCTTTTTCACTGCTGCTACACACTGGGTCAATGTCTTCATTTATCTACTACGACCCTAAGGTCTCATTCTTGGTCATCCATGGCCATTTCAGACTTCATGAGCATATAGGTGAAATTAAGTGGTTCTTTTGCCCCAACATGCATCACTTTACACTTGTCGAAATTTAATTTTACTTGCCATTTTACTGCCCATTCACTCAGTTGGGAGAGGTCCTTTTGGAGCTCTTCACAATCTCTAACGACCCTGAACAATTTAGTATCGTCAGAAACATTGGCCACCTAATGATAAAAGCAGTGGTATTTCTTTGCAGTGGAGGGAGGTGAGTCAAATAAAAAAAGCAAAACACCTCAATTTACGTTGCACGCTGAGGCCCAACTACCTGGGACTAAGCCCCAGTGAATTCATAGGACTTCTGAGTAGACATGGTTAGAATTGTGCTGTGTCAATCTACTTTTTGCAGTCTTCTGTTTTCCCTCTTCCTTGCCAAAGAGAACAAGTGCTTATGAGCATTGATAGATGCTAAAGTGCAGCACGGAAAGAAATCTGGATGTCTTCATGCTCTCATCTGTTTGTGTTCTCATTTGATTTTATGCTTGCCTGCCCATGCACAGTGCGCTCCCTCAGTGCTCACTTGTGCACATCAGTGAGTTGGTTAGCACAGTGTTGAGGAGAGACTGGAACAAATGGATGGAAATGAAAGAAGTGGCCAACTGCACATGTGCCAATCCAGAATTAGTTTTAGGAAGTCTCTGTAGAGGAACAGAAGGATGGTGAAACTGAACATTGGGCTGAGGAACCCAGAAAACAATTACAGAATGTAACTAAAGAAATCCAGTCATCTACCTGGAACCTAGTTTTTACAAGAGTCTGGAAATCATATAGAAATCAGGAACGAACTGTTTCTGGTGTCTTCTAATCTCCTTTTATGCCATGTTCCAGATTCCAGTATCCCAGTTTCTCCTACTAAACTTCCCCTTCCCAGATACAGTGACAAAACAGAAGGATCTCGCAACACACTGTGCCTATCAATGTCCATCCCTCCTCAGAAGCAGTCGCAGGTTCTACACAGTGACAGCTGCAGGAGCAACAAGGTATGAGATGTCAAATTGCAGCAAAATACCTTGCGACTCCATCTTTGCCATTTGTATTCACCATTTCCTTTGAGCATGAGATCAAGGCACTTGATCTCATCCTTCCTATGGGGAAAAGCGCCGCTACTGTTTTATTTCCCTTCTCCGTCTGATTAAAGTGTCTGTGAAGACACAAGATTTTTGACGGTGGCCTAGCTATCATTTCCCCATATGTTGGTGCATGCTTAATGAACCAGCCAGGTGCTGATCCTGCTGGTAGCCATCTGTCTTGTGGCAAGGAATTAACTACATTGCCAGCTCTTGCACTTATAACTGGGAGTCTGTTGCTATTTGGAATTATTGTTCAAGTCTCAGGTGCCAAAGTCAGGAGCCAATTTTTTCTCCTCTTTCATTTATTTGCAGGTGTGAAAGTAGTTTAAACAATGCAACATGAATAATACAAAGATTCAAAAGCTGCACTTTTATTTTAAAAATGTTGCCAACAATGCGGAATATCTATGCTATATATTTTAAATCACTTTTAAATCTGGGGATGGTTTATTCTAACATCTAAGAATGCTCACAGATCAAAGTTCTACAGCATAGTCCAAGGATTGCGTGTAACTATTTGAGCTGTGGATTCCCAGGGCTTTTGGTCTCTGTACAAAATAATGCAGAGAATTTAGCACCTAGGTGTGCACATTTAGACTCCAGCTCCCCAGTGCTTTGGGTTTTGATCATTCCTATGTGCCCTTTTCTTACCTGTCATTGACATACAAACAGCTGCTATCATGTCTGTATCTTGGCATTAAATTGGGGATAAATGACAGAAGTGTGTTCTCATTAGATTTCAAAAACTTCTCAGTGTATTATACAACCCCAAGAATTCATAGTTAGGGGGGAAAGGTGCAATCATGGATGAACTAGACACAATGGAGATTTCATCTTTTATACTTGATGTTGGATTTGAGGTCTATGCAATACATTCAGAAGGGTTAGAAATATGTATGCACCTTCAATGACAATTAACACTGTTTTTTGAGTTAAATATTGCCTTTTGTGCCTGTATTAAAACCTTGAAAGATAATTGTGTACTCACAAACTATGTCTTCAGAGAAACTGGGAAAAGTTGTTTTGGATTTTCCTCCCTTCACTCTTCTAGTGTATTGGGGTATTTATTATGTCCACTTTGAGCTGAAGTTGACCTGGCACAAATTTCATGGGGATGGCAGCCCGGAAGAAAGCATTCTCTCTGGTAGCTCCAGAAATGTGGAACTCTAGATGCCAGCAGAGGTCAATGATACAATTCCCTATTCCCAGCAACAAAATGACACAACAATATATATTTGCCTACATGACATGGACTGGTTCCTTCTTGTACATGTGATTCCAGGGCTGCATTGTACCTGAATAGTCCTCTTGGACTGGCTTTGTGGGATGAGTGTTGGGATCACTGTTTTATCTTGGTCCCTGTCCTACCGTCAGGCTCAAGTGCAGAGAGCAGCATTGGGGAAATGATATTCACTCCCTTGGCATTTGTGTTATGGGATGCTGCATGTCACTATTTTGTCCCCAGTGCTGTTCAGCCTCTATATGAAGCAGCTGGGAACTGTCATTAGGAGATCTGGAGCTCAATATGTCTTCAATATGCTGATAAAACACAGTTGCACATATGTCTTCTTAATATCTGAATCTGGAGTGGCTGGGCAGGATCTGGGCTAGGGGTGGACTGGATGAGGGCCAATAATCTGAGCTTAAACCCTGGCAAGATGAAGGACAAGCAGTTCCTGTGCCCATAAATCAGTTACCCTCCAGCCCTCCAGGTGTAAAACTCATAAAATATAATATATTTAGAGCATTCAAAAACTA
Source organism: Podarcis siculus (assembly GCA_034642415.1). Taxonomy (NCBI): domain Eukaryota; kingdom Metazoa; phylum Chordata; class Lepidosauria; order Squamata; family Lacertidae; genus Podarcis; species Podarcis siculus. Next base: position 1,109,107 of record JAXCMG010000208.1, on the reverse strand, counting down.
TTAAGAACATCGGAAAATGCTTAAAAACAACTACACACCCTCACAGCTCATAATTTAAAGGTTGCCAGGAGCAGTATCTTTCAACCATCCCTATCTATGCCTGGCCAAACAGGATATATATATATTCCACCTTAACATGAATAATTATGGGAGTTCACCAATATCTGGAGGGCCACCTTATGGAAAGGCTGAGAACATTGCCAGAATCTCCTCCTCTTCCTATCCCTGCAGCATGAGATGTTAAACATGTAAACATACCGAGTCACAGGAGCTCTAATTAAAAAATGCCAAGGTTTGAGCAGATCTGAAGAGCAAAACAAACTACAATATAGTAAAAATAATAACAGAAAATGGAGGAAACCAGAGTACATGACATCTTGACATTGCACTGGGAAGTACAACTGCCCTTGGGGCGTAAGCAAACTTTTATAAATCTAACTAGCATTTGCTTCAGTGCTGATAGTTGTTTTCACCCTAATTTGTCTCCTTCCTGAACAAGCTTTTGCCTCTTGGCTACAGCTTATGGTTCCAATAACTTTCCAGTCTCCTTTTGTATGAATTGCGGGAAGGGGTGGGGGGAATGGAGGAGAGATGCGGTTCTTTTTATGATCCTTCCCAGGCTCTGCCTCTGGAATTTAAAGGTAAAAGAGAACATGAGGAAGGAGCGTGAGATTTATTAGGTTGTGAAAAAGTCTCCCGGGGGAAGCAATAGAGCTCCATCACCTGCCATATTAGAAGAAAGGTGGTAAGTGCCTTGTTGGAGGCTGACTTGCACTGTCAGAGGGTGGACAGAGACTCCTGAAGTGACTGAGCCATCGTTAGTAACTGTAATTGAGCCAGAGGGAGTTTTCAGGTATACAGCTAAGCTGGCATTGGACATCTTTTGCATAGCCAGGACATCAGAGAGCAGACTTTAAAGTTCAAGCAGATTACTGACACTATTTTTACTTCTTTCGTTCCTCTTCTTTTTAATAGAGACGAACATATTCCATGAAGTGTAATAGGAATGAATGAAATGTGTGATTCATCAGTGCTTCTGGAAAACATTACATCAAAATAGGGGATGGTGCCCTCATGGTCCTGCTATCCTATATTCATGTCAATCCCCCCTTCACATGGTCAATGTGAGAAGGGGGCTTTGCTAATCTCAGGAAACAGGGGGGATATTCCCCATCCCTGGTGTCATGAACTACCGTATTTTTTGCTCTATAAGACTCACCTTTTCCCTCCTAAAAAGTAAGGGGAAATGTGTGTGCATCTTATGGAGTGAATGCAGGCTGCACAGCTATCCCAGAAGCCAGAACAGCAAGAGGGATTGCTGCTTTCACTGCGCAGCGATCCCTCTTGCTGTTCTGGCTTCTGAGATTCAGAATATTTTTTTTCTTGTTCTCCTCCTCCAAAAACTAGGTGCGTCTTGTGGTCTGCTGCATCTTATAGAGCGAAAAATACAGTATGTTTTTTGTGGTCAGCTTGCTTCTGTGTGTATGTTTGTGAAAGTATCTTCATAGAAAGGAAATATATGTCTCTAAAATGTGCAAAATTGCTTTCAGTACTAGATAGTAGCAAGTCATATTCCTGTTGTTTTATGCTATGTGTGTATCCGTTCTCATTTTATATCGTTATGCTGATGGTTATTATTTTTAACTTGTTTTCTAGCACCCCATCCCTGGATTACTTTGCAATGAAGAAGGGTGGGCTGAAAATATTTTAAATAAATAATGGTCACTGCCAATGGGAGCTTACCGACCAATGCATTTCATTTAGTTAAATCCATTGCAGAGGAAATAATTTTGAGTCATACTAAATTAAGAGTGGTCGTCATAATTTGTACAGCGATGGCTGTGCCCACAAACTACTTTTGTGCCATCTGTTTGCTCCCTGTTTCTGTGACAGCAGCATGGAAAAACACAGGTATAATAATTACTGCATTGGTGTCTCTTATAGAGCATGCCACAGGTTCAGGACAAACCCAAGCAATCCAGAGTATCCATAAAATGGCTGCAATCCATCTACGATAGGAGTTTATCACAGGAAATAGCTGTGTAGAAGCTATTAAGCCACAAAAGTATTGAGTAAAGTGGGCCTTGGAGTTTAGCATTGTAAAGACAAGTGTATATCGTGATAAAATGTAGAGTGATATTTCAATTTTTACTGCATATATACTTCTAACAAAATAGATGACCTCATGTTGTGAATAAATAAATGCACATTGATAACTGATCAGGCAATTTAAAATGCTATAGCAGGTGCTTGGGAATGTCTGTGTAAGCATGAAGAAGCGAGAGACTTTCTATGTAGCGAAGCAGGAAGCATCAGATGTGTTGCTATTTAATTATAAAATATGAAATATTTAGGAATGTTAATTGGTTCTTTTCCAATAGTGATAAGAAGAAAGAAGGAGAGGATTTATTTGAATAGCTTACTGCAATTCGATACTGCCAGGTTGATTAATTGTCCAATCCTTCTTCAGAAATAATTTTATGTGGTTTGAGATGAGATCCTGGAGAAATAATAGACTGCACCAGCCCGTTAGAAACTCTGGAAATAAACAGTGATGTATTTGGGTTCCGAATTTTAGCTGCATCTTGTTTACCAGTATTTATGTAGACGCAAGCGAAACTTTGGAAAGGTAATGTAGTCATATGTGAATGATAAGTGGACTGTGTATTTAGTGGACATAAATTTGGAAATGGCTAACATGGACACTGAAGGGAAGCTATTTTTATAAGCCCCAAGTCATCGCTTCGGTCAGCCATGGCAAATTCCAGGATGCCACCAGGAGCAATGATAACAAAGCACCTTCTGGTATGTAGGCTTAAAGAATTACAGCTGAGGAGCACAAGGTTAATGAAACATAAGAGGAGATATTAAAGTGAAGAACTGGAGATGCCCAGAACCAGAAGCTTGTAGGTCATGTTTACAACAAGGGGTACCAAGTTCAGAGTTAGAATCAAGAATTGTGCTGGTATTAGCACAGGTACTGAGCCAAGTGAGAATTCGTGATCCAGGGAAACAGGATGAAGAATTGACCTCAAGCGTCCAGAAGAAAACAAGTGAAATTCAGAGGCATATCATGAACAGAGACATAAAAGAAGCCAAGGCTTTCAGAAACCATCAACCAGGTTAATTTCAAGTTTAATACATGACGTCAGCATTAAGATAATACATGCAATTGGAAGGTAAGAAGAAGGAAGGGGAGAAAAGGGCAAGTGAAGAAGAAAAAGGCTAAGTGAAAGCTGTGTGAGGGAATGTGTTGCTATGTGGCTCCTCAGACAATGTTATTCCATGACGTGGGGAAAGGCTGGGCAACCCATGAAATGAAATTTGGGAGATACATTTACTGGGTAGTACCCAGCTAAATAGTTCAAGGTGTTTAGCTGTACTGTGGAACCTCCCCATCCTCTGTACTCTCTGTGCCCCCCACCAAATCTGTTCAAGAGCGTTGGGGGAACCACTATAACTGATTTAGGTAGGTGCATGGGATGCAGGGAGAGGGAAAGTTCTGCTGTGCAGTCAGCCCTCCATACAAAATTCCCTTGTACCATTTTGAGAAGGCCTGGCCTCTGGACCTGGCTGGCTTGTGCCCATTCTGCCCATTGCTCCATAAGGCCATTAGTACTAGTATTCATCCTCTTTGTTTCCTATGAGCTGGAAAGGCCACACTCTTAACAACCCTTCCCTTGACATTCCAAGGTCCCACTGTTTACAACAGTTATATAAAGTTCACCGCGGGGCGATGCGTATTCTACGAGTATAGAAAAAAGGCAGAAAAAGGCATTTGGCTACAGGCTTCAGCTTATGAAGAATATAGGGTTCCATTTTGAATAAAGCAGGTTTGCAGCCTTTTCAGTTGTAAACGTATGCTCACAAGTGTGTTGGCAGCACTTGTTAAAATCTCAGGATAATTGGCTGTGCCGGTATTTGATGCCCCCCAGAATCTCGGTGTGCCACCTCTTGATTAGCAGAACCAGGGAAAAATAATAATACGTAACATCTAAGGTATTGAATACTAAATCACACACAATGAGTGAAATCATGCCAATTTTGTTCTATCTGCAAAATTTATACAGGGACATGGATGCTAATGGTTCAATATTCAGCCACTATTGTGAGGCAATAATATGAACTAATTGAATACAATAGCACCAAATCCCGCAGTTCATGTTCTTTTATCAACATGCAAACTTCTTGTATGAATGATGAGTAACACCCAAGTGAGTTTCCCAGCGAATCTATGACCTTCCAATAAACTGGAATGCAATAGGCAGCTTGTGCATCTGCCTATGTGCTGGTCATGATCTTTATTCTTATAAGGTGTATGGAAATATGAGGGTGACTCATGAAGGTCATTCCAGGCTTGTAAAAAGCAGCATGCAACACAGACCCAGATCAGCTTTCATGCAAGAAGATCAGTGAATGTGAATTGATGTGAGTCTAATTGCTTCTTTCTGTTCAACTCTAGCAGAACCATGGACAGTTCCCTGGAGGTGAAAGAATGGCATAAGGCCTGCCCTCAGCCTGCAGACAACTGAGTTGTAGCCTGTCAAGATTTCACATAATCAAACAAATTCAAAGCAGGCAACTATAAAAGCTATCACTCAAAGTAAATAAGATGTCACGACTTTCAGGCCTTTGAGCAGATTTCCTTTTGAGATGATTCTGCTTCTTAGATGCGGTGATTCCCCCCCACACACACCACTATATGTTACCAAGAACATCAGCCACCCCAGAAGCATATTCCTTTCATGCCGATATAAGTTTAGATTGAGATCCTCATATTACCTGACAACAGCTAGTGATGGAGACAAAACTCAAATTGGGCAAATTTGGAAGACAAACTCCTCTAAATTGAAGTTTCTCACACTATACATTTAACACACATCTAGATCTTATGGGACATGGGTAGCACTGTGGGTTAAACCAGAGCCTAGGACTTGCCAATCAGAAGGTCAGTGGTTCGAATCCCCACAACGGGGTGAGCTCCCGTTGCTCGGTCCATGCTCCTGCCAACCTAGCAGTTCGAAAGCACATCAAAGTGCAAGTAGATAAATAGGTACCGCTCTGGTGGGAAGGTAAACGGTGTTTCCGTGCGCTGCTCTGGGCCAGAAGCGGCTTAGTCATGCTGGCCACAGGACCCGGAAGCTGTATGCCGGCTCCCTTGGCCAATAAAGTGAGATGAGTGCCGCAACCCCAGTCATGACTGGACCTAATGGTCAGGGGTCCCTTTACCTTTACCTTTACCTAGAGCTTATGGATTTCCTTTAGGATTAATTTTGTTAATAGTGTTGGGAATTGTAGCTCTTTGAGAGATAAATTACAGCTCTCATTATGGTTTGGGGGAAGCCATGTGCTTTAAATGTGTGCTAAATGTGCTTTTCACATTTACCCAGTGCTATACCAGCTCCACTGGCTCCCGGCGGAGTACAGGATCAGGTTTAAGGTGCTGGTTTTAACCTTTAAAGCCCTATACAGCCTAGGACCCTTGTACCTACGGGACCGCCTCTCTGTATGTCCCACGGAGGACCTTACGGTCTTCAAACAAAAACATCTTGAAGGTCCCGGACCACAGGGAGGATAGGCTGGCCTCAACCAGAGCCAGGGCTTTTTCGGCTGTGGCCCCGATCTGGTGGAACGCTCTGTCACAAGAGACTAGGGCCGTGCGGGACTTGACATCTTTCTGCAGGACCTGCAAGACAGAGCTGTTCCACCAGGCCTTTGGCCAAGGCACAGTCTGACTCCCTCCTTTGGTAATCCTCACAGAACTCTAGCCCAATGGTTGCCATTAATTTGATTTTGAATTGATTTTAAAATGAATTGATTTTAGAATGCTGTGTTACTTTTATTGTTGTTAGCTGCTCTGAGCCCGGCTTTGGCTGGGGAGGGCGGGATATAAATAAATTATTATTATTATTATTATTATTATTATTATTATTATTATTGATGTGCTTGGGAAATTCCATTTCTTCTCATGTTATTGTATGAAAGTGTATGAAACCTATACTATATCCTTTGCTATTATTAATTGGATTTTATTTATTTATTGCCCCAGAGCACAAACAATGTTCATATTCCTCCTTACTTTATTTCTTACCACTGGCTTGATCTTCTGTCCTTGTTTTTGCCAGTAGCGACTCTCTCTCTCCCTGGGCTACCCTTTTGGCTTCTCTGTCATATTTTTAGTACAACATGAAAACTTCTACATCTTAAGCAAGTTAGAAAACAGAAACACCACAATTGTCTCAATTATTGATAGCTTCTTGAAGGGACCTTGATGTTTTGTTCATTCTCAAGATACGCAGCGGCATGGTTTTCCAGTTTCTCAACGCTTCTGTGAATAAAAATATTCAAGAAGAAGGAAAGGGGAGAGGGATACTGATGATAAGTGATTTCTGTAAAACTGTCCTTAAATCTTTTAATTTGTTACTGATGTTATGAGCAATAGCTGTCTTTTATAACAGAAAGGGGGCTATTAAAAGGCAGCTGGTGTCATTATACACAAAACACCCATACCAATCTGCTCAGAATTCTAGATGGATATCATGAATCTTGTAGCAACAACTTTCTTAAATTGTCATCTTATATCAATTTTTTTTAAAAAAGTCATTTTAAAATTAAGATGGTTTGAACATCTTAACGTATTGTGTTGTCCTACTAAATATTACATGTTATAAAATGTGTTATGTCCTCAATGAGCTATTTTTCAGGAGCCATTTAGCTTCTGTGCCTCCTAAATAATTTTTATAACTGCTGAAAAGCTTAGGGTTCCTTCAAACCTCTCTCTCTCTCTCTCTCTCTCTCTCTCTCTCTCTCTCTCTCTCTC
>JAXCMG010000208.1:1086599-1100595 GCA_034642415.1 Podarcis siculus | reverse complement strand
AGAAAGAAAGAAAGAAAGAAAGAAAGAAAGAAAGAAAGAAAGAAAGAAAGAAAGAACTCTAAGCAGAGTATATAAAATAGTATAAAATAAATATTGATAGCACACAGGTATAACCAGTACAAATTTAAAAACAAGTACAGTGGTACCTCCGCTTATGGATGGGATTCACTCCAGAGCTCCGGTCAGATACAAAGGTATCCACAACCGGAGGTGCCTGTTCTGCACACAAACGCGGCACGATAGAGCGCTTCTGCACATGCGCACACATATACTTACACGTTTGCCGCGTGCGTATCCCGATGGATCCATAACAAGAGGGGCATGTAAGTAGAGGTACCACTGTGTACATAACTAAATTATTTGTCTAGGGGATCTTACTGAAATGAAAAGTATTTTTAGCAGGTGTGTGAAAGAGTATGACAAGGATTAGGGCTTTTATTCAGCCAGAACTTGCCAGAACTCAGTTCCAGCACCTCTCAGATGGGTGCCATTGTCATTCTAAGATAATGAGGAAGGCGTTCATGGTGAATTCTGGCACGTCTTTTTCTAGAAAAATGGCACTGATGAGGGTATAATAGATATGGATATCCAAACCATAGGTGCTCTTGACAGAAGGCATTATCCACCCCAACCACCTTCTCCAGCTGGCTCCACAAAGGTTCCTAGGCAAATAAAATGATCTCACTCTCATTCTTAAAAAGGATGCAGTAGTGTAGCTTATTTAGGCAGTGTTGCCCTTCTTCCCACAGCTCCCCTAGCTCTTTCTTTATTGCTTTGTAATGATCCCTTCAAGGCCTTCAGAACTATCCGTAAATATCTAAGAGCCTCTGCTCATTCTGGCAACCCACAGATGAGCTTGAGCGAACTTGACCCCCCACATACATTCACTAATGCCATGTTTTCTCCATGCCCTGCTTTGCAATTTGATATCTTTGGTCAGAGTGCTCTTTTTAAAAGTATTACTCCAGCTTGGCAGCTCCACTTGCTTTTCGCAGATAGTCTGCGCTTTCATTTTCTCCTTCCCCTCGGCTTTGGGTTTACACAGAGGGGCGGGAGTTCCCTTTGCACGGCAGGCACGTGCGGAAAGCAAATATAACATCTCATTTCCCTGAATGAAAGCGCCAAGTAATGAACTAAGTAATAACTAGTGTGATGTTAATCACAACAAAGACAAACAAACAGATAACAGCATTACAATAAATGTCATACTAATGAATACATGAATCCAAAATTAAGTTTGAAATATGTGCGCGTATTAAGCATATGCATATCTGTCATAAAAGGCAGCTTGAACTATTAAATTAGAAAACTTAGAGAAATTGCGGCGCTTTTGATCTACATCCATTAGTATTCCTTGAAGCTACAAAAGGCATATCTCCCCTACCTCTTTATCAAACTTCCCACCCCGAATCACTAACAGCTCTTTTTCGAAATAGAAAGATTGAGGATGACAACTTGAGGAAAGCATCAAAGGAAGTAATTTAGATGCTGCTTTATATTCTTCCCTTTGATTCCAGATGCAGCTAAAGTCTCCCACTCCGTAGACCCATAGTCTCTTGCAACAATTGATGCGCTAAGAAGCCAAATTGCTGCAACGTGCTACAACCGCAGCCTCTTGTGTTGCATGCTTAGAGAATTGGGAGGGGGGAGAGGGAGTAATCAGGGCACCAAGGCTTAACAAATAGCCTCAACTAAATCTTTCAAGCGCCAGCCACTATAATTAATTATAAACCTCAGAGGAAAGGACATCACTAGGCTGGAAACCCTCCAAAAATGATGTTAGCGGTTATTATCCTTCCAGCCTTTTCACATGCATGTCATATCCCCTGCTAGTGAAACAACAACAGCAACAAAAAACCCCATGATGTGAGTTTATTTATTTTCTATTTAAATGACTTTTGGGCTACTTTTCAGGATCGTAGACAAAACAGCTTGCAATGAAACATCACAGTGCAGTGATATTAAGCACCCCAACAGTTCTGATGGACACAGGCTAGGTGTCATCTGTGAGAGAGATCAAAGAATCATGTCTTACAGCGGGGTTGTTGAACTGGCTGTGGCTGGCAGACTAGATCCCACCTCCACCCCCAGCAGGCCAAGATTGATAGGGGATGCTCATCTGTCAATCACCTCCCATGACAGTGACCTCAGGTGGCCTGTTTTGTCCATTCGCTTTGAAATCCAAGTCCCGTGGTTTGCAAGTCCCATCAATCAGCTTCCAATCCCTGCAAAGCTTTGCAAGTCGTGGTGATCAGCTTCAACCCCCTTTTCGGGTGCTCAGGTGGTGGCTGTGGCTGGTGGTCCTCTTTGCCAGTGTTGTCTGGTTCACCTTGGCTCAGCTATCTGTGCACTAGTGACCTCCAACCTGGATGACTCTATTGATGTCTTTAATGATAGTTCAGGAACTTCAACCGGATGCCAAATGCAGCCACCTGCATTTTCGGGCCAGGTGGTGAGAGCATATTACTCGTCTATTGAACCGATTGCACTTGTTACCAGTGCTTTTCCACGCCCAACCAAAAACTGTTGATGATTATCTTTAAAGCCCTGAATGGTTTGAAAGTGGGTAATTCAAAAGGAGTGCTTGCATCCATATCAGCCCACTAGGGCTGGGCGAGATCTGGTTTTCAACATAACAATATATCTGGTTTTTCAACATCACAATATATCACCAGCTAAGCATCACGATATACTGATATATCACGATGTCTGAAATAAGGATGAAGCTATGTAGAGGCATTGGCTGGCTTCACGTTTTTCCCTGCATTGTGATTTTTGCTTAGCACACACACACACATCATGATTTGCAATATAATGCCAAGTCAAAAATTATGAAACCGATATCAAGATATGGGCTTGCAACCGGTTTTGAACGATATATCGCCCAGCCCTATGACATGTAATGATTTGTGATATGTTGCCAGGTCTAAAATTATGAAACCGATATAACAATAGGGACTTCAAACCAGTTTTGGACAATATATTGATGCATCGCCCAGCCCTACAGCCCACTTATCTGCTACAATTTGCTTCAGAAGCCTTGCTTAAATGCCTGCATGCTAAGATAGCCAGGCTCACAAGCACATAGAGCACTGCCTTCTTGATGGTGGACCCACAATTGTGCAATTCAATTCTGTGTGCAGTTAGGCCAAATCCACTCCCCCTGCTTTTTATAAATAAAAAAATAAATAGTCCTGTTGTTAGTAGTGTTCTGAAATAAAACGGTTGTTTTGGCTCTTTCAAAATTATATATATTTTTATTTTGGTGTATATTTCTTTGCATTTCAAAAGGTGGTCTGCAGTTGGTTAAAAATAAGTGTATTCTGCTGAACACACAATCCTCCCTAAAATTAGGAAACCTGTATTATCAGGGTTCTTGGTTGTGAGGAGGCTTCTAAGCATTTTCAATTCTATAACTTTGTAGGAAGGAAAAAATATCATTAGGGAACAGATTCTCTGTATGAGAGATAAAGAGAGACTAAAAGCAGTTTGCCAAAGTTTCTTAGGATTTTTCTCTCAGCATCTCACCAAAATGACACATGTTGATGAGAAACTTACCATTTCAATGTCAAATTTCCCAGCAAGTTTCTCCAAGTTGACTTGAATTTAGACCCTCAGGGATACATGTTCAGCACCGTATCAAAAGACGATGTGTAACTTCCATTACTGGTAATGAGAGGCATGCAGCTATATCACCCTGTATTGTGTGAAAAGCATATCTCTTTATGTTAGTTTAATGCAGTTTAATGTATAGTTGTGGGCTTTGAATTGTAGGTGATACTGAGATGGTGAAGCAGAAGAGAACTAAAAGAGACAATGAACTTGCAAATCTGATGCGGAGCCTTTATAGATTTTATATTTGAAATCTTAAAAGTTCCATTGAACCAGCAGCATTTCTCTCTGGATAGAAGGATAATTTTAAGAAAATATAATATGCATCATAAAACCAAGAAAATGAATAGAAATGTAGCTGAACCCAGGACAGCAAGTTTCTTTGCTTCTGCTTGAGTGTGAAACTATGACAACAGAATGAAAAAAGATGCAAGATGCACTTAGATGAGATGCAAGGATAAGTCTGACTAGGAATCAAAAGTCATTCAAATGTTGCTCAATGGCAGTATACAAATGATTTTTTTTAAAGAAACCCACACAATTGCTTGATCAAGTATGAAGAGAATAAAAGCAACGAAGAGAACTTGAGATACATTTTTTTATGTTACTACAGAAAAGAAATGATGATTTGTTATGCAGCATTTGAGAAGGGCCCCTTCCCTTCCTAGGTTTCACAGTCACTTTTCTGATTCTCAACATCAGGGGTGTCACCTTGAATAAAATATTGGGGGGAGGGGGGAGGACCAGATAAGCTCCGCCCCAAATAATCAATCACAAGATGCGGCACTCAAACACGTTTTGGAAGACAATGCCCATCAAAGTTTGGGACCCTCGGTCCCCTCAAATATTTTAGGGGGAGCTGAAGGGACCTCAGCCTCTTGGAGTTGGCTCCTATGCTCACCATAACCATTCCTGGGAAGACAGGTGAACTAATGCCATTGTACTGGAAGAAGCAAAGATCACCAGTGTTGAAGCAATGATTTTTAAACATCAGCTTCGTTGGACTGGTCATATTGTGTGGATGACTGATTATCGTCTTCCAAAGCTTCTACTCCGAACTTAAAAATGGAAAGCGTAATGATGGTGGTCAACAAAAGAGGTTCAAGGCAATTCTAAAAAAAATGTAGTATAAACACCGACAACTGGAAAACACTGGCCTGCGAGCGCTCCAATTAGAGACCAGCCTTTACCAAAGGTGTCATGCACTTTGAAGAAACTTGAACTCAGGATGAAACGTGCTAAGAGGAAGGCACATTTGGCAAATCCACACCGTGATCAACTCCCACCCAGAAACCTATGTCCCCACTGTGGAAGGACGTGTGGATCCAGAATTGGCCTCACAGTCACTTACGGACTTACTGTTAAAACCGTGTTCATGGATGCCAGTCTTACTCGGCTACGAGAGATTGCCAAAGAAGAAGAGGAAGAAGAAGAACATGCGAGGGGACGTCATGTACTAGCTTCACCTTCAAATCCCATTGGCCTCCCTCCCATAAGTTGGAAGAGTGACCATCTGAAGGGTGAAACCTCCTATACTCAAAGGGAGCCTCTGCCCTTGGGGAAGATTAATAGAATGATAGTGGGAAAGTAAAGCTGGTGCATTTGTTCCTCCACTCCTCTTTCACAAGTTTTCTCATGGCTTTGAAAAGGGCTTAGGAAGAGGCTTCTAGGATGATGACCACTGACCTTCACCTCCTTCCCAACTGCCAGGACAGCCGTTTTAAAAAGAAGCATGGGACAGTAAAGATCAGCGGCATGTACCAGCAAAAGACAAACACAAGAAGGGTAAGAATGCGCTTATTTTTAGGTAGAATTTTGGAATTTTGTGATTGAAGCACCCACTCTGAACCAAAAAAATCAAGCCATACTTCATATTACTATCCCCCACACACCCACACGCACACCCAATCATTTCTCCTTTTTTTAAGTTCTAGAAACCATAAAAATGATCTGGGGGCAGTTGCAAAAAGCCACCACCCAGAGAGTATATGGAATATATAAGGTAAAGGTAAAGGGACCACTGACCGTTAGGCCCAGTCGCAGACGACTCTGGGGTTGCGGCACTCATCTTGCTTTACTGGCCGAGGGAGCCGGCGTACAGCTTCCAGTCATGTGGCCAGCATGACTAAGCCGCTTCTGGTGAACCAGAGCAGAGCACGGAAATGTTGTTTACCTTCCCGCTGGAATGGTACCTATTTATCTACTTGTACTTTGATGTGCTTTTGAACTGCTAGGTTGGCAGGAGAGGGACCGAGCAACGGGAGCTCACCCCATCACGGGGATTCGAACCACCGACCTTCTGATCAGCAAGTCCTAGGCTCTGTGGTTTAGACCACAGTGTCACCCGCATCCCATATATGGAATATATACTACTGACCAAAGGGCTACAAGATTCAATGGAAGATAGAGAATGCTTCAGATACTGTATGCTGACAGGGCACAAGGGGATTTGAACCAGTGGCAAGCACACGATCTGTGTGTGGAAGTTTTCACTCTGTAGCAAGCACAGGGTGATGTTGCTTATCTGGTTTGCTGATGCTGAGCATCGCTGCCAGGAGTCAGAGGCAGGTGAGATAGGTGATGAGGAGCTAGATGCAGTCTGGGTGCAGCAGCAGAGCCAATTGAATGCACCTGCTGCTGCACCCGCACCACAACAGACTCAGCACTGGGATGCCAAGTGAGCAACACCACCTCTGTTGGCTGAGCCACCTCAGGGCCACCTTTTGTGCAATAACTGCATTGCAAGGCAGTTGCAATATGGCATCTAAGGTTGGCATGTTTATTATAACATAACTCCTGGGGTGCACAACAGGCAGAAGTCTTGGAGCATGTGACAGATTCTCCTTCTGTATCTCTATCTGGGGGTAAAATACATATTTGGGGAAATTTCTCTGTTTTGTCTATCAAGTGGTTATTAAAAAACAAAAACCCACACAACAACCACTTTTATAAGATAGATCTGGAGATAGATCTGGGAGGGTTCTTGTCCCTGTTCCTGTTCTTTGGTTTAAATCTAATTGCCTGTCAAGCAATCTATTTGCTTGAGCAGCAATTAGATATTACAACTAAATCCATTTTTTAAAAAAAATAAGGCACTGATCCTAAACATATTCATATAGATGTACATCTATCAGTTTATCTACCATCTGAGTAAATACATTTACAATCAGAAATTTTGTGTGCAGATTATTATAATTTACTATTTATACTGTCCTGCTCTATTTGGGACAGTTCCATGTGCTTTATAATTGCAGTGGCTTTATTTCTTTTTAGAATTGTATATTTTATTGCTATAACCTGCCCTGGGACTTTATGGTGAAGGGATGGGTAAAGAAATGTTATAAATTAGTGTACAAGCACAGTGAAGCTTCTTTTTTGGGAGGTTCAAGTAAATTACGGCTTGCCCCATTCAGTATCTGGTTTGCCATTTTCTTTTGTCTCCTGCTTCTGACTCTATCCATGCTTATCCTATCCATAAAGATTGTTCTTTCGAGTTTTTCAAGAACCGTTTCTGTTTAGCTGTGTCCGAGACGTGTACATGAATATTATGTCTTACTAGTTACAGTTATGTATGTGTTCGTGCATTTGTGTGCTATAGCAAACTATTCTAATAATTATTCAGCTGAAAGATTCTTGCCTTGGCCTAACATCCTGATCTTTCAAAATATGACATGAAATAATTGTACAAATAGAGTTGCTCAGAAGATGTGTTCTTTTGCTTTCATCTCGCAAAGGTCACTAGCTCATCCATCAAAATATTGGTTATAATTTCAATCTCTCTGTTCTATTTTCATCTCTTTTGCCTCCCCTGCCATATTGTGTAGACACTAGCTATAGGTTAATACAAATGATGCTAACAGCTCTTCACTTCTAGTACTTCATAACATCAGACACCTATTCCTTCGAGGCAGCTGGCCATAAGCAGTCTTTCTTATGAACTGCTTCTTTCATCCTTAGTGCTATAAGGGCATGATCCTGTCATGCATTATGTGCCTATACATCCCATGGATTTCAATGGACTCATGCATGAGTAACTGGGCAAAGGATTAATTAATGCAGAAGTCATTGTATTCCTAGTAGGTTGCTGTTATGTACTGAGTTGAATAGGATCCTGTTATGTACTGAAGTTCTCACCCTGGGTCAGCAGGGGGATACTGTAGATAGTTCAGGTCCACATATACAAATAAGGGATCGAAAGTGATGTTCAGTGATTGGATAGTTACAGAAAGTTGTTACAGTTACGTTGTACTGGAGCTCTATATAAGCAGGCTGGCTGAACCCTTCAGTTCAGTTCTGTTCTGGCCTGTGAATAATCAAGAGCTGTTTGATGAATGGCTGTGTCATCTGATATGTTCACCCACAACTTAACAGATCCAAAATGCAGCAGTGTGATTGGTCCTAGAACAATAGGATCCAAAATGCAGCAGTCTGGTCCCAGAACAATGCAGCAGTATGATTGGTCCGTAAAAGTCACCCAATCCAGCTCCAGGTGGAAGTGAATCCGCAACCTGATTGGCCTACAGGAGAATCCCAGAATTAGCCAATCACGTGCGGCCCATTGTGTAAATAATGTCTATAGAGCAGATATTTTGGGGAAACTTTCATTTCTCACTACTATGAGCTGAATAAAGAGCATGAAATCCACACTTGACTCCGAGTATATTTCAGTTGCATAGAAAGGTATGCATGTTTGGTATTTCCTTGTTTGGAAAACTGGCATTTTAAATTTATCCAGTTTCATTTTGGCCACATCTTTTTATTTCAACGTCCCAGGAACCTTATGAGAGCACTCCATTACCCAAACCAAGGGTGGCCAATGTTTTGGCATTTGAAAACCACTTTCTCTCAGGGATAATCTGTCAGAGGGTGCACACCAGTGGTGGGCAGGAATATGACTTTTCTTTCCTAAATTAGACTGTTGAAATGAATAAAGCTAGTTTTGAGCAAAAGGACTGTGACCTCAATTCAGTTCTGGTACTGAAAACAGATTCATACATGTGCTTGGAGGTACCCTGTTCTTTCCTCCGAACTTTAATTCTTTTGCACCAGGCTCTGGTTAGTAGATTGTGGGCTTCCAATAAAAAGCAAAGTAGGTCTGGCCACTCTAAAGTCTGTTCACTCCTGTACAAGACTGACAGCAGTCTGTCTTGTGACAGAATAGAGCCTGAGTCACAACAGGAACAGATTCCTTTAGCACATGAGTTGTTTGTGCTCCAGAAGGGTTTATTTCCTTCTCTGACCCAGTTAAGCTTATGGTTTTAATGGGATTACCACAAAATGGGAGGGAAATAACCTTCAAATCTCTCATTTTGCCATTCTAAATTTAATTTGATGGGTGTTAAATCCAGGTTATCCTTGCTCAAAAACACACCTGGCATAACTGGCTGCTAAAGTTATAGTTGCTGCTGAAACCTGCCCAACACGAGGCAAATATGGAAGTTCCTGCATAAGCAAAACAACTAACAATTTCCAGAAGAACTAAATGAGTTTCATTAAGGCAAGTGTCAAATTGATGAACAATAAAGCAACATGATAAACCTACCCATGTAAGAAGATATACCTGGCCAGAACTTAAGCAGGGACCTTTCTCCAGGTTCTCCTGCCTAAGGAGATCAGTCAGGTGGTTATTAAGGAGAAGGACTTTTCAGAAATGGTACCCCAGTTGTGGAATATCCTCACCAGAGAGTCTTGCCTGGTGATCCATATTAGATCTTATTTGATGCTTCCAGGCATTTAGATAATTGAGGTTTGGTGCATTTCAGTTCCCTGACCAGTTTTGCCACTACCACCTTGTTTTCATCTATCTTGCGTCACTTCACAATGGTTTTGCTCTGATTTGTTCGTTGATATGCAATTTCTGTAGGCAATAGATTGGCTTTGGTTTCGCTATATTTGTATTTTATAGATTTTTGCTTTTAAAAGGATTGTAAATGGCTCAGGGAACATGGTTAATTGGGCAGTATAGAAATGTTCAAAAGAAACAAATAAACAAAATAACCACAGCATGACAAATCAATTAAAAGCTCCTTTACTCAAACACTATAGACCCCAGATGATAAATACAGAAAGACGACCCAATGAGGCATACAAGCAAATGAAGAGAAATCACATGCTTGGAGTAGCCAATCAGCTTACAAGTTTAAAAAGTCCTGCAGCCTTGCAGCAGAAAGTAGAATTTAAGTGGTTTCTTTTTCCAAAGTTGTCTAGGAGGATTTACTAAACTTTTGCTTGCCTCTTCCCACCTACATGTGCTTTCTTTGACAAGGGTAAGAATGTTCTCTTTTGGTTGGTGTGGAAATGACGCTTTCTCTACTAAAGATGTCTTCAAAAGCTTTCATCACGCTTGCACCTTGCTCTGATTAGTTTAGGCTGAGAAATGCTCAACAGAAGGACGGCAAAGCCTGCTATTTGTTGATTACCCTCACTTTCTAATAACATTTCTCAACAAGCAGTGACTGCCTATGTATGCTGAAAGTCAATAGCTTGCCGAAAGTTAATGAGAATTTGGTCTCCATTTAAAATGTCAGCCCCACTGGGGATCCACTATAAAAAGTGCACATTGGGGTTAGCACATCTGTTTGCTTCAGCTCCACTTACTAAAGCTTGTACATATGAAATATGTTCTGGGTAAATATTCCAGGAAACAGTTTGCCTAACAGTAAAAAAAAAGAAGTAACTTTGGAAAATAATGCAAAGACCCCTGGAAGTGAAAAGTAGCAGATGTTTATTGTTGATGCCAGTGTTGCTGGCTGCTGTCAAGATGACACATGAGTGTCTTGCTCCTTCTCCTTCAAAATCAAAATGTATCATTCTGACGATGCATGCATTTGCTCCTAGTCTTGTGACTCTGCCCTGAAAAATCTCCAGTCGCAAGGAAGTATTTGTTGTGACGTTTAGTTGATTGATCGGATCGAAATCCTTGTGGTTGGCTAAAAGGGTGCAATAATTAATCAGAAAGTTGTTATTAAATAATATTTTTGGTACAAGTATTTCTATCTGGATGTTACAGGCAGCCCCGTTAAAAGGGGGATATAAAACAATAGACTCACAATCAAATAATCAACAACTTCAAATTAAACATCTACACTGTCTTAAAACTACTGACGGTGATCCCATCATTTAACCATTGGACATATCACCTTCAAACTCAAGAAAAGAACTATGTGAAGAGATATGTTTTCAGATGGTGAAGAAAGGTAAAAAGAGCCAGCACTAACCATACTTCAGAGAGGGGGGCATTCCATAAACCAGGTACCACCACAGAGGAGGCCATTGCTCAACTTGCTGCAATATGTATGTCCCCTGATAATGGGACAAAGAGAAGGTCCTGCTCAAAAGATTTTAAGGCACAGGTAGGCTGGGAAAGAGGTAACATTCCTCTGATTTTGGGACTCTGAAGGTACTTAGGGCTTTATCAATAAAACTAGGGCTGTGCATCCTGTCTGGACAATTCCCAGATCCTGAAGTGAATCAGGCCAATCCAGAATTAGTCCAGAGCAGGTTGAAGCAGTCACATATTGACACAGATCAGCTTCAGTCCACCCAGAAGGACCCAGAGCTGTCAAAAGGGGTGATGGTATTAAATATGTGGTTGGGTACAGGAGCAGAGGAGATGATGCAGGTGAGACTCTCCTCCTGCACTTTCTGCTTCATTCTCACTCCCCTGCCTCCTGACCCTAGGGATTTATAGTCTCCCCAATTTTAGGCTGGTCTAGGAGTGATACAGCTGAAATTGGTAGATGAACTGGACCCCAAACCAACTTGGGAGTGCCTTGTTTAAAACCTTGGATTGGACTTGGAATCAAACAGGCAACCAGTGCAGATCCTTCAGGACCAACATCACAGAATCCCAACATAGCCAAAAGCAGTTTCCTTTGGGAGAACTTTCGGGATGCATTTCAGGTGTCCCCAAAGGCCTGTTTTTCATGCCTAAAGCATTCGGTTCAGTTTGTCAAAGATGGGTTTTCAGAATAGAGGCTCTGTCCTTCCTCATTTTGAGATGGGTACTTATTGTGTGGCGAGTTCCTGCCTCCCCCCCCCCAGTGTAAATAAAGACACATGACACCATTGAATAAGGTTAATGGGCTAGAATTGGCCACAACTTATTGGTTACAGGTAAGAGCGGTATTGGCTTAGGCATTGGTCCTATCCAGCTAACCGGCTTCAGCCTGATTGCTTGAAGGGTTAACACCAGCAGGGGGAGCCCTGCTGATGCACGTCAACTAGGAACTCCCCCGGGGTCACTGCTCGGGGGGGGGGCGCTTTAGGCCCTGGCCTCCATAGGCTTCGGACGAGGCCACACCCCCCGGAATCCTTTAACGGACTACCCTTCAATATTTGGGGGAGGTGATGGCGCCCCTCCCTCCCCAACACATCTACATAACAATACCCCTACCAATGCCTAACTGCCAAGACCAAAGAAGTTGTGATGATTTGCTACGAGGTAGGCGAAAAACCAAATGGCTGGTGCCAATTTGCCAAGTGGAAAAAAATCCTACCAGGCCCCTTAACAGCGACCAACCGAAGTCCATATCAAGGTCAGAGGAAAGCCTGAAAAGAAAAGGAGCGGGTGGGTGGGAAACATGAACAGCTGCAGCGGTCAAGGAGGGAGATCCCAGGGCCGTGCTCGCCTTAAATCAGGCAAGCCACAAACCCCAAGCCGGCCGATTGGCTGGCTCAGGGGATAATGCGGCCCGAGGATTCCCCCCATTGTGCGGGGCTTTAAGCCAGCTCCCGTGCTTGTGTTGGGGGCGTGGCTGCCCCCAACACCACCTCCTCCTGATGTCGGAAGTGGCTTTGTCAGGAGGTTCCACACATGAGTAGGAACCTGGCAGAAACACATGCACAACTGGCATGTTCTCTCTCTCCTGGTCAGTCGTTCAGGAGCTTCAAAATCTTTCTCCAGCCCGAACATCACAGCGACTGATACCAAGAGGCATCAGCACACTTTAGGATCAGCAGAGTGTGTGCAATCAGTGTACAGACTCAGTAGCGCAGCATTTTGGCTAAACTACTTTATTTACATATAATACACTCGGAGCATTCTAACTCAGCTCCTTCCTCATTAGCATCAAACAGCAAAGAGAAAGGACAAAGGACAAAAAGTCCAACATCATGGAAATACAGTAATACAAACATCCTGACCGCATCACTTCCCACAATGTGGAATGAAAACATACACTGTCATGTAACAATCCCATGACTGCAAGCACGGGAAAAGAACCCTAACTTGCTGCAATATATATCTCCCCTGATAATGGGACAAAGAAAAGGTCCTGCTCGAAAGATTTTAAGGCACAAGTAGGCTTTAGGCATGAAAAACAGGCCTTTGGGGACACCTGAAATACATCTGCTTTTGTACAATCTGCTTTTGTACACTTCATTGCTGCTTAGTGCTAGTCAGCTGTAGTTTCATTGCCCTTTTTTACCATTGGTGTCAGGGACCGTGCTGAAGAGGGCTGCATGGAGGAGGAATGGTGGGAGCCTCCCCCTCTCCCTGATTTGGATTCTGAATCTTCCCAGGAGCAGGAGGACAGTATAGATTTGGAACAGTGGTTTGCAGAGGGACATAGTTCAGAAGGCAGAAGCTGGGAAATACTGGATGGGGAACAGCTAGCAGAAGAAACACTGGGAGAGAGTGTGTGTTAACAGATTCACTGTCTCTGGAAAGCATTTCTCCACTCGGCCCAAGGTCAAGAAGAGCTGAGAAGGTGGCAGAACAGAAAGCACTCAAAGCACAGAGGGTATGAGCTCAGATTACAAGACATAGGAGTGACATGGATTTATAGGGACGTAAGGGGGTGTTATCCTTAATTGGGAGCACCACCATTTCTAGGAGATGGGTTCTTTGTTCTCTTGCTGCAATTATTAAAGTTTCTAACAGGTAAGAAGACTTCTTTTCCTTTGCTCTGCTTATATATTGCCACGGGGGGAGGAAGCTGATTCCCTGAAGCCTTACCATTGGTTTGCCAAATAATAGTGATGCCAAATAACAATTATGGGGCTCAACACAAGCCCCTCCGCACCCTGAAAGACAGGACAAATGGTCTAGCCCCATCTCCCCCCCCCCCCATTATCCCCATCCACCACCATGTTCCTCTGCCATGCTCCCCCAATGGCTGCATGCTCAGTAGGGCGGTTCATAAAAAACTTTTTGTTGAAAATGCCTACTCCAAAGGTCTTATCTTACTACACTATGGATTATATAGCTATAACTGAAATTTCATGCCTATCAGTTAATATCTTGACCCTGCTCCACTGAATTGAAATTTCAGCCTTCACGACATAGGAAAACGGCCAAGTAAACAGCTGTTTTCGTGGAGGAGGGTCAAGATATTAACTGATATGCATGAAATTTCAGCTATAGCTATATAATCCCTAGTGT
>JAXCMG010000208.1:1064042-1086589 GCA_034642415.1 Podarcis siculus | reverse complement strand
CTTTGGAGCAGGCATTAAAAAAAAAAGTTTTTTTATGAACCACCCTAATGCTCAATGGACATTGGAACTCCACCTTGCACTGAGAAGCTCAGCTTCCATACACTTTCTGATGCCTGTCAAATTAATGTGGCAACAGCGGCCACACGTAGCCTCTGTGCTTTCTTTCCAAGCAAGAGTTCATGAGAACCCCCTGCTTGTCACGAAGGCACTCAGGATTGGGTAAATGGAAACATCCCTGAGAGGAAATGAAGCCAATTCAGAGTGGTAAAGGTAAAGAGACCCCTGACCATTAGGTCCTGTCGTGGGCGACTCTGGGGTTGCGGCGCTCATCTCACTTTATTGGCCGAGGGAGCCGGCGTACACCTTCCGGGTCATGTGCCCAGCATGACTAAGCCACTTCTGGTGAACCAGAGCAGCACACAGAAACACCATTTACCTTCCCACCAGAGAGGTACCTATTTATCTACTTGCACTTTGAGGTGCTTTCGAACTGCTAGGTTGGCAGGAGCAGGGACCGAGCAACGGGAGCTCACCCCGTCATGGGGATTCGAACTGCCGACCTTCTGATCGGCACGTCCTAGGCTCCGTGGTTTAACCCACAGTGCCACCCGTGTCCCAATTCAGAGTGAGGGTGTTTCTGTTAATAAAACACCGCTTGGGTAGTTAACTACGAAGGATATTTTAAAAATCCAGGTTCTTCCAGACTGCTTCAACAATACAAATTAAAATCAAGACTATTTTAAGCATAGGAATTCTTGCTTTAATTTCTATAGAACTGGTGGCTTTTTCGTGAGAGAAAAATGGAAATGCAATTATAGAAACATAACAAGCTAATATGAGATGAAGAGTGAAATTGACATGAAAAAAGAAGACAGGTATGTCAAGGAGATGCTGACATTTACTTTTGCATTGGAACAAATCGACATCATCCCTAAAAAAAACAGAACACGGACAAAGCGTAGCAGGTTAATAATAGATGCATAACAAAAGGTTAGATCTTTCATTACCTCACATAAAAGAGTACATAGAATACACATAATTGCAACAGTAAAAGGGGTTTTTGTTTGTTTGTTTCCAGTGGGCAGGAATCTGTTTTCTTAAAACATAACTGAAGAACTAATATTATGTATACAAAGCATATGACTGGAATATGTAAACTCCATATTCAGTTTTCATGGAACAAAGATTATAACGGAACTATATACTACTGTTCCCTAAACTAGGCACACTAGAGAAGACAATTTTTTATCAAGTAAAATTTGAAGTGCATTTCAATATTATGTTCAAACCGATATATTATTTCTCCATCAGCTCTCAGATAGATAAGCTGGCATCTTCCTTGCAACTGCAGGGCAGACCAAATTTTCCTCTTGGCACCTCACTTTTCCCCTTTCTGATCAGGCAGGGTTGAAGAATAGGAGATGCCAGTTTTGCTTGCTGGATCTGGGCCAAATTAGAAGTTTGTGGGGATTATAATAAGCCTCCTCTTCCTGGAGGTGAACATTAGGAGTCCTGAATTTTTTCTCTGGCTTGGTTTAAAATCCAAGCGAAAGAATAATTTCTGACTTAGTCACAACACCCTGAGAGCTTCCCTCCACTCCACATGCTGGGCACTAATAATAATAATAATAATAATAATAATAATAATAATAATAATAATAATATTTATTTATACCCTGCCCTCCCCGGCCAGAGCTGGGCTCAGGGTGGCTAACACCAGTAAAATTACAGTAAAAACATAATAGGGGGAAAAATACAGGTTAAAATGCAATTTAAAATGCAGCCTCATTTTAAAAGTAGCCCATAGATCAAAACCATAAGGGGAGGGAAATATAAGGGTCAGACTGAGTCCAAACCAAAGGCCAGGCAGAACAGCTCTGTCTTGCAGGCCCTGCGGAAAGATGTCAAGTCCCGCAGGGCCCTAGTCTCTTGTGACAGACCGTTCCACCAAGTCGGGGCCACTACTGAAAAGGCCCTGGCCCTAGTTGAGACCCAGACACTCTCACTCTTTTCTTTACATGGTACTTGTCAGGCAACTAGCACTAGTAGGGGCAAAGAGAAAGAGAATGTGAGAGGTCATTTCTCTAGGTAGACCCTCAGAAAGCATAGTTTTCCCAAGGGCTACTAGAGTGTCACTAGAACTACTCACACCTTTTGACCAACCGGCTGGAGAAGGGAGAGACCTCCATAATTTCCTATCCATGGGACAGGACCACTGTGGCTACTGCTATCTTGACTTAGCAAGTCTTGTTTATAGATAAGTGGGGGTTGAGGATGGGGCCCAAATTCAGATGAAAAATACATTGATCTGTCCCCTGCTTGTGGGGAAATAACCTGTCTTGTTTTTACACCAATCTGTCACAAGTTAGTATTGGACCCTCTCTCTAGGCAGAGCTTTTTAAATTCCTAATGCATTTGGTTCCAGTTCATAAATTGGGTTGTTGTTGCTGCTGTTGCTGTGTTGTTGTTGTTGTGATGCATTTGTGATGCATTTTATTGTTGTGACTCATCTGGCAAAGGGTGTAATGTAAGTTTTATAAAAGAAACAAAGTGCACAGATGAAATTCGGAAGGTGAAAAATATGGGATAAATTGAGATGCAGCAAAATGTGAAAGCATGTAAATAAACATGAAAGCATGTTTATTAGTGATAAAAGGAAAGACTGTGGTGGAATCTACACACATATAAAAAAAGCTGTGAAAATCCTATATAATATATATATTAAAAAACAAACAGTGATTTTAAAAATAGATTAAATTTTCCATAAATTGGCCATCACCATCTAGAGTCACATTGTATCTTGCACTTAAAACACACTTAAAACGTTTTATTTGCAGCTGTATAGCCGAGTCCTGTGTTTTATCAGGCCAGCAGTGTTTTTCCGTTCCTTTACAGTTTGACAGGATTACTCCTGTATCATCACCTGACCTAGTTGAACACCTGATGTTTACTTTCTCATGGGTCATTAACCAAAAAAACTACTTGGCAACATCTGCTGAAACGTTACTACCACGGCGATGTTTACATATCTAAATTATATCCTTTATTTTGCTCTTCTAACCTAACGTGGCTAATTTCTTAATCTCTGCTTCATGGCATATCTAGGATTGATGGGATATCATATGCCACATGGGGTGTTGCAGCCCACCATAGGGAATCGTTTCACTTCAAAACCCTTTGGATCCACATGTGTGCCTTAAACCTGTTTATGTTTCAGTGTTCATTTTAAGCTCTGACGAATATTCTGTCCAGTTTGGTTTCTCCAGTTGCCTTGTGTTCTGTGAAAGAGAAGTGGATAGAAACACAGCAAACTCACTCTCTCTCGCTCTCTTTCTTTGTGTGTGCATTTTTAATGTGGGTATAGGTGCCTACACTTCGGCCCTATTCAGTGCAACAGTTTTTCTCCCCTGCACAAAAGACAACCAAAGAAAAATATCCATAGGATAAAGCTAAAGGGACCCCTGACCGACTCTGGGGTTGTGGCGCACATCTCGCTTTATTGGCCGAGGGAGCCGGTGTACAGCTTCTGGGTAATGTGGCCAGCATGACTAAGCCACTTCTGGCGAACCAGAGCAGCGCATGGAAACACCGTTTACCTTCCCGCCGGAGCGGTACCTATTTATCTACTTGCACTTTGACATGCTTTCGAACTGCTAGGTTGGCAGGAGCTGGGACCGAACAATGGGAGCTCACCCCCTTGTGGGGATTCGAACCGCTGACCTTCTGATCGGCAAGTCCTAGGCTCTGTGGTTTAACCCACAGCGCCACCCGCATCCCCCTATCCATAGGATACGCTGGTACAAAAATCTACATTTTCCTCAGGTATTTGTGTAGCATTGTTATCTCAGCAAAGAAAACCAGCTGCAGAACTGTTGGCTTTCCTATCATTGGTTATGGACAGGCTATGCTGCTTGAGTAAATGTTCTGTTTTGCTATTCTGTTGCCAGCAATTGAAAAACCTGCATGGACAGACTTTAAGACTGTAGTCCAAGGCTTAGCAACACATTTTGACTATGCTGGCTTTCATCCCTTCCCCCCTCTGTTTCATCACCAGAAAGAAAGTAACTAAATGACCTGTATCTGAGCTGTTTCATCATGTATTATACTCACTGACGTAAAGTTGCAATTTCTAAAGGCATAAAAATGGTGAAAATGTAGATGCATGCATTTTCCCTTGAAATAAAATTTCTTCCATATTTACCTAACACTGAAGGAGCCCAAGAAAACAAAGAAGAAATTAGTGATGCTCAGATACAGAAGTAACTGGAGAATAATAATTTGGAGAATAACTGGAGAAATGGCACAATTTGCACACAGAGAGAAAAATGTGAATCCAAAGCTTCTTTGGGCACCTGCAGAAATCATTAAGTGTGAATAAGAAAACACAGTGTAGCACAAGGCGAGAAAGGAGAGAGAGACGAGAATGAGAAGAAGAAAATGCAGCGAGCTAACCACTTATTTCCATTAAATGTCCTGACTGTTCATAAAACCTCTATTGCCACATTCTCACGTACAGAGCAGGCCTGAACATTTTTAGCTCCCGTTGCCAGTTATATAAAACCAAATTTATTATTTATTAATTAAATCCACTTCCAACTCTTCCAACAGAAAGAAGCAATTATATATAAGCCCCAGTGGCTGTCACTAAGTCGGATGAAACCTGCTTTACTTTAACAATGTAAAAGCACAGGGCCTGATTTTCTCTCTGTGTGTGTTTCTCTCTCATATATGAGATGCATCATAATAACTTAATGATGTAATTATAATGATATAAATTTGCATGTAACTTGGGGGGGGGGGGGCTGGCTATGAAAAAGCAGCTCCGACACAACCAGGAGCTTCAAACAAAAGGCAGTTCAATACAGGCAAAGCTTGATCAAGTTGGAACCACCAGATTCTGTGTATAAATTGATTCAACACTGATTCCTCCCTTGTCTGTACAGCTGAATCACTCATATAAAAAGGAAAGTATCATGATGTTAAATTAGCTCTTCCCTGGAATCCATTGCCCTTTTGTCTGTGTGTATTGGTGTCTCCTTTCCGATGCATTTAAAAACATTTGAAAATGGTCAACATATCCAACCCCCCCCCCCCCACCGGAAGCTTTTCTTCTGGCTAAATTTTATGAAATACCTTCATGTTATCATGTGTCTCCTTGCAGACCCTTTATTATTCTCCCAGCTTTCTTTGGCTAAACTCTTATTACAAGTGGGAAGGTAGAGTCTTCTGGGTGATTACCTGCTTGTATGAACCCATTTTCCTTTAGGTGCTTGTAAATTAATTGTTGATAGATGGCTTTGATTTCTTCTTGTTTCTGTGGGTCTTCTTTCTCCCCTTTGTTTAAAGATAAATGCAACAGTATTATTATTATTTTATTCTGAGACTCTGCCATGTCTTTATATGACCCCATATATAATAGCAATTGGCTCAGAGGTTATATCAGCTAGAATCCTTGGTCTCATTGCTCCTCTATAGGTACCTCATCTATCAGTTTTCTCTCACACGCTCTATGCAAAACAACAACAACAACAATCAGATAGCTCCGGATGGCTCTAACAAAGCCTCCGGCATCATTACTCAAGATGACCCTTCTGAAGACTCGTTCCGGCGTCTCCAGCAGATATTGAACTTATGACCCTTACGTCTCTTGTTTTGCTTCCTGTCTAACAACCCTCCCATTCGCAGACTCCTCAGACTTATTGGATCAGCTCCAACCTCTTCCAGGTCTGAGAGGCTGTCTCTGAGTTTATCCATGCCTGATTGTGCTTCTAACAAGCTTTGGCTATGTTCTAGCCTGCTCTCAGCTACTGCCTTATCAGTCTCTCTGCAGCTGCCAGCTCTCCCCTGTCTGACATCAAAGCCTCTCTGTTCCTGGCTGCTTTCTGCAATTGACTGCAAACCTTCGCTTGGAGCTGGCTCTTTCCTGACAGCAGCTTTGCTGCTGGCTTCCCAAGCCTGTAGAGGCAGGAAGGGACTGGCAGCATAGGTCTGCAGAATGCAGAGGCGCCCTGAGGTACATTGAGGGGACCCGAAGTGACTTGATGTGTTGATGTTTCTTGCATGATGTTGCATGATGTCCTGGCGTTGCTCTGTGCCCAGCTTTGTGTTTAGCCTCAACAATGGGGGCACCCGCCCCCCTTAAATATTGAGGGGGCCCAAAGTGCCTCAGCCCCCAGGAGTCAGCACCTAAGGCACAATGCCCCTCTTCCTGCTAAGTTAGAGAGAGGGGATGCAGTCCACCATCCAGCTTTGCCTTCTCCCCAGGTGCCAAAATGCCTCAGTCCACCCCTACTAGAGACCATGAGTAGGAGAGTGGTCCTGTACTCATGCCTTGCTTGCAGACTTCCCATAGGAATCTGGTCATCACTGGCCACCATTAAAATATTAAGAAATGAATTGGATAAGCATTAAGTCTGACCCAGCAGGGCTCTTCTTTTAGTGTGCTCTTAAGGGACTGAACTTTGAAGAAACCCCCACATTCATTTTGAATTTCACTTGAGGCAAAATCTGGTGCTTTCACTAGCGTTCATCAAATACTCTCACAGCGATCAACAAACAAACCCACAAACAGGACCCGAATTCAACAGCATTCTCCCTGGAGACTGGGAATCCCAGCAAGTTGTGATTTCTGGCAACAGGGGAGGCATAACACAGCCGTTTATTCACTGATATTCAAGCTGAATTTTTCTTCTCTGCTTATATTTTGTGAATGTTGCATTGTGTTTTTAATGAAAAGTTGTTGCATTGTTTTATTACTGATGTTTACAGCCTTGGGGGAGGGGACTAATAAAAGTCAGCATAGACACATATTTAACAAACAAACAAAAAATGATGGAATGAGAAAAAGGGTAGATGGATGCTAATCAGAGTTGTCTACATGTCTCAGAAATAAAACCCCGCCTTACTTCATGCCTATCCAAAGTATATTATGAGGATACATAAACTCTGTCCCTTGACTTCCACATACATTTCTGCCTTCCACCAAGCAGGACAGTATATTTAAGATAGTTACCTGCTGAAGTGAATCTATATTTTCCTCACAATTAGCATTGCAGATTCCATTTGCATTGCACTGTAAGGTAAAGGTAAAGGTAAAGGTAAAGGTACCCCTGCCCGTACGGGCCAGTCTTGCCAGACTCTAGGGTTGTGCGCCCATCTCACTCTATAGGCCGTGGGCCAGCGCTGTCCGCAGACACTTCCGGGTCACGTGGCCAGCATGACAAGCTGCATCTGGCGAGCCAGCGCAGCACACGGAACACCGTTTACCTTCCCGCTAGTAAGCGGTCCCTATTTATCTACTTGCACCCGGGGGTGCTTTCGAACTGCTAGGTTGGCAGGCGCTGGGACCGAGCAACGGGAGCGCACCCCGCCGCAGGGATTCGAACCGCCGACCTTTCGATCGGCAAGTCCTAGGCGCTGAGGCTTTAACCCACAGCGCCACCTGCGTCCCTGCATTGCACTGTACTCTTGTACAAAAGGATAATGTTATACTCTTTGTTTTCCACAAATGGCATTGTTTCTTGTCCAGTTGTTTCTACAGAATAGCTCAATTTCAAAAGCAGAGATCTGGATTTCGATGGCAGCAAACTCTGCTAACATGTTCTCTTTTTGCCCCCTTAGCCTCTCTGATATGCCAAGGAAAGAGGAAAAATATATTAAGCCAAAAGCAAAGCAATTTGACAGATGTACTTGGAAATTAGACTCTCCAAGAGAAACCAGCCCACTAGGTGAACAACACAAACCTCATAATATGTGAACAGCTGCATTTCCTGTGATGCTGTAAATATTGCTACTCCTACAACACGCCTTTTGCTTTTGCCCACCAGATGGGTCACTACAAGTGGGTGGCAAAGCCGACCACAATACATCTTTTAGATGGCAGATGGATGTATTGCACAATTGTTGCCAAACCATGGCAGTGGAAACAGGGTCTTATGGGGCATGTTCAATTTGGCTACGCATAACATGAAAACAGATCAGGCATTAGCACAAGAGGAGGCTGAGATGCAGCTCGTTTTCATATGGTGAAATAGCCAAGATACCAGCTAAGTGCGCTTCAGCAATCAATAAGTCTAACCAGTCATGCATCTCTAAGGGGTGATAGCTAATGTTCCTCATACTCAGAGGAGATGCATTGAAATCAGTTGATTTCACTGGGTATATTCGGAGGATGACTTAGACTGCAATCATAACCCCACTTACATAGGAGTAACACCCACTGAATTCAATTGAACATACTTCACAGGTTGCCTGTTTATGATTGAGTTGTACAGCACCCATTATTTTAAGGGGGCTGAAAATAAAACATGAAGCATCAGAATGCCTTTGTATATGTCAGGGAACTGCCATCGGAGCTAGAGGAGGAGGCAAGGCTCCCGAGCGATGCTGGAGAGGGGCCCAGCAAGGGGAGAGGCAGCCCATCTGCTGGGGAAGGCAATCAGCGTAACACCAGGGGTGAAGGGGGGCTGATGGGGGAATCGGTGGAAGAGCTCCAGGACTCTTCGCCGGAGACCAGCGGGGAGAGCACAGATCCTCCTCTGCTCACACCCACCCTGCGCAGAAGACTTTCGCGCAGGGAGAGTAGGAGGAGACTTGGCGTCAAAGAACTTCTGTGTTGGAAGAAGTTCAAGAAACGCCCACTGACGGATTCTGCTAGTGACTGAGCAGCCATGAAGCTAATGGCTGTCCAGACAAGAAAGGTTTAACCAGGCAACCAAGCCCAGAGTGGCAGTAACTTACGCACGAGCAACCCCTATAACCATTACAGTATACATCACTGGTGCACAAGAATTTAAAATACTATGTGCAGTTCTGATGCTTCAACCCATAAAAGTTATCACACATCGGGGGGGGGGGAGTACTGGAAATAGCAACTAAAATATGACCTTTAAATAGAGCCGTTTGGACCAGCACAACTATCATTGTGAAATTAATCATTGTGGGCATTCATTCACCTTGTTTTTACATTTCTGTTCCACAGTGGAGTATCAAGAGATTAGTTAGACTGAAACAATAGCACACTGATTATTGTAAGAACTGCATTGGGTGATGACGGTTCAAAGGGCGGGAGGGGATGTTGTGGGTGGGGGAAAGAGAACAGAAACAAGGGCTAATCTATCAAAACGCATGTCTGAATGAAGATTAATTTGGGGCAATCTATCCAAACTTTTATTAACAATTCATCAATAAAACATAAGGACATAATTTGGATCTTATCTTCTCTCATGTTTCTGATCTGGAAGTGGTGAAAAAGGAGAATTCACAGGGGAGTGGATACTATGTGATAGAAATTCACAAGAAGACGAGCTTTTATGTTTGAAAGAAATCTAGTGACAAAGAGAATGTTGAGAACTTTTGAGCTGAAATCCATGGACTGTTCCCAGGGCTAGTTCTATTCAGAGTACCATCTTATTTTCAGCCCTCTGTGGGGGCAGCCATGTTTTTACTCATGCAAAATGTCTCTAGGAACAGTGGGGCATCATCAAGTCCTGTTTCTTCCAGGTGGCACTGCACTATGCAGCAGGAGCACCTTGTCCTAAAGGTAGATTTAAGGCAGTGCCAAGGAAACACCTTCCCAGCTCTGACAGGATCCCAGAGTCCTTCTGTTTCCTCCCAAAGCCTAGTTAGTGCTTGCCCAGCCTGGGGAAGAAGGTGGGAGGGCTCTAGGCTCCTGTCATGCTTCCTTCCCCAAACCCAGAGCCTTCCTTACTCAGCTTTGTGAAGGCACAGTGAGGGGTGTGTGTGTGTCAAATTTTGACCTTGCACAAGGCACCATATTACCAAAGTCTGCCCCCGCTAGCATGCCACTTGTCTGCAAAACGAAGAGAGGCAACCTGCAGACCACCTAATAATTGAAATCTGTCAGTGATATAGGAATTTGCCAATGTGCAGGTTCAAAAGGTTAGAAGTGAGCCACTCCTCACATTGGTGTGGGCCGATGTTATGAATGAGATTCACTTTAGAAACCCAGCTCACTGGATTCTTATCTCATCCATACTTTGGTCCAGCCACCTTGCAGTTCTTCGCTGTTGTGTACCTCGGGTCTTTTTTTGTTGTCTACCACGATGTTCAACATCTCCATGAATCAGTTGGTTCAGGTCATGTAGTTTTTGGGAGTGCAGTTGGGGCTCGCTTTTCAGTAAAGAGGTACAGGTTAGGAGGGTTCATTCTGTGTCTGTTGTATTGCTTTTTCAGGCTGTTATTGTGTGTCTGCTGGTGCTGTTTTTGTTTTGATGTAGTTTAGACTTCTTTTATTCCCCCCCCCCATTATAATTTATGTGAGCTGCTCTGATTGATAGTTATCCAAAGTGTGTCATACAAATCTTTTCAATAAATTAAAATGATAGTATATGGGCCTTGCATTTTCAGATAGTACCTAAGCAACGAGGTGGTTTAAAAAGTGCTTGGCTGTATTTTATATCCATCTGTATTTTATATCCTTTCTGATAAGTGGAAACTCGGGCTTCCCTAATATCCAGTGAAACCACAACTGCTTAAATGAACTCCGCAACATTGTCATTTGCTCTATAGCAACAGAAACAGTTTGGTGACCTAAAATGAAGGCCTTTTGTGCGTGAAATTTAAAATGCATCAAAGCTCAGTTATAACTCAAAGGATAAAGAATGGAGTTAGTCAATGAAGAGTTCTATTTGCAGGTGTTTGATAGAGAAAATGAGCCAAAGGCATATGACAGCCTCTTGCATTCAGGTATCCGAAAATGATATGTTTTTCTCTCCCGCTGTGCATTTGGCACATCCAAGGACAGGAGCGAGCAAAGCAAATGTGGGGAAATTGCAAGAAAATTCAGAAGAAATGGACAGAAAAGTAACTGAAAGAATGACCGTAGGATGGCATTTCTCAAGACGTGCAGCCAAATCATGTCTTGTTGTGCACAACACAGTTAGATGCGTTGTTGGAAAGGAAAACCAATACAAATACAATTCCTCTTCATTTTGTTCTCATAAATTTTGTGTTATTTCAGAGAAATGAAATCTGTGCACAGCTTGTCGAGACAAAATGTGGTAAAATGAAAAAAATAGATCATCCCCACAAGAGAGTGGACACACACCTACAAAATGTGTTTTCTGCCTTCTCTTGTTTTATCAGTATTATGTACTGGCTTGATACAGTCACTAAAAGAACTTGTAAATTATATAGAAAATAGCACGCCACATTTTTAGGAATGGGCAAGGGTATGCAAAGATAAGACTTACACCAGCTGTGAAGTCCAATGAAAGGGAGGGATCACTTTCCCCTGCTACAGTCGTTTAGATAGGAAGTTGGAGTGCAGAACTACTGCACCTATGAGCAGTCTTGCCATGGCATTCTGGACTAGTTGCAGCTTCCAGATAAGATGCAGTTACAGCCCCACGTAAGACTCAGCTACATTAGTAAAAATGAAACGTCATAAATGTATTATAACACCGTGACACCAGATGGCACTATAGAGATGGAAATCAGTGGAATTTTCCATTGTGAGGTTTAAAACATTTTTTCCGAGAATCTTCAGAGCGTTTTTTTATAGTTGTGTAGATTCAGCCTTAAAGTGTGCCTTCCAACATTTCTCCCATAGGGACGCGGGTGGCGCTGTGGGTAAAAGCCTCAGCTCCTAGGGCTTGCCGATCGAAAGGTCGGCGGTTCGAATCCCCGCAGCGGGGTGCGCTCCCGTTGCTCGGTCCCAGCGCCTGCCAACCTAGCAGTTCGAAAGCACCCCCGGGTGCAAGTAGATAAATAGGGACCGCTTTCTAGCGGGAAGCTAAACGGCGTTTCCGTGTGCGGCTCTGGCTCGCCAGAGCAGCGATGTCACGCTGGCCACGTGACCCGGAAGTGTCTCCGGACAGCGCTGGCCCCCGGCCTATAGAGTGAGATGGGCGCACCAACCCCAGAGTCTGTCAAGACTGGCCCGTACGGGCAGGGGCACCTTTACCTTTACCTATTCCATACCCTCCAACATTTCTCCAATGGAAATTGGGATGTCCTAAGGAAAAGTGGGACATTCCAGGATCAAATCAGAAAAAGGGATGGCTTCTGTAAATCCGGGACTGTCCCTGGAAAATTGAAGAAACATAAAAATGGGTGGCATGATGAATCAGCATACAGTGTTCTGGGCCTCCCCGCCTCCCAAAATACAGTGTTCTGAACCCCCAAAATTCTTGTTGGCACCCCTGCTCCCCTCCTGCAATGTATGAGCACATGCATCTTGGAGGCCAAAGGCACAGTTCTGCATGTAGGAAGCACTCACACATCAGGGAACCTTGTAAAAGAAAGGTTGCGTGAAGTGCTGCCAACTCATGCATACACATTGCAGATATTCCCACCAACATCGCTATTTCTAAAACTTAGTTTCTGACTAATGGATTTCTCAACTTTTAGGTGTTAAACTCCAAAAACAAATGAAGTTTCTAAGTCCATTTAGTTCCTTCTGATTGTATCAGCACTGATATAAAAGGTTGCTCTGTATTTTATCTTCCTGGTTGTTCTAAAGATTTTTTCCCTCTGCTGCTTGAACAGATGAAACTACATTTATATAGGGGATCATTTCAAGGATATATGAATTGCTTTGGAAACGTGTTATATGGATGTAAAAGCCAAATTACACCATGGTATTCTCACCTGGAACAAACTGAAGCTTATAGTCTGTGAATCTCCTGGCAAATGACCAGTTCTTCAATGTTAACAATTGTTTCTGTTGTACATTTAATTTTGTTCCTCTACTCCTGAGCAGTTTTTATTTAGAATGGACAGGTTTTAGTTTCCTATCAGGTAGAAACTCACATGCCTTCCAACATTTCTTTGATGAAAACAGGGACAGCCTATTCAATAATAATAATAATAATTTTATTATTTATACCACACCTATCTGACTGGATTACCCCAGCCACTCTGGGCAGCTTCCAACATATCTAAAAACTTAATAAAACATTAAAAAAACCTCCATATACAGGGCTGCCTTCAGATGTCTCCTATAGGTTTTAAAGTTCCTTATCTCCTTGACTCAGGGGTCACACAACTTCATACCCACCAACATTGCTCTGATAAAAATAGGGACATCCTATTTGCATCCCCAGTTGCAAGTATTTACATTTGAGTAAATCTAGGTGTGATTGTTGGAGCTGCAAGCAGTTAACTATATGTACCAAAATACACATTTTAAATAAGTTAATACAAACTGCATACAACCTGTTTATTTGATTTGTTTGAGGGAAGGCTATGCAAGGTTGCATCAAGCAATTTTACCCCACATTTCCCAGTGCAATTACACATCACTGTGGTTATTGCAAGAAATCCTTTGGGGGAGGGGTGTGGTGTGTGTGTGCGGAGTGGGTTTGTTGCCCATCGGCACCAAATCAACTTTAATCATGCAACATAAATCTGCCAGTCAATGAGTAAATCTGTCAGTCAATGAGTAAATCCCATCCAAAAACAGTGACAGTCTGGAAGCACCCACATTTTTCTTTAGAGACCACAGGTGGGATCACATGCTGATCACAAGCTTGCAGACAGTGGATTTTGTTTCTGGACCGATCTATAAACAAAATACTTACAATTAGTGACTGACCTTTTTTGTACCTGGCTGAGTTGCCAACTTCATTGCCAATGTTCTCACCTGATCCATCTGGAATGGAGAACCATGGTGTCCCTTCCATTTGTCTATTGTTTTTAGCACTCCAGATGTTACTGGAGCAATTTCCATAAGTTCTAGCCAGCATAGCCAATGGCCTGGTGTGATGGATGTTATAGTCCAGCAACATCCACAGGGCCACAGGGCCAACTTAATTTGTTTTCCCATTGCATGCAGTTCTCGAATCCTGTTGCTATCAGATCCTTCATAGGACTCAGCTAAATTCATAAAGAAAAAACGTTTTATGTGTGTTGTATATGCATTATAACACTATGACACCAGATAGCACTGTGGAGTCCCATCTTTCCCTACTGGCTTTCCCTGTATGAGTTTACAATGTGCTTCACTGAATCGCTTCTTTGGCGTGTCTAGATCCAGCTATAGTTTGGCTTGGGTACAATCTTAAAATGCTAATCTATCATAATTGACAGCAAACTGTGCATTAACCTTTCTCAGTTGTTTGAGATAAGGTACGTGGAGGTCTATCCTTCACAATATTCATTTGGCAATCACTGCTGTTGCATGAGCTCATACTGATCTTCTAGGAATTCATCCCACCGTTTGAATGTTTACAACAGCTCAAGTCAAGGTGAAATAAGATGTGCCCTAAAAACTAAGAGCATCTCACAGAGTTACAACGGAAGAAAGCTGTCATGGTTTTGTCTGTGCACATGCTCAAAATAATAATAGGCGCTGCCAAGCCTGTTTCTTCTCTGAAATACAGCCATATGATTCAGAAATATGGAAACTGTTAAAGGCAAGTAGAAACTCTAATGATGCTAAGTGAATTGTGATGGTTGCATAAACAATATGGGTCTATATTTGCTTTTTTAAAAAAACCACACAGAGAGAGAATGGCATATGAGGAGCTGTCTGTATTAGCTGAATCTTGCTGAGGATTGAAGTACTTCAAAACTTGGCAACTGGCAATGGTGTAAAAGTCTTGGGAAACAAGTAGTCAGGGGTGCCAACTTGAATAAAATATTTTTTGGCGGGCAGGCAAGCGCCGACCTGCATAATCAATCACAAGTCATTGTGCACACACACAATTTGAATGGCAATGCCCATCAACTTGGTGGGAGCCTGACTGCCTAAAAAAAATTTTTTTTGAGGGGTGCTGCTGAAGGGACCTCAGTCCCTAGGAGTTGGCTCCTATGCAAGTAGCTGAAGGGTGCCATTTCAGATTTGCATTCAGGGTGGCTTGAGAGAACCTTTTTGGGGGGAGCAAAGGCAGCACAACATCTGAAGCAAAATTCTATAGTCAGAGTTCTGTGCATTAAAGTCCTTTACCTGGGCAATTCAGTGTTTGCAGCAAGAGAAGCTGGCTTCTGAAACCTGTCCACATCATGCCAGTGTGGGGAATTTGCATACTATCATCATAATAATAATAACAAGCTGGACCATAAAGAAGGTTGATCGCCAAATAATTGATGCTTTTGAATTATGGTGCTGGAGGAGACTCTTGAGAGTCCCATGGACTGCAAGAAGATCAAACCTATCCATTCTGAAGGAAATCAGCCCTGAGTGCTCACTGGAAGGACAGATCCTGAAGCTGAGGCTCCAATACTTTGGCCACCTCATGAGAAGAGATGACTCCCTGGAAAAGACCCTGAGGTTGGGAAAGAGCACAAGGAGAAGGGGACGGCAGAGGACGAGATGGTTGGATAGTGTTCTCGAAGCTACCAGCATGAGTTTGACCAAACTGCGGGAGGCAGTGGAAGACAGAAGTGCCTGGCGTACTCTGGTCCATGGGGTCACGAAGAGTCGGACACAACTAAACGACTAAACAACAACAACAACAACAATAATAATAATTTATTATTTATACCCCGCCCATCTGGGTATATACTTTGTTCTTTAGCATATGTTGTTTTGATTTTATAATATTTTGCATGATTGTTACAAGAGGACAAACTCCCTCATCATATGAAACTTAAAACTCCATAACCGAAAAGGAGAAGATCTGATGCAAAAAGGGCATATATAAGTAGAGAAAAGGAGGAGGAATAAAAAGAAGGGAAAGCTGGAATGGAAAGATGAGGCAAGTGTAGAGAAGGATAACATGGTCATTAATGTGGTTACCGATGTACAAAATACATTTATCGACAGCTTTGGGTTCATTTATTCTAGACATGTGTAGGATTACATATAAGGATTTTGTCCGAAGCTCTTTCAACATTTTTGAGAAATGTAACTTGAAATGAATGTAACTTTACCAGGTGGTGGTGCATGTCTACATTTAAAGTACTTGCTACATTCAAATCCATTGAGCAATTTTGCATAGGTACAGACAGCTGCTGCTCAACTTGTCTCATGGGAAGGGCCAACCCTCGCCCTGAAACGACTACTAGGACCTCTCTTTAGTGTGAGGCTGAAATGGCAGCAAAAAACTTTTTGCCACTGCTGAAGTTCGTCTAATATTAATATAAGCCTCTTCTGCCTTTACATCATCATCAGAATACATTAAGCTTGGAGTTCTTTTCTTCAAACTTGAAACGCTCTCCATTGGTACAATTAGAATGGCCAGAAATTTATGTCATAGATCAGATATGACCAGTGCTATTTTTCTAGAAAAGGAGGTGCTGAAACTCACCGCAAATGCCTCCCTCTTTCTCTTAGAATGGCAATGGCACCTATCTGAGAACTGCTGGAACTCACCTGAAAGGTTCCAGAACCCACCTGAGACGTGCCAGAACTGAGTTCTGGTGAGTTCCCTCTGAAAAAAAAAAAGCCCTGGGTATGATCTGTTTCTCCTGCCAACCTAGCAGTTCAAAAGCACGTCAAAGTAGATAAATAGGTACTGCTCCGGCAGGAAGGTAAACGGCGTTTCCGTGCGCTGCTCTGGTTCGCCAGAAGCGGCTTAGTCATGCTGGCCACATGACCCGGAAGCTGTATGCCAGCTCCCTTGGCCAATAAAGCAAGATGAGTGCCGCAACCCCAGAGTCGGTCATGACTGGACCTAATGGTCAGGGGTCCCTTTACCTTTACCTTTTATGATCTGTTTATCATCATTGGGTCATATACTAGAACAGGGTATGTGATGGCCATCTTTCCATGACATTTGTTGGAGAGGTTTGAGGCAAAATGGGGCAAAGCGATAACTGTAGGTTTTACCTTTTGTACAGTAATAATAATAATAATAATAATAATAATAATAATAATAATAATATATTATTTATACCCCATCCATCTGGCTGGGTTTCCCCAACCACTCTGGGTGGCTTCCAGCAGAATATTAAAATACAATGATTCATCCAGTATTAAAAGTTTCCCTAAACAGGGCTGCCTTCAGGTTAATTTATACACACATGGAGAAACACAAGCACATCTTCATCTTCCAAGCAAACAAGATGCATTGCCAGAGTTCAAGTACACCTTCCCTCCAGGCAAGTTGGGGCATCAAGCAGCAGGACCAGTGAGAGATGTGGGATGTGGAGAATATTGAGGGCCAGAAAGAAAGACATGGAGGGTAACATTTTAGTCCCTGGGCAGAGGTTTGCCATCCCTGCTCTAGCTTATCAGTCTATCCAACTTCACCCCTTTCCTCATCCCAAGCTAGTTTACAATATCAAACCATAACAATCAAACCTTCTGGTTTTAAAGCAGTGAATCCATAACAACAGGTGACTAAGGCTGGATCTACACTGACATATTTAACATTATTTCCGTCTTTTAGAACAGTACTACATATGTCATTCTAAAATGTCACAGGGCGTACTTGTTAATGAAAACTTTTTAACCTTGGTTTCTTTCATCAAATGTAA
Source organism: Podarcis siculus (assembly GCA_034642415.1). Taxonomy (NCBI): domain Eukaryota; kingdom Metazoa; phylum Chordata; class Lepidosauria; order Squamata; family Lacertidae; genus Podarcis; species Podarcis siculus. The sequence continues at coordinate 1,069,204 of JAXCMG010000208.1, read as the reverse complement.
GCAATACTTGGTCACGCCATTTTCCAAAATGCTGTTTCTTTCCCTGCTGCTGGTCACTGGAGTCAGCATGGTGTAGTGGCTAAGAGCAGTGGACTCGTAATCTGGTGAACCAGGTTCGCTTCCCCGCTCCTCCACATGCAGCTGCTGGGTGACCTTTTGCTAGTCACACTTCTCTGAAGTCTCTCAGCCTCACTCACCTCACAGTGTTTGTTCTGGGGGAGGAAGGGAAAAGGAGATTGTTAGCCACTTTGAGACTCCTTAAGGGGAGTGAAAGGCAGGATATCAAGTCCAAACTCTTCTTCTTCTTCTTCTGGTTGTTCTGCTCTTTCCTCTGGTGTCATGTTTTAATTTGTCCTCCCTCCCTCCCTGAACACTGCCCCTTGAATACCATTCGAGTTTGAATGCAGTAAAAAAAAGTAAAACACTACATAGGGACATATGAGCGGTGTTTCACCTATATAGTAGCATAAAACGATTAAAAATTTGTAATTGGGTAAAAAGTAGGATGTTATGTGTCCATCTAAGGTAAAGGTAAAGGTACCCCTGCCCGTACGGGCCAGTCTTGACAGACTCTGGGGTTTGTGCGCCCATCTCACTCTATAGGCCGGGGGCCAGCGCTGTCCGGAGACACTTCCGGGTCACGTGGCCAGCGTGACATCGCTGCTCTGGCGAGCCAGAGCCGCACACGGAAACGCCGTTTACCTTCCCGCTAGAAAGCGGTCCCTATTTATCTACTTGCACCCAGGGGTGCTTTCGAACTGCTAGGTTGGCAGGCGCTGGGACCGAGCAACGGGAGCGCACCCCACCGCGGGGATTCGAACCGCCGACCTTTCGATCGGCAAGCCCTAGGAGCTGAGGCTTTTACCCACAGCGCCACCCGCGTCCCCATGTGTCCATCTACTTTGACGTTAAAAACCATGAGTGTATATCGGTCCCAAGTAAAACAAAGAAAACTTAATAACAACTCTAGATCTCAACCATCAGATTGTGCAGATTGTGCAGAAGATGATATCTTTCAGTGGAGCCAATCCAGTGCTCTTTTGCTTGAAAAGCAGCTTTAAAATGCAAAGTTTGTCCTGAAGAGTAGCCAATGCTGTTTCACTGGTTTAAGGGAGGGGTAAATATTGTATTACATGTGAATTATTCATTCAATATTTTGCATTCTTATAGATGGCTACCATCTCCTTGCTATGAAAACAAAATGAGGTTTCTGGGCAGAAGGCATGCATTGGATTAGAGTTCAATTAATAAATAGCTTCTCTGGGCTCATTTAGCGGTTGCTAGAAGCAACTTTTAATAAGTAAAGAATGGTTTGTCGATTAGTCCTGGGCAGAGGCTTTGGAAACCTGCAATGCAAATGTGAATTGAATGACTGTGGTGTTGATCAAGAACGTGAGAGACTTGGGCTTAGCAAAGGCTTAGCAACTTGGGACCAGTTTTAGAACATCTGAATATTGGCTCTGGAAAAGGTCCATTTGTTAAGTCCAAAACTGGCCGAAACACGCGAGCCAAGGTGGAAGAGATTGGCTTCCGTTATAAAATGGCATAGAAATGAAGTTATACTTGGCATAGTACACCTAACATTTAGGTTAATAACATTTTTGTAATAGTGAGGACACCATGCAAATAGATTTTGTATTCCCCTGTCAGCTTGTCCAAACACCATTAGAGCCAGTGATTTTAATGGATTTTGGTTCAAATCCTAATTAAACATAAAACTTATACCAGTAATTAGTCTGCATGTTTTTCATATTAGTGAAGCCGTTTGCAGCAATGAGGAGATAAAGCATTTTAACTTCAGCAGCTTAGACATTAGGTGGAAGTATAAAGAAATAATTTAGGAGAGCTCAGTTATAACTTTTGGTTAAAAACTTTCCTGAAGTTTCATTATAATCCCGCTTTGGAAAAGTCGATTCAGAGCCCTTCCAGATTGGTGTTGGTTAATAATAATAATAATAATAATAATAATAATAATAATAATAGTTGTTTCTTCAGCAGCAGTAGTTGGTGCATAAACTTGGATTACTGTGATGTTAAAAGGTCTGCCTTGGATTCGTATCAAGATCATTCTAATATTAATAATAATAATAATAATAATAATAATAAGTGTTATTCTGCAACATGATACAATAATATGCATTGATGGTAGATTTATCCTAGACTGTCCTCAGATCATTCAGCCTTTTAAGTTGTTCTGTGATGCTTCCCCATGCTTCCCCTATTATTTCCATCTTCAGGGGCATTCTTGTACTACCCCACAACAGAAAAGGGACAACAACAAAACCCAGAACATTTATTGCATAAAAAGTTCCAGCATTTCAGCCAGAAGCTATAGGACATGCACCAATTGGAACACAGCAGTATGTCTACCCCAAAACTTCTGCAAGTGGTAACATTATTGAAAGTGGGATCAAAAATACCTGCCCTGACATCATCATGAGCACAACCAATCACGAATGCTCAATGAAAAGGAGGGGCCAAAAGAAAGTGGTTCATTTAAAGGGCTATGAATGGTTTATTTTCCTGTTGTCTCTCTAAACTCGATCCCTTGGGCGGTTGTCTAGAGACAAATGGAAGCTACACAGGACTGCTTTTCATCTAAAGAAGACTTATTCAACCTTCCTCTTGTCTGTACACCTTATGTATTTTTATTTTAAATATATTTTAATTCAATAAGTTTAATTAGTTTCCTCAAACAATCACACACACAGCAATCCAGGAAGGCGGGCAGTGATTAACCCCCCCCTATTTTTTCCTTTTTTTATTTATGATTTTCAGTTTTATACATTTAAATCATTTTACAATCATTTTAACATTTCAAAACTTGACTTCCTTCCCTCTCTTCCTGCGGTTCCTTAATATATATATATATATATATATATATATATATATTTGCTTTCGTAGATTTTCACGGGTACAGGAATGCAGGTTTTGGTGTCCTCGGGTGTCTTCCCGTGTAAAAGTTGGGGTGTCTAGGCGACGTTTCGACGAGGTCTCACTCGTCATCTTCAGGCTGGTGCTTTCGGCTTCTTGTTACTGGAACAGAGCAGGATCTCAGTGTTTGAGTTCCTATAAATACTGTTGAGGAGGTGTGGTGTATAGCCTCCAATGTTCTGGGCAGAGAGGAAGTTCCCAGGCTAGTGTGCCTTTTCTTCTTTTGTTCCTTAATTGCTTGAGGGATATCTTGAGTGATTTCTTGAGTGATATCCTGAGTACCACTTAGGTGGGTCATTAGGTGTGGATTAGTTGCTAAAGCTTTTGTGTCTTGACCTCTTGAACTTTGTGAAGAGTTTTTCTGAGAAGATGGCTGTACTGCTTTGTTGTGCTCTGGCTTGGCTTCGTGTATAGGGGCGAGCTGTGGTTTTGTGGCCTGTGCCAGCCAGATCTGTGTAGGGATTGCAGGGGGGTGCAGCATCCGGAGGTGCCATCGTGGTTTGGCTACTGGATGGTGTCTGTAATTTATCTGTGGAGAGGGTCTGGGTTTGGGTCTGGTGTGGTTGATTGGTGATGGCGTTCTGTGTGCCTCTGGATCTGGTGTCAGTTTTTGTGGGGAGGGCTAATTTCCAGATGTCTGGCAAGCGGGATGTGTCGTCACGCTTGTTCATGTTGTGAGGGTGTTTCTCTATCTCGATGGCTTCCATGATTATTCTCTTGTGGTGATGTTCCATGTTAGAGAGCAATTTGGAATCTGCAAAATTAATTTCGTGTCCTGTTTCTTTCATGTGTTGGAAAAGAGAGGAAGTTTTTTCTTCTTTTTTGACGGCATTCTTGTGTTCTGCGATACGTGCATTTATTCGTCTGTTTGTTTGTCCAATGTACGTGGCTGGGCAGACTTTGCAGGGTATTTCATAGACCCCTTGGTTTTCCAACTGGATTTTATCCTTGGGGTTTCTGAGGATATTGGCTATTTTTTGGTTGGCGCAAAAGGCTGTTTTGATATTGTGTTTATGGAGGATTTTGCTAATTTTATCTGTAGTGCCCTTGATATAAGGAAGGAGGGCCATGCCATTGTTTTCTTCTGTGTCTTGGTTTTTGGGGGGTGTTTCTTTTTGGATTAGCTTCGTAACCCTGTTTTGCTGGTATCCATTGGCAATTAACACATTTGAGAGATTCTGTAACTCAGTTGTCAAGTGGTCTTTGTCAGCCAGGCGTTTGGTTCTGGAGATGAGAGTCTTGGCTACGGAGTTTATTTGTGCAGGGTGGTGGTGTGATTGTGCATGTAAGTAGCGGTTGGTGTGTGTTTTTTTCCGGTAGATAGTGTGTCCTAGGGAGCCATCAGGTTTTTTGTAGATTAGGACGTCAAGGAAGGGAAGTTGGTTGTTGGCTTCTATTTCCATAGTGAATTGTATTTTGGGGTGTAGGCTGTTGAGATGTGTGAGGAAGCTGTCCAGTTTTTCCTTCCCGTGTGGCCAAATTACAAAGGTGTCGTCAACATATCTGAGCCAAAGTTTGGGTTTGTGTTCTGACTTGTCTAAAGCATTGGTTTCAAAGTGTTCCATGTACAGGTTTGCGATGACCGGTGAGAGGGGTGATCCCATAGGTGCTCCTTCTATCTGTTTGTATCTTTGTCCATTGTGGATGAAGTACGTGTTGGTTAGGCAGTGGTTGGTCAGGTCCAAGATGTATTCGGGGGGATTGTATTTGTTTTGAATGGCTGTCAAGGCTTCATTAATGGGCACTTGTGTGAAGAGAGATACAACATCGAAGCTCACAAGTAGGTCATTGGGATGTAGGTTTTGCTTCTTTATTGTTTCTATGAACTGGAAGGAGTTTGGAACGTGTGAAGAGATGGATTCTGCATAGGGCTGAAGTTGCTTGGCGAGAAATTTAGCGAGATTTTGTAGAGGTGAGCCTATGGAGCTGACTATTGGTCTGAGTGGTGTTCCTTCTTTGTGTATCTTGGGGAGGCCGTAGAGTTTGGGGCATCTGGATGATTTTTCTCTGGGGATGATTCTTAGCTGGATTTCTTCACTGATAGGAGAGGCTTTTATTTTGGATTTGGTGGTTTTTTCCAGATAGGTGGTGGGATCTGTTTTTATAGGTTGGTAGGTAGGGTCTTGGAGTAGATTTGATAGTTTTGCTTGGTAGTCCGATGTGTTCATCACAACAGTGGCATTACCTTTGTCTGCTGGGAGAATGATTATGTTGTTGTCTTTCCTCAG
>JAXCMG010000208.1:1047773-1062715 GCA_034642415.1 Podarcis siculus | reverse complement strand
ATAATAATAATAATAATAATAATAATAATAATAATAATAATAATAATTGGTGTTCAGCAGCTTCCACTCACTTGACAACATTGACCCTAAGAGAAGTGGGTCAATGGGAATGCTTTATATTTTGCACTCAGAAAAAGAGTGTTTCCTGCATTTCAGGGGGTCATACTAGATGTCCCTTCAGGTGCCTTCAAACTCTACAATTCTGTGAATCCGTGTCATCCATTTTGTCCACATGATCAGAATTATCTGGATCTACTGGAGTGGCCTTAGATGCAGCCAGAAGCAAGCAACAACTGAGTAACATAATTAAAAACAGCCCAAAGCCCAATGAATTATGTATGAATTTTGAAAGCTTTCTCCCAGTATTTTAAATAGTTTGTTCAATAAAGGATCTTACTTGATCTCTGCTTCTTCTTCTCTGGGACCAACACAGCTATCAATACTTTCATGCAAGAATGGCTAATGACAGATTAATTTACTTTAAACATGAAAACACTCTTGACAAGAGATGTTACCATATCCTGTAGCTTTAGATGAATGGGATGTAACAAAGTACTGTTTGGAAGGGGGAAAGAGGTGAGGAGTTCTTAATTTTATTGAAGTCTTTAGTAATTAATTAGGAGGCACATAATGAGTACAATTCTTGAGTTGTAACGGAATAATAGACTTGCCTTTTCATCTTTGAACATCAGAAATCTGTAAGCAGAGACAAGTAAGCATAGAGTAACTAGCTGAATCTCTGGGAGGCAGAGGGAGGGGAATGACTGGCTGAATCAGTGGCTGCGTTCTTTCAAGATATTTTGACAATACTTAAGATGAAGGCTTTGAACAATTCTGTATTCAAAGCACAAAATGCCTTTTACAAGACTAGGTTCAACGCCTTTACCATCTGGGCAGAATTCTAATGCTATCTTACATTCTTGTTCCTTGGGACCCTCACATTTCTGTCATTTCAGTTGTCAGTGGCAGTCCTTATTATTGGAAAACATTCACACTTGTCATACAATTGCCAGTGGAATTCCATAATAGTAGACAAACTCAAACATGGTCTCCTTGACCTCGTGAAGTGGTTTATACTGTGGTTTTGTGGTTTGGATAGCTTTTGACAACCGCATGCTTCATCAAAAGCCGTTGTTGCTATGGTGGCGGTGGTATGTTCTTCAGTTGGTTAGTTAGTTTCTCAAGGCCATGCCTTACGGAAGGCAGTATCAGGTGATGGTGAACAGGACAATCCAAGGAAGAGCATCTTGCTTCTCATCAATGGGTGTCGCTGTGCTTACAGGGAGGGCAATGTGGCAGGAATGTCCACGTGGCGTAGGAGCGGTGGTTGTTGTTGTTGTTTAGTCGTTTAGTCGTGTCCGACTCTTCGTGACCCCATGGACCAGAGCACGCCAGGCACTCCTGTCTTCCACTGCCTCCCGCAGTTTGGTCAGACTCATGTTTGTAGCTTTGAGAACACTGTTCAACCATCTCGTCCTCTGCCGTCCCCTTCTCCTTGTGCCCTCCATCTTTCCCAACATCAGGGTCTTTTCCAGGGAGTCTTCTCTTCTCATGAGGTGGCCAAAGTATTGGAGTCTCAGCTTCAGGATCTGTCCTTCCAGTGAGCACTCAGGGCTGATTTCCTTCAGAATGGATACATTTGATCTTCTTGCAGTCCATGGAACTCTCAAGAGTCTCCTCCAGCACCATAATTCAAAAGCATCAATTCTTCGTCGATCAGCCTTCTTTATGGTCCAGCTCTCACTTCCATACATCACTACTGGGAAAACCATGGCTTTAAGTATATGGACCTTTGTTGGCAAGGTGATGTCTCAGCTTTTTAAGCTGCTGTCTAGGTTTGCCATTGCCTTTCTCCCAAGGAGCAGGCGTCTTTTAATTTCGTGACTGCTGTCACCGTCTGCAGTGATCATGGAGCCCAAGAAAGTAAAATCTCTCACTGCCTGGTAGGAGCGGTGGTAGGAGCACAGAAATGGTTCTGCCACTGTACTTGTGCTGATCTCCCTGCCATCGTACTTCTCCTTCCACTAAGTGTGGTGGGAAGCCAGCTGCCCATGGGAAAAAATTACGGAGAAGGAAATGGGGAGTCTGTGGGTAAATGGGGAGCAAGCATAAAGGCTCTGAGTTCGGCTGGTAGGAGAATCAACTTTTGAACCAGCCCTTGCATTGTCATAGTGTAATCACCATAGTTCCCCCTTCTATGAAAATTGTTGCCTAACAATTTCGGCAGGCCAAGCTGCCCTTAAAGGACATGGCACAGCAAATGGAGTTTAATCAGACACTCCGCTGATCTGCCTTTCAATCTTCAGATGCCTCTTGTGCTGATGTATCCACAATTCTCTATGCTGGGCACTTGTCATGATGAGGCAATCAGAGATGGGGCAGTCATTTGTTTGGTTTATATTTTAATGTGGCCTTATAAATTTTCACTTTCTGAACCAGTAATGAATTGAAATGCAGCTCTTCTTTGAAATTCAGCTCTTTGAATTTTGCAGTGCAGTCCCCCAACCAAAGTATGCATATTAGGGTTGTTGTTTTTTAAAAAAAGAAAGAAAAAAAATGCATATTTATTTTCACTAATAAACATATCTTCACTAAATTAAGCATTTTCATTATTATACTTATTTTCACTAATATGCATACAGAAGTGCATTCTATAAGGCAGCGGGGGGGGGGGGGGATTGCCTGTGCATATACTCAGCAAAATGTACAAAGAAATGTGCATTTGAGGAGAAATACATACCCCCAAAAAATGCAATTTCCTGAGCAGGCTTTACTAAAGAAAAAGGTTGGACCAAACTGGAAACTATGAGAAACTAAAATTGACAGATTAGCCCATCCTTAAGAGGAGATGGGGACTGGTGTCCTTTTTCTACAATGCACTTAAACATTCACTTAAAGTTAGTTACTGAATTGAAGCAGCCCGCTGAGTGTTTTAAAACATCATTCACTGTTAACAGTTATTGGAGCAACAGAGTTGGGGGAAAGCAACACTGCTCATCATTTATTCTTTCCATGAAGGCCAGATGCTTTTGAGCGATGACTGAAAGATTGTTAACTGTGAGAACCATGCTACCCAGGGCCAAGGAAATGTCCATAGTCCTGTTGCTTCAGAACACTGAAGTCTCCAGGAAACAGGCCTTTGGACCCAGCAGTTCCAGCACTGGTCCTGCCCATGTAATGTCCCAGTTTGAAGCCACACTATGGTTACTGCTGATGAAAACACCATCAGTGGCTGTAATCTACTCCATACTTTCAACAGTCACAGTGGAGTCCTGAGTGGAAGGACTGGTGGAGTCTGGTGGAAGGACTGCTCCACAGGGTCCTAACACCCCACCAACATCACATACTGGAGATTAGGATGGCTCTGTGGGTGCTGTGTTTTAAAGTAGATGTCAGCTTTAGGTAATTGATATTGTAAAAGGAAAGGAGATTCATATTTAGGAGATGTGTCACCATGGCTGATTTCTAATGGTGGCTGTGGCCATTACTTGCCATTGTTATTTATCCCAAAATATAGGAAAGTGTTTGTACTAATTTGCTCCATTGTTCTCCCTTCAGATATTTTGAAATGAATATTTAATGGCATTCTATATGTGAATCTTGTGTGTCTGTGTCGCAGTTAAAAAGCAGTCTTATTTGTCCTTTGTGCCATTTGCAGGAAAGTCTCTAGAGTAGTACCCAGTCCGTTGCAAAGTTTGTATTCCAAACTATATATGGACGCAAATCAGTTGCAAAGTTTGCATTCCAAACTATAAAGATTTGCAGACAACTACCAAATTGTTAAGGGATGCTGCTTGTTTAATTTTTGTTCTATCTCTGTTTTCTTTTTAAATAACGAAAATGCATTGTTTGTGGATTTTCTTGATTTTGGAGTTCTCTGCTTCATTGTGTGGAATCAAATATATGTGTGAGGAATCTGAAGGTCTTTGGACAATTAATAAATCTAAAGCAAAGAATCTGTCCTTGCTATTGTCCCAGAACACTTGTCCTTTGCTTCCTACTCCTGCCAATAGAGAAAAAAATATTTTATTAAATTTAAAGGGAATGACCATTTCTTCATTGGCAAAGGTTCTCTCTATCAACTTATTTCAACACACTCCTATATGAGGATATTGCCAAGAGGTTTTCAAGGGCATTTTTGGTGATGTCTACCATTTCCTTTTATTCCTACTGCCAACTCCAAATTTTAATTTTAATAATAATAATAATAATTTATTTGTATGCGGCCCATCTGACTGGGTTGCCACAGCCACTCTGGGCAGCTCCCAACCAAAAAACAGTAAAAACACAACACAACATTGCACAGTGAAAACTTCCCTGAACAGGGCTGCCTTCAAATGTCTTTTAAAAATCCACTAGCTGAATATAATTATATAAATATGGTTATAAAATGATAATCACGTATGGAAATACATATTGACGCAGTTTGTGCATTCAAATATATGTTTGTGCGTTCAAATATACATGCTTGCTTGCATGTTTATGCAAAAACAGCACTAGAATTTGCACATGCATTTCAGCATAGCTTCTGCAGTGTGGTGGAAGCCAGAAGTAGAATGTGGAAATTCAAGGGGGAGACAGAAGGTCTGAGACTAAGCCTGCTTTGTCACCTGAGACTCATATCAGCCACTTTCACACCTTACCCCAAGCTACACGTACATTACTTATTTCTTCAGTACAACTATTTTGTATAACAATTGGAAAACTGCTTAGATGCAACAATAACAGAGGATTCTTTCCCCCAACCCAGCAATGATCTTATTTCCAGGTTATCAGGACAAATTAATAAGGAAGACTTTCATAAGTAGTTTTTTGTCCATTTGCCAATCAGGTAGGGGAAGACCTGGAAGGACTTTTAGCATTTGTGGAACATCACATTGGTGGACTAAGATCATGGTCCTGAAATAACGTCAACACTGAAAGTATGCACTGTTTGGCATGAAGGTCAAAGAAGTCCCACTCCTAGTATAAAATCAATATTTTAACCATAACATTTAGAAATAAGAATCAGCCATGAAATTCAACCATGACATTATGGTGCAGGAAGAGCAACACCTGCATATATTATCTCCACTGTGATGGAACAAGCCTTGCAATTCTGCTGATGAGGCATTTAAAGAAAGTCCAGCTCTAAGGTAACTCTTCTAATTAGCTTCCCGCAGGCAGTGTGTTACAAGGCAATGCAGAATACTTTTAACTATTTCTCAGAAGTGCATGTGTGTGACCCATACCTTGTGGCAGATGAGGTACTTTAAGCATTGCTTTTTGATCTGTATGTCACTCTTCCCTACATAATTGTGTCTCTAGAGGAACTCGGGGGGGGGGAATGAAGATGCAGTGAAATATAATGATGATATCAGATAAAGAGAATGCAGATGCTTCAACCTTTCTATGCATGACAGATTTGTCTTGGTTCGTATAAAGCTTCTCAACTTTCCTCTACCCCTGGAGGTTAAACTCCCCCCCCCCTCCAGAGGGTTCTGACAACTTCCTGTGAATTTTCTTCAGTACTCTGTGTGAGGATGTGATTTAGCCAAAGTTAAGCACTTGAAAACCTGGCTGATTTAAGCAGGGGAACTCAGCATATTCTGATGACACTCAGCTCTCCTTCTCCTTTAGGTGAGGCAGTAGAAAAGCTGGATCGGCGTCTTGCCTCAATAATGGACTGGATGAGAGCCAACAAACTGAAACGCAATCCACATTAGATTGAGGCACTGATCGTGGGTGGTTCCCTAGACCAGATAGCTGGGAGGTTGCCTGCTCTTGGTGGGGTTCCACTTCCTCTGACAGAGCAGGTTTGTAGCTTGGGGATAATCCTGGATCCTTTGCTGTCACTGGAGTGCCTTCCATCGGCTTCGGCTACTGGCCCAGCTGTGCCCTTATCTGGGCCAGGATAGCCTAACTTCTGTCATCTATGCTTTGGTAACCTCAAGGTTAGATTACTGCGATGGGTTATACGTGGGGCTGCCTCTGAAGACAGTTCAGAAACTTCAGCTAGTGCAGAATTCAGTGGCCAGGTTGCTCACCAGGGCAAGACGGTCTGAGCATATTACACCGATCCTGGTCCGACTGCACTGGCTACCAAGTACTTTCCGGGCCCAATTCAAAGTGCTGGTTTTGACCTCTAAACTCTTAAACAGCTCAGGACTGCAATACCCGAAGGACCGCCTCTAGTATTGGGGAGCAAAGATAGTGAACAGCAAGTAAGAAAATGCTCAGAAATGAGAGCAGCTGGGGGAAAGTGAAAGAGGAGAGTGGCTGATGGATGGATGGATGGATGGATGGATGGATGGATGGATGGATGGGTGTGTACACGAAAAAATGTGCTAAGTATGAATGGGATGGATGAATGTATCAGTGTGAATGGCCCTGCCCATCACTGTCTTTGGTCCTGATCTCTTCTGGCATGCAGCATTGAAATTATGACCCAAATTAGAATGTGGGCCTCTGACTGGAAAAAGTTCCCCACTTCTGCCCTAACCTTTGAAAGTTATTTAAAACCAGAACTTTGAGTTGAGTCCAGTAGCAGTTCTGCTTGTTTCATTTTTCATGTTCTTAAAAAATAAAATCAAACACACTTCACTTAAATTGAGACAGGAACATTTTTTGCAGGACAAAGCAGAAACCTCAGCAACGGGAAATATTTTTTTCTTAGAACGGGTATTCAGCCACCAGCCAACCTAAAAAGGCAAGGTAAAAGGAGACTGAGTAGCTTAGGTTAAAGCACTTCCCTTTGGCTGTTATTTCAGTGCACACCAAGTATCGCAACAGAAGCTAACAGACAGGATAAAGCCCCCTGAGGCTCTTAAACAGCATCCGAATCAGTGTCCAGAATGAAGATAAATACCACACAATTTAACATTAGCTTCTCTCCCCACCAGCACCCCAGTCTCCTGCATCAAAACATTGCAGTACACAGTGCAATATAAGCGCTTAGCGTATCCCAGGGCATTTTCTTGCAATAAAATCATTATGGAAAGATCGACCTTAAAAGGACAATTGAAAGTCAGCAATAGGGTAAATTAAAAGGGTAAAAAATTAGCCTTGCACATAAATATACCAAGGGGGAGCCGGAGCGCCTCAGGCAGAGTGAACAAAATAGCATAGAATTAAAATAAGAAGGCCTTGCAGTCTTGGAATTTGAATAGATATATGAAACCAGCAGAGAATACTAGTACCTCGGCAGGCAAGCTTTTACAAATCCCGAAAAGTAGCTTTAAACAAATAAAAAGATCTTCAAGCAAACTTTTGTTAAAAGTAGCAATTTTATATATGTATGTATCTATCTGAGATTTATAGCCCATGAAAAGGCTAATAGGAATAAGCTAATAGGACTTATTTATCTCATCTAAAACAGTCAATAGTCTTCTCTTCCTTGTTCCTGAAAAAGAAAATTTGGGCATGAAATGGCTGTAAATGAGTTCAACTGAGATGTTACAAATTTGTGTCCAGTTTTCTAAGAAGAGCTGCAACCAAAATGTTCAGCCATTGAAGAGAATGTAAGATTTCCTGCACAGATAGAGATGGAAGCTTCTTTCAATATGAGTTCTCTCTGTTTCTCATTTTTCTGTTCTTAATAGAATATATACTATATAATAAGATAATGCATTTTTGTATGCTCTTTTCACCAGTACCTTCATTTCATGCATACTTTCCCCTAAAATGTGCATTTTTGTAAATATTATTAGGTTGGAAAATTGCACTGCCAGATTTGGGTGTGTGAGTTTCAAAGGTTAGTCCATGTGTGTTTGGAGCAGTTTGCCCCTAGCAAGCTTCCCACTATCCCACTTATGGAAATGGCGTTGGGCGGGATCAACATAGCAAAGGAGGCCCCCATGGAAAGCCTGGCAGGGAAAGAGATTGGCCATGGCATGCCCTAAATGTGAATTAAGACTTCTGCATGGTTGATAACCTTCACTGCAGACACCCAATGGCACCCTGTGTGCCTAGCTTGAACCACACCAGGGCTCAAGACAGGACAATCCCCGTGGGGTTGGGGCATTTTCCAACCCTCACAGCATTCCATCAGCAAGGGCTGTTGGGATGTGCAATGGGATCTTTGTCCTACTGCTATGCCAACCCTGCTTTCTATTGATTTCAAAAAGATCTGGCTTGATTTTTATCCAACACTGAGTCTTCTCTGATCATTTCACCACTGCCTCAAGACCCCAAATTGTCCCTGCCTGTCAGGCGGCAGAGGAACCAACCCTCACGGCAGGTTGCCACGAATGGATAAGATAAGGAAAACTCCTAATCATCTGTGGTTTATTCAACATTCACAGAGAGAGGCTTGGGAAGGCAGACTTTAAACAATAGACTAGAATAATGGTGTTGTCCTGAGTGAGTTTCCATCCCCTCCGTCTCTCCCACTTTCTCATGCGCCATTGCTATGGGTGCTGAAAAGTGCCCTCTGCCTTTGAGCTCTTTGCTCTGCTACTTTCAAGGCTCTTCAGGTTCCGGGAGAGGGGGGTCTGGAATGCTTTCTAAAGACACTGTGTCCATCAGCTGTCGCCGCCCCCCCCCAGTGCTTCTTTTTCTTCCCCCTCCTCTCCCATCATTTCCCAGCTTTTCCCCTCATCTGCCTCTGAGCTGTGATCTCCCTCAAACACCTGTTGTAATTCTAAACTGTCTTCTTCTCTAGAAGGGTCAGGCTTAGGAGGTAGTCTCCACCATTCCTCCTCTGCCCAGTCCCTGACATTGTCAGGGCAAAGCTTCCTTTAGAACGCTTCATCTTTTCCTTCTTTCTTTGCTTGCTTGCACTTATCACTCTGAATGACGTGGGTGGTGCTGTGGTCTAAACCACTGAGCCTCTTGGGCTTGCCGATCAGAAGGTTGGCGTTTCGAATCCCCACAACAGGGTGAGCTCCCATTGCTCAGTCCCAGCTCCTGCCAACCTAGAACTTTGAAAGCATGCCAAAAAGTGCAAGTAGATAAATAGGTACAGCTCTGGCAGGAAGGGAAACAGCATTTCCATGCCTTGCTTTGGTTTTGGTGTTCCGTTGCACCAGAAGTGGCTTAGTCATGCTGGCCATATGACCTGGAAAAACTGTCTGTGGACAAATGCTGGCTCCCTCTGCCTGTAAAGCAAGATGACGCCGCAACCCCAGAGTCATCGGCAACTGGACTTAACTGTCAGGGGTCCTTTACCTTTTTATCACTCTGAATAATTTGGCATCCACAGCAAACTTGTCCCTCTTACTACTCCAGCTCATTTATGAACAAATTAAACACACACACACACATTTCCCAACAGGGATCCTGGAGGCAGAAGGTGAGTGGAGTGCAGCTGCTTTGCTAGCTTCCCAGTAGCTGAGTCACTGTGGCTTACTGGAAGGGCGGGTGGCAAGGTGTTGGGGAGGTTGGCACAATGCAGATGCACTGGCAGCAGTACAGGGTTGGCTCTGTTGGTTTCACCATGCTGACCTCTCCAATGCCTTGTCCTTCTCTCCTGTCCATCTTGATGTCAAGGCTTCAGGGAATCCTATCCCACCCACAGTGGGATACCAAGAAGCAGAAAAAGAAAAAGCGTTCTTACCAAGTAGCTTATTCAATATTCACAGAGACGAAGGAATGCAGTCTCTCTTAGATAATGGCATTGCTCCAAATAAAGTCCCACCCCCTCAATTCCTCCATGTTACCCCTGTGCCGGCTGATCTGTGCTTACTGCCTCTGAGCTTTCTATTCTACTACTCTCAAGGCATGCCTGGTTCTGGGAGGGGGGTCAGGAATGCTTTCAAGGGACATTGAGTCTGTTAGCTGTCTCTCCCCTGGTGCTCCTTCTTCCTGCTGCTCTCCCAATATTTCCCAGCTTCTACCCTCTGAACTATGACCTTCTGCAAACCACTGTTCTTACTCTATACTGCCCATTCCTCCTCAGTCGAGCCCCTGACACTTGATAAACAGTAGCAGCCCAATTCCTGAGAAGCTAACACAGTGGCTCCACACCAAATGGTGAGCCTCCTCTGCCTCAGGAACCTCACTTCTTGCATGCCTCCATTGTGTGAACTATATATTTATTATTTTCTCTGCTTACTGGCTGGGAAAGGTTCTGGAGAGGCACTTCTGGATAAATAAAATGGCACTGGAACAGATAACCAATGTGTTGAGTATACAAAGCAGCTTCATTTATTCATGTGGTGGGAAGAATTGCTCTTGACACTTTGCTGCTTGAGAAATGTTGTTGAAATGAGCATAAACAGCAATTAATGCCTATGTGGCTCAAGGGGAGTCTCTTTTTTTTTTTTATAATAATATTTATTAAAGTTTCCAAAATACAGAAAGAAAAAAAAGAAAAATAAAGATACATTCAGAGCCTTGTTTTCAAACATCCACTTTCTGGGACTCCCCCCTTCCCCCACCCCTACCGTATTCCCCTTTCATATTGTTGTTTCCACAAGTTCCATCTCTAATTTAAAACTTAATTTGTGTACCCCATTATTCAAATTTAAATTTGTACAAAACTTATGCCAACCCTTTGATAGCAAGACAAAAGATCTCTCCCCATGGCCCACCCCTTTTCTTTCCACAATGTCCCCCCTTTTTTTCCATTAACATAAAAGCACACAGAATAAGAATATAAAACATAAAAATATAGTAGAGAAAAAAAAAAGACCAATTCAGAAAGTAGTTGCAAGCCTTTGGATTCTAATTCTCCCCCCCCTTCCCCGGTTTAATTTCCCCTATCCACCAATCTATGTTTTCTGCCTGGAAATCCTAAATCCATCTATCCCATTTTTCCCCCAACTCCTTGCAGGATTATTTCCCATTTTTAGGATTATTTTTTAAAAATTAATTCCTTAATCTTCAAAACTGTCAAATTATAAAGCTCCCCCCATTGTTCTTTCAAGATTGTAGTCCAGCTTTCTCTTGTTCCACTGCTAAAACTTCCTTATTCAAATGTTTAGTAACTCTACATGGGTTGTTGTTATTCAGAAACAAAAACTTGCGTTCAGTCCCTTCCTTTCTTCATAGAGAATTCTATTGTCTTCTTTTAGTCAAAACACCCTGTAGACGAAATTCAGTTTCAGTTTTGCAGCTTTCCCAGGAGATAACCAGTTCTGTAAAATTCCGAAGTGTTGTTTTTTTCCCGGCTTGCGCCCATCTTTGTAATATCCCGAAGCTCCTCTAGGGGGTTGTTGTAACTTTGTTTCCAAAAGTCCGATTGTTATCCGTGTTTTCGCCATTTTGTATTCAAGTCTTAACAAATTATATCAAATTGTAACAAATTTAACCAGCAAGGTCCTCGTAATAAAATCCTCTTTAAAATTCCGACTTTGACAGCTACTTTGACAGCTGTCAAAATCACCGGCTCTTTTCACCAGGCTCACTCGTCAATCGCCCCGGTTCCCAGGGGGGGGGGGTGCATTTTCCTTCTCCTTCAATTCTTCCTCCAGCACAGTTCTTGTAATTTCCCATCATGGAATTCTTAATTTTAGCAAAAATGCCGTTCTTTTTGGGCCTTGGCTTCCCGTTCCTTGTTTTAAAATGTCTACAATAGGGGGGGGGACTGACTTCCTTTTTAGATCCCCCCCCGCTCGTCTCCAATCCGAAAATTTTTTCCTCTTTTGAACCCGATTTCCAATTTACTCACGGGTTGTTGTTAAAAGTCCGAATTCTTAATGGAAGAAGTCAGCGCTCTCCGCCGGATGGCATGCGGCTTCGCTCGGCAGGGATGGCAGAGGACTCAAAGCACCACGCTTCTCCCCGGCACCCGATCCGTAGCCTTTAAAAAGGCTCCTTCACGAGTCGGGAGGGCGCTAACGGTGCGAGCCGAGTCTCCAAGTCCACGGCCCCCGTGGCCGTGGTTTTTAAGGGTCCCCGCATCGCCGGTGCGGTAGAACCCAGCCCCTGCCGAGCAGGCTCCCTCCGGAGCTCGGAGGGAGTCCGCCATTCGGCGATGGCGCCAACCCGGAGGCACTTCTGGATAAATAAAATGGCACTGGAACAGATAACCAATGTGTTGAGTATACAAAGCAGCTTCATTTATTCATGTGGTGGGAAGAATTGCTCTTGACACTTTGCTGCTTGAGAAATGTTGTTGAAATGAGCATAAACAGCAATTAATGCCTATGTGGCTCAAGGGGAGTCTCACCCCACCCAATCCTCAGGGAATTTAATTTTTATTTTATTTTAAGCTCTGATCTTTTTCATGTGACTAAACAGCAGGGATGCTAACTGCATAATACTTGGGGTCATTTTTGCTTGGAAATTAATTATATGAGTGTATAAACTATGCTAAAATGTAGGCAAGTAATTTCTCTGAAGATTATTCAGGGACATGTGAGAACTTGGACCAACTCCTACATTCTATATTTTTGCAAGATACCGAGATACATTTAAAGTTTCACTATATTTGTTTCTCTAACAGGCAACAGTAGAGAGCTTTAACTTTGGAAAACTTACAGCGCATTGCAGAAGTCTTATAAAGCTAAATGCAAGCATATGTATTTCAAAGTTCACATAGCTCTAGGGTAATATGTTATGCAGTTCTATTTACTGCCATAAGATAGTAGTTTATTATGGGTGATTGCTTTTTTCATTTCGTTCAGTTGTTATGAAACAGAACGACAGCCGTATAAACTTCCCATAAATCCTCACAATCTGTTTCTTAAGGGAATGTCTGAAGGGAGCGTCACTTACCCAGATGTAAGTGAAGAGGGGGCCGCGAAAGAAGAGAACGTTTTGTGTGAGTGACTACTTGAGGAATGCTTTCACCATAGAATGCAAAACTTGTGAATAGCAAATATAGACTTTAAACAATAGACCAGAAAGACGTGGAAGTAGAACAGTCGCAAAATGTTATTTTGTAAGAAAGGTAAACATTGCCGTCTTTATTTTTACCTAGGCAGATAACATTTCCTGAATACAAAATCAAATCTGCCGAATTTCTGGTTTTTATGGGAAGCTAGAAGTCATTAGGATTCCACACATGAGAATGCTGGAATGTTATGCTGAATCTTGTGATAATATAATATGTTTTATTGTATTGTATTTTGTATTTCAAACATTAGCTATTTTGCTGTAATTAAAGCTGCTCCTCCCACAATGACTTAGGGCAGACATTTGGTAAGGAAAGCACAGGAGATCTGAAGAAATGATGCAATCTATGTGGGAACTATCACAAACAGGAGTCACCTAGAACCCGCCCCTACTTAATGGGAAGAGCAATCCAATCTCCCAATCCAAAATACTGGAGGGGGCTTGGATAAGGTAAATGTGTCCCTCCCCTCAGTTCTGCAGGGGAAGATCCCACTTCTATGGAGGTTCTCACTTCATGCACTGAAAATGTGGACAGGAAGAAGCTGCTACCAGCACTATCTTAACCCATGGCATCCAGTGTAAAGTGCTGAAACAGGGCATTTTGAAAGTGGAGAGGAGGCAGAACTGGGGTGGCCAAGCATCTGCTAGGTCACAGTAGCTCAGCATATGGCCCAAGAGCTGCATGTGGCTCTCAAGATATTTTTGGTGGCCCTCAGCAACATTTGAACACTCCAAAAGGCAGGCAAGGGCCCACAGCCCAGCTCACTAGCTGGCCAGGTCGGGCTCGCTAGTTCTGGGAGGAGATATATGATTCCCCAGGTGGAATAGGGTGGGAGCAGGTGTGGGTCACATGTATCATCAATTCCAGCAGGCATAGCATAAGAGGGCAGCAGAGCTGAGGTGCTGTGTTTGTTCACATGCCCATGCCGAAGGACCTTGGCGTGGATAGTCAAGGACCTCCATGCGACTGTACTTTGGGCTTAAACCGGACTGCATCCTGACTTCGGACTTGGATTGATCCTGAACCTTGTTTCCTGACCTTTGACCTTTGGAGTTTGGATTTTGGACTTTGCTGGAGCTGACTAACCCTTGAATTTTGAACTTGGACTTGGCACAGTGACTGGCTGCCAGGTAGGCCAGGATCAGGACATTCAGCAAGAATGGCTACAGTTGAAATAGTAATACATTACATCACATTATTTTGAGTAAGATTGCAATTAGGGGACTTGTGTGGCTGCTCTGCTACTGATGAGCAACTTTGTCTCGCTTTCGAAGGTTCTTTGTTTAGAACATACAGATGTGGAGCAGACAGCCCTTCAGGTAAAGGACTCATTCAAACAGAACTGAAAGGAAACATGGCCACTCTAGTCTCAGCGGTACCTTCTGGTGTTGTAGGAGGCCCCACCTGAGAAACCTTCCCCAAGCCCCAAGGCTTTTGGTATGTGAACCAGACATGCATCAAATCAGCTCCTTCCCCTGCTATCTGGCCCTTCAACATCTGGATAAACCTACAGTGAAACACAGAATGGGTAGGTGGGTGCCATAACCAGAAGCCAAGATGCTAGCAGTAGGCAGATGCCAAACGTATGGTGGCTCTGACATTAATATCCAACTGACTCTGAACCTGAGCCTCATTATGTTCCAGCAAGGGCCTACGGAGGCAGAAAATCTCTGGGATTTCCTTTTCAGATGCTTTCTGAAAACTCAGAAAAGACACTGCAGAAATAGAGTATTATTAAATTAATCAGCTTATACTTAATTTAATCATGCTAGTAAATTTTAACGTGTGTTTTATTGTGGGGAAAATTATTTGACTGCGTTCTTGGCAGCCAATATAATTAAAACTAAAAGTATATCATTGAGACACAGCTCAGACCAGAGACGAGTGGTTCCTAAAATAAAACCAAGGGCATTTTGTTTCCATGTCTCATTGCAAATGCATTGGCAAATTTATAGTCACAGGCACACAAAAATGTTATACTCAGGACTTTAACTTCCTTTAAAAAAAAAGAAAAAAAGCCCCATTAGTTCTGGTTTTTTAACTCAGAAGCTGGGAGATGGGAAAATAAAATTAGATTCCATCTTCTTCAAATTACCTATTGATTTAATGTGTCACATTATCAAAAGGAACTAAAAATAAAAGTGCATTGCAAAAATTACTGCACTGAGTACATAAGGGGGGG
>JAXCMG010000208.1:1005212-1045531 GCA_034642415.1 Podarcis siculus | reverse complement strand
GGGGGGGGGCAGTATTTGGCAGTGAATTTGGTGCCCCAGATTTGCTGCCAGGTGAGCCTCTCTGCAAAAAGCGTTCTACATACATGGAACCAACACTGAAAAGGCCTTCTTGATCATAACCACCTACCCCACCACACTTGGTGATGACACTCAAAGTGCCTCCAAAAATACGTCAGGGTATAAAGGCTTACTGTGCTAATTTACCAGGATTTGGGCCATGGGAGAAGTGATGGGGGAGCCACAGTTACACAAACTTGCTACTCAGTTGTTTCACCCCAGCCTGTACTTCCAAACCCTCTAAACATGCAGGACTTCATTGTGAATTTTAACTAACAGCCTTACGTTATGCTCCTCAAATGCTTATATTGCTGTTTGGCAGAAGTAAGGTTTAGTATGAGAACTGTTTTACTTAAAAGAAAAGAAAAGAAAAAGAAAAGAAAAGAAAAAAGATTGATGAGCTTGGCCTCAATTTCCCCATGAAAATTCACAAGGTTTACAGTAGGTCATTGCATTTTCTGTGCAGAGTTAGTGATAGCAAAGAAGTGGTATCTTTGTAAAAGGTTTTGATATCAAGCTATATCTGTCAGCAGTTAAGACTTGAGTGTATTGATTCATCTGGAAGAGACAGAATGCCTGTGTACATTTCTTTGATGGTGAATTAAGTTATAACCATGTTGTTTCTGCACAGAGGGAGAAGAAAGGGACAGAGAGAGAGCATCAGACAATATGAATCATGTAGTTTGGAAGTTTTATAGAGCAGGGAGGGGGAGGAAGAAGAGGTTGAAGTGCACCAGCTGAAAATGTGTGGCAAAGTGATACTTAGCGTTCTGCTTCAGTGAGCAGTGTGTTTATTTCAGTTAGAAAATCTGTCTAGATAAAAGAAAAAATTCATAAAAGGGCTCGCTTTTCTTCCTGCCCTCCTTTTAGATCTCGTACAACGTGTAGCACTGACCTTTGTAGAAGCAGATGTATTGAGCAGCAATTTTGGTGTCTTACGTTTTTATAACCCATCCTTTGGAGGTCTCAGGACTTCCAAGTTTTGGTAGACTTTTCAAATCAGCAGTGAGGCTTCTAAAAATGTATCACTAGCTGATTGGAGATCTAACAGATACACAGATTACTCTGTATATAGATGGGGGACTAATTCTATTGAATTTATATTTAATGGCAAATCAACCCAATTTGCCCTAACTGCAACAATAAATGAACTGCAACACAGTCACTCTTCCAAGGTCACACTTCTCTGAAATTTTGTTTTACGGTACTCTGGGCAAGTACCACACAAAAAAATGCATGTACAGTGGTACCTCAGGTTACATACGCTTCAGATTACACATGCTTCAGGTTACAGACTCCGCTAATCCAGAAATAGTGCTTCAGGTTAAGAACTTTGCTTCAGGATGAGAACAGAAATAGTGCTCCGGTGGTGCGGCGGCAGCAGGAGGCCCCATTAGCTAAAGTGGTGCTTCAGGTTAAGTACAGTTTCAGGTTAAGAATGGACCTCTGGAACAAATTAAGTACTTAACCCGAGGTACCACTGTACTAGGATAAAGCCTGCCCAAAATGCATATTAGTGAAAATTACAACATACAGAAATGCATTATATTAGGGGAAATACAAATATTAGCAAAATACGTTTTGTGAACATTGGTATATTAGTTAAAAATTGCTTACAAAAATTGAACTAAAATCCTGATAAATTTTCAGGAGGACTTTAAATATACACACATATACATACACATACATACATACACACACATATACATACACATACATACATAGAACCATGCCTTGGAAGTTGAACAGAATCCGTTCCAGAAGTCCGTTCAACTTCTGAAATGTTCAGAAACCAAGGTACAGCTTCCGATCGGTTTCTGATTGTGCACTGAAAACAATAGCGGAAGCTGCCCTGGACAATCAGCTTCCAAAAAAAGTTCGAAAACTGGAACACTCACTTCCGGTTTTTGATTGTTTGGAAGCCGGAACGTTCGACTCCCAAGGTGTTTGGGACCCGAGGTACGATATCACAAACCAATGTAGAGTACTGAATTTAAGATTGGAAAAAAAAATAGAAACAGAGAAACAAAAAATGACAGATTCACTCATCCCTTCTGCTATTTAGATTGTTTTTCCGTGACTAAAAAGCCCCATCCGACAGGGAGGAATTTATATCATATTTTAGGTGCTAGCACGAAGCATCTATTTGTAAAGCTGGAAAAATGCGATTCAGACCCCTTCTTCCCTGTTCTGCTCCCAAACAATTGATTGTTGTTCTTTCTGATTAGCTGAATAGTGCTGGCTGCTGTATGGGACTTTTAAGACCTGGGAACCACTTGCAGAGCAGCTAGCTACTATAAAATCATATGTAATTCGATTATGGCCAATGTGTTCTTCAGCATTATGACTCAAAGATACATTACAACAAATGTAATGCTGGAATATCTGAATTCGACGTTTTCTAATGTCACTTGTTTTCACTAATATTATCAGGAAGAGGACCATGAAATTGTTTTAAAGTGCCGTAGCAGTGATAAAAGAGAAGAGAGATGGATATAGTAACAACAAATGAAGGCGCAACCCATGGTTGCATTTGATCCATGACTTGCAGAGATGAAGAATCTTGGAGACAATTCAAAAAGAAACCCCTGCTTCTTCTTATTCATAAACAGTAAATCAGTTATTATGCATCTGAGCAAATAACAAAGCATTTTCGATTCACATCCCCTGGAAAATGTTGCAGATTTGTTCTCCTTAGCCATGTCTGCAAGATGGTTACACTTAACGGTTATAATCCATCAAATGCACCATATCTACGATGCGTTTATTTCAATATATATACTCCAGAACACAAGACTTAACATTTAAACAAATAGCTTCTGTTTAAATAGATGGAAATAGATCTGAACCATCTTACACCCAGGCAAGAGCAGCTTACCTAGTGGGCTGGTGCCACACTATTGCCCCTCCAACAGTAGGGGTGGGGCAGGGGAGGGCAGCTGTGGGGTTAGGGCTGTGCAGTGGCAGAATTAATCCAGAGTTCCTGTCATGTGTCACACAGTTCAGACCTCATTGCTACCCTGCCCCGTGCATGCACCATCCTGGTAAACAGCAGCATGGTGGGGCAATAACACTGGCACATTTGTGCTTCTGTTTCATCTCAAATATCTGAAAGACCGTAATAGTGGAATGGATGAAGTGAATCTTGTTTTTATATAGCGCACAGATGAATAACAACAACAGAACCGGGCTCAGGGCAGCTAACACCAACAAAATTACAATAAAACTTAATAGGAAAGAAAAAACAAAACAGTTAATTAAAATACAGGTTAAAATACAATTTAAAATGCAGCCTCATTTTAATAGTAGCCCATATGTTGCCTTATGTTGCCTAAGTATAAATCTGTCTTCTCATTTAAATTATCAGGACAGACTCTATATACAAGACTACTGTATACACCTATACACTTTCACGTCTTATGTAAAAATTATGTAATTTCTATTAGATGAAAATGTTATTAACAAAAATTAGACTTATTATTATTATTATTAATTTAGTAAATTCTTTACTTTCTGAATCCTTTTTCTATCTTTCTCTTTTAAATTGCTCTTTCTTTCTTTCTTTCTTTCTTTCTTTCTTTCTTTCTCCCTCCTTCTCTATTTCTCCCCTCACCTTTTTTATTGCATCTATGTAAAAGTCTTGCTTTGGTTAAAAAATGGGGAAATAGAACAAGTTTTGTATTTTTCTCTATAAACCTTAATAATATTCATTAAAAAAAAATCCTTGTAATTAGGGATGGCCAGGAATAAAGGAGGGATCTGCTTTCAATGAATTGTGGACTCTGCCAGCTGTCATACTTCTTTGTTTGTTGACCACCCTGCCTTGTCACTCAGCTTTTAAAAGGCAAAGGAATGTGAAATGACCCTGCCAGTGGAAAAACAGCCAGCAGTATAATTCAATAAGCCCTGTGTGGTACAACAGAATCATGCATGAACTTAGTGGGGCATCACTAGGATTTCAGATGGACCCTAGCACCAAACAGAGAGGGAACACTAGACCTTTACAATAGCACTAGGGCCCTTATGTAGCATATAGGATCATGTTGCAAAGTAATTTCCCCCTCAAATTTTCTTGCCATTAAAATATCTAAAATTAAACCAAATTATGTAGGAGCCAATGCAGCTAATCTTTCCTTTCAGCTGCAATACATTAGGAAGGATTTCTTCTTCTTAAAAACAATGTTTGATTCAGTCCGGGGACATCTACAGAAACACTCATTTATTTAATTGTACTATAATTCTAGCTTCTTGAAATTGCATGAGTAAGAGTGTTCAGAATATAATTGGCTTGAAACTGTAGAAATGTACTGTATTTTCAAAAAGATTTTATGGACCTATCTAACTAAAAAAAAAAATATAAGAAGAAGGAATGAAGACAATTTGATCAGAAATGAACAACTAAACATATTGTGTGCCTAAGTAGAAATCTTTATGCATGGCACTACATCCATAACACACATGCTGTGTTAAAAATATAATAGCTATACGTATACTCGAGTCTCCAAATGAGCAACGGACACCAACAGAGAGGCAGGTGTACAAACAATTTCAAATAAGAAACTAAAGGACCAGAACCAGGCACTTTTGGAAGAAAGTGATTTTCTAGATGCGTTTCAATTGGGGTTTAGGCCCCAGAATCGGAGTTTTGGCACAGAAACTGCTTTGGTTGCTCTGTGTGATGACCATTGTTGGGACAAAGGCAGGGTAAATATGTCCTCCTTAATTCTCCTTGTCCTCTCAGTGCATTTTGTAACATTCACCAATGTATCCTTCTGGAGCAGCTGTCTGAGTTGAGTGTAGGCAGCAGTGCTTTGCAGCGGTTCTGATCCTGCTTTGAATTTTGTTTCCAGAGGGTGATGCTTGGGGACCATTCTTCAGCCCTGTGGATCCTTCAATGTGAAATTCTTCAGGGTTTGATTTTATCCCCCACACTGTTCAAGATCTACATGAAAACACTGGAGACTTGGTGTACATTGATACGCTGATATATGCTGATAGGGAAAAAGGTAAAGGACCCCTGGATGGTTAAGTCCAGTCAAAGGCAACCATGGCATTGTGGCGCTCATCTTGCTTTCTGGCCAAAGGAGCCGGTGTTTGACCACAGACAGTTTTCCAGGTCCTGTGGCCAGCAGGACTAAACCACTTCTGGCACAATGGAACACCATGACGGAAGCCAGAGTACACAGAAACACCGTTTACCTTCCCGCCACAGCGGTACCTGTTTATCTACTTGCAGTGGCGTGATTTTGAACTGCTAGGTTGGCAGGAGCTGGGACAGAGCAACAGGAGCTCACTCCACCCCGGGGATTTGAACCACTGACCTTCCTATCGGCAAGCCCAAGAGGCTCAGTGGTTTAGACCACAGCGCCACCGTCCCAATATGCTGATGGCTGTACTTCTGTTTACATTGGCAGCTGTGGCCCTGGATGTGCTAGACAACTGTCTTGCTTCGGTAATGGACTGGATGAGAGCCAGTAAACTGAATCTCAACCAGATAAGACTGAGACACTGTTAGTGGCCAGTTCCCTAGACCAGATGCATGAGAGGTGACTTGATCTTGAAGGGGTTACACACCCTCTGAGGGAGCAGATATGTAGATTTGGGTTCCTTCTAGATCCACGGCTGTCGCTTGAGGCTCAAATGGCCTTGGTGGCATAAAGATTTCTGAAACATTATAAAAGTATTACCCCTTCCTGAGTATAAAACACAATCTATTTTTAAAAACATATTAAGTTATGAGGAATGTTTGTGGATGAATGGATCCTATTTTCCCAGTACTGTTTCCTGCTCTGTGCTGTCAGGCTTACATCACTTTCCTATATTAGCCAGAAAGCAGAAATGAGCTTTCTTGACCCCAGGTTTTCAGATATCACTCGGTGACATCTCAAATGCAATGATTCTCAGCAAACATGTCATTTTGCACATTGGGCTGTCAATCAAGTGTTGAATAATCAAATTATGAGAAAGCAAGTGGTGTACGTGGACCAGACTTAAGAATGCAAGGAATTTCCCTCCATTTCTCTCCTTCACTCTACCCTGAATAGTTTTCCACTGCTGGTGTTATTTTTATCTGCATTGTTTTGACCTCTCCCAACATCCTAATTTACTTTATTTTATACAGTGTCAGCTTAACTAGGAGAATTTCTAAAATTAATTCTGTAGCATGTGCAGATTGCTGCAGCTTTCAGCTGTTCGACTTCATTTCCATCTCTCTCTCCCCCTCCACCCTGTCTATTGCCATTGTGAATGGGTGCACAATATGCACTGATAAAACAATGTTGTTGTAATTATGATACATGTGATTGCATCAAAACAATTTCTGCTTGATGTTGTGCACACATGTGCTTCGGCAGAGTGGTTAAACACCATATGCAAAGATGCTGTTGCATATATATTCACATCAGGAATGTATTGGGATGTTTTTCCTTTATTTTTATTTATTTTTTGCAATGTTTTATTTGGCAACATGGAGTGGTAAGGAAGGCACAGAGGAACTGAAGGGGCTCAAAGCTGTAACAAACAACACCCGACAACTCTGTTGTGCTCTTTATAAATTTTTTAAAAACTTTTTTTTAATGCCACAACTGAAAAATTCTAATGCATCAGATGAGAATGGGGAATGTATCCTTATCCAGTCTCAATAATAATAATAGTAATAATAATAATTTATTTATACTCTGCCCTCCGCAGCCAGGGCTGGGCTCAGGGCAGCTAACACCAAATATGAATTACAATAAAACATAATAGGAAAAAACAATAGCAACAACAAACAAACAGTTAATTTAAAAAAGGCTTTAAATACAGCTTAAAATGCAGCCTCATTTTAGTAGTAGCCCATAAATCAAGACCATAAAGGGAGGAAACATCAGATATTCACCCGAGCCAGCTATTCATGCCGGTCCTACATGGGCCAGCAAAAAGCGAAGGGAAAATTTATATACTACCGGGTAAATCCCATATAAGGGGTCAGAGTGAGTCTAAGCCGAAGGCCAGGTGGAACAGCTCCTTCTTGCAGGCCCTGCGGAAAGATGTCAAATCCTGCAGGGCCCTAGTCACTTGTGAGAGAGCGTCCCATCACGTCGGGGCCAGTGCTGAAAAGGCCCTGGCCCTAGTTGAGACCAATTTAACCTCCTTGAGGCTCGGGACCTCCAAAGTGTTGTTATTTATGGACCTTAAGGTCCTCTGCGGGGCATGCCAGGAGATGCGGTCCCGTACGTACGAGGGTCCTAGGCCGCATAGGGCTTTAAAGGTCAAAACCAGCACCTTAAACCTGGCTCTGTACTCCTCTGTACTCCTATTCATACTTATGAAGGAGAAAATCATATTGAACTCAGTGGAAGTTTCTTCCAAGTGAGCATTCCTTCCAACCTGCATGTGAAATAGAGGATAAAGTGCATTGACCGTTCTATTTTTATGTCCTTCGGTTAACATTTTAAAAGGAATTTGGTGATGCACCACTTCTAAGTACAGAAACAGCTTTCTCCTTTCTAACCCCCCCCCCCCAGAAAAAAGAGGTTCCTTTTCCAAACGTTTAATGGACCCATGCAAAAAATGGAGAATAACCCAGGCACGCTCCCCTCTCTGCACATCCAGGTATTGTGTTCAAATTGACCTTTAATTGCACTGAAGTCCAAAGAATGAAGGACAATTTCATGGGTTCTTTAAACAGTAAAATTGTGGGGGGGGGGGTTGTTATTATTTTCAACCCAGGAAAAAAAGAAAAGTTTCTCTTTCTGTATATTTTTCAGCCCTGACCTCATCTTTAGTAGTCAGTGAAGTGAAAATAGCTATCAGTGAGTGAGAAGAAAGAAATACCGCACGGTGGAAGGAAAATTTAAATAGTCTGTAGCCTTCACATTGTATCTCGAACAATTTCAAGCAATAGCAGGAATCTATCATATAAACCAATGTTATCCAAATACCCAAACAGAATGTGACATATCTTCGCAAAAGGTGAAGTTTTCTGTGTTGGATTTCATGACCCTTCATCTCAAAACATACAGAATGCCTTTGAACTGTCTGATATGGTTTGTAGTTCATTACTTTTTTGTTGTTGGTTTTAAGGGCATTTCCTTGTTATTGGAAGGAAATCTGAGGGCCCTACTGTGGCTGATTCCTGGCTGATTCCCCCCCCCCCTCCACACACACACTTTTTATTGACATTCTAAAGAAATACAGTGGTACCTCTGGTTACAAACTTAATTCATTCCAGATGTCCGTTCTTAACCTGAAACCGTTCTTAACCTGAGGTAGGTACCACTTTAGCTAATGGGGCCTCCCGCTGCCGCAGTACTGCCGCCGTGTGATTTCTGTTCTTACCCT
Source organism: Podarcis siculus (assembly GCA_034642415.1). Lineage (NCBI taxonomy): Eukaryota > Metazoa > Chordata > Lepidosauria > Squamata > Lacertidae > Podarcis > Podarcis siculus. Next base: position 1,037,152 of record JAXCMG010000208.1, on the reverse strand, counting down.
GAGGTAAAGTTCTTAACCCGAGGTACTACTTCCAGGTTAGCGGAGTCTGTAACCCAAAGTGTTTGTAAGTGTAACCTGAGGTACCACTGTATATTTTATAACCTTTTCTGATTTAGGGAGCAATCCAAACCCAATATTTGCTGGGATGAATGGAGTTTGGAGTGGCTTGCTCATCCCTGCTCAGCCAGAGATACCCCAGGGTAAGTCCTTAGCCACTTCAGCCAGGGTAAGGTGAAGGTAAAGATACCCCTGACTGTTAGGTCCAGTCGCAGACGACTCTGGGGTTGGAGCGCTCATCTCACTTTATAGGCCGAGGGATCCAGCGTTTGTCAACAGACAGCTTTTTCAGGTCATGTGGCCAGCATGACTAAGCCGCTTCTGGTGAACCAGAGCAGCACACAGAAACACAGTTTACCTCCCCGCTGGAGTGGTACCTATTTATCTACTTGCACTTGACGTGCTTTTGAACTGCTAGGTGGGCAGGAGCTGGGACAGAACAACGGGAGCTCACCCTGTTGCGCGGATTCAAACTGTCGACCTTCCGATCGGCAAGCCCTAGGCTCTGTGGTTAGACCACAGCGCCACCCTCGTCCCTTTCAGCCAGGGTAAGTTCCCCAAAAGGGGCATTCTTCTGGAGTGATGTGGGCATGGGATATGATAGGGTGAGATTTATTTCTCTTCCATGCCCCTCCCTTTCAGTTTTGTCATATGACCTAGAACACCAAAAGAATTCACCGGCAAAAATGGTGTTGTATGATAAATTTCTTCTGAACGGTGTTTGGAATAGGAGTAAATTACACTGGAATGATTTGTCTTGTCATAAATCACACTGGCTTTTTATAGTTTGGATTGCTTTCTTTTCACTGTCGTGCAACATGCATAAGTCGGTTGTAAATTCTGTCCCGTCAAATTATAGGTAAAGGTAAAGGGACCCCTGACCATTAGGTCCAGTCGTGCCCGACTATGGGGTTGTGGCACTCATCTCGCTTTATTGGCCGAGGGAGACGGTGTACAGCTTCTGGGTCATGTGGCCAGCATGACTAAGCTGCTTCTGGCGAACCAGAGCAGCACACGGAAACGCCGTTTACCTTCCCGCTGGAGCGGTACCTATTTACCTATTTGCACTTTGACGTGCTTTCGAACTGCTAGGTTGGCAGGAGCTGGGACCGAGCAACAGGAACTCACTCTGTCGCGGGGATTCGAACCGCCAACCTTCTGATCGGCAAGTCCTAGGCTCTGTGGTTTAACCCACAGCGCCACCCGCGTCAAATTATAATTCAGTCTAAAACTGCTGAGTGGTTTAGCCAATGCTGGACAGCTCCACACACATAACAGGAACAAACTCATAGTGAGATCACCACAGGCTGCTTCAGACTTTAGGATTGCTATTCAACCAGAATTTCCTGGACATAGCTAGTATTCAGCCCTCGTAAACAGCGTCCAGATGGAAATCACTTAAATGTCTGGGAAAATCCAGACATTTTAAATTTAATTTAATGGTAACTTCCTGGTTGGATGGCTGCAATATGCCTGTGGTTGTTCCAAAAGCTGCAGCAAGTGCAAAAATAACTCAACAACTTTGGGCAAAACTGAAAAAAGCTCAACATGTTTTGTGTCCGGATTTTCACTTTTTGAAATATGGCAACCCTAAGATAGCTTTCTTCTTTAAGCTTCTGGTACCTGCTTCCCCCATGATGCTTGAAACTGGACTCATGGGGAGTTGCTATCTGTACATATGCTAAAAAGAGAGACGGGAATCTGTGCCAGGGAGGACATATTGCAGGGATGCAGAACCTTGGGCTCTCCAGGTTTTGTGAGACTCCTACTTCGAAGATACCTCATCACTGGACATGCTGGCTGGGGCTGATGGGAAAGTTGCAGTCCAGCAACATTTATAAGGCCACATGTCCCTTCCCCTTAACATGATGGATAATACTTGAGGGAAAATAGAAAGACTATGGTGCTTCAAGTCAGAGACACTAAGAACCAGGCATTACACTGGATAAAATATCTATCTTGAAATTGCTCCCCCACACCTACCAATCCATTAGCAGCTCCTGGCATCCTTCAGCAGCTGCTGGTACCCCAGCATTCTGGAAAGGTATATTAGTGACACCTGCATTTGGGCCTTTGTTTAATTTGTATCCCAAGCCAGTCTCTTCAAGTAGTACTTGGTGACTGCTTCTAGCCCAGGATTGAAGTTCCCCACTGCTGCCCTGGAGCAATGCTACTTTGGCAGACATGTGAAAAATCAAAATGGTCATAGGTGCCATCTTTGGAGCCAGGGCACCCACAAATTTTAATGGAAGGTACAGCCCGCCCCAAAAAAGTTCTATGCAGCGGCGTGCGCACATCGTGTGGCATGCCAACATCACAGGCACACACCACATTAATGTGGCGCAGCCCTGCCCCCCCCCCCCCGGTTGCGAGAGCAAGGCAACGTGCCTGAAAATGGAGGATAGCTAGGGGTGTGGAGAAGGGTAAAAAAAGCTGCAACTTTACAGGAAGTTACAAGTTCAGGGTGGCCTCCAAATTGGTAAGTTCCTGGGTGGATGGCTGCAATATCCCTCTGTGGTTGTTCCAAAAGCTGCAGCAAGTGCAAAATGCAGTGGGTTGACTGCTTACTGGGATAGACTAATGTCACCATGATACAGTAGTGATGGAATAATTGCACTGGTGGCCAAGTGCTGATAGTAGTGTACAAAGCTGAATACAAGTAGGGACAAGGATAGCTACAATCTTTTCTCATGGTTTATAAAACCAGTTGATCACTGATTTCTGTGGGGATGATTAGGGAGGCAGGAGAGGATATATTATTTAATTATATCCTTCCTAACTTGCGCTAGCAAGTTCCATATTCTAGCAGAGTTCCAGACATCCCCCTTTTTAAATTACACAGCGGTTAGCTTGTTGCTGGCTCGTCTGAGCCTCACTACTTAAGATTTCTGGTAAGATCTCTTCTAATCCCTCTTAAAAAGAATAGACACTAGAATCTGATTAAACTTAATATAAAAATAGTTTACTCACAGATTCATTCAGTTTCACAGACAGATCCTTGAAGGCAGGCTTAGGTTACATAACTATATATCTACATGAACTGTCCCATAAGGGAATTAGTCCCAAGTGACTGCTAATGAGGAGTCACTTCTCCTAATACACAGGGGCACAAAATGGAGAACACATAGAGCAGAACATGAAGGCCGTGTGCTCCTCTACCAAGAACAGGCCACACCAATTTTGAGTCACATGTAGTGGAAGTCTGTCCCTGCTCAGGAGGAAACAGAAAGTTTTCTCCTGAGCGGTAGAAAACATCCCCTAACATGTCCACTGTAGGAATGTTGTACTTGACTGCTATAAGTTTTACATCCCACAATTTCTGCACCAGAGGACCTTTTTATCAGGAGACCCATTCCATACAACATATGAATTAGGCATTTAGTGTGGTGTCCACCTGTCCTTTAAAATTCTTTCCCTTTATTAAGGTAAAGGTAAAGGTACCCCTGCCCATACGGGCCAGTCGTGACCGACTCTAGGGTTGCGCAGCTGGCGAGCCAGCACCAGTGACGCACACGGAAATGCCGTTTACCTTCCCGCTATAAAGCGGTACCTATTTATCTACTTGCACTTAGGGGTGCTTTCGAACTGCTAGGTGGGCAGGAGCTGGGACCGAACAACGGGAGCTCACCCCGCCGCGGGGATTCGAACCGCCGACCTTACGACCAGCAAGTCCTAGGCACTGAGGTTTTACCCACAGCGCCACCCGCATATTAGACAGGTGCTATCTCTGTCGTCTTTCCTTCACTTACTGAAGACTTTATTCTTTCCACAAGGCTTTTAAGTGGAGATCTTTATCCATCTGTATTTTTAATTGCATTTATGTATAGGTTTTTTTTATAAAAGAAATGTTTTATATATGGAACTATATTTTATTCTTTTTGTCATATGAATGTGTATTTCATTGTTGGGACATTATGGCTAAAGGACAGATAAGAAATCTAATCAATCAATCAATCAATAATACAGTCTGACACAATATATTAATCTTTGTATGTTAAAATATAATTAAATATTCCTCTTAGGGGAGAGTTTCTTTCCTGCAACTGGTTAACTGGGGACTAACATGGATGCATGTTTTCTGCCTTAGGAAATGTTTCTCCTTGAAAAAAAATGTTTCTTATAAATCAAGGTAGGTGCATTGAAAAACATCCAATAAAAGAAGAAAAAACAACAAAACATTAATCCACCTAACTATGTCACAGGTCAACCATGAAATATATACGTAAATGAATTTCCCCATCTACAGTTTATGTAATTTAGTCTTCCATTCAAATTTAGAGCTCCCCGCATTCAGTCTCCATGAAGATAAAAGTATATTAAAAAGCAAATATAAAATGTCCCCTCTAAAATTAAAAATACATTTAATTAGGTAGTCCTCCAGGTTCAGTTTCTGATTTAGATGTTGTTCTGCTGGTGCAGACAATTATCTTGAACTTTCCTGTTGCCTGATTCAATCCAATTTATTTTCCACTGTGGGTGGTGATGGTAATTGGAGGTTTGATGTGCAAGGTATTGTGCGAGAGATGTGGAGAGGGGGAAAACTGAGTCTGGATGGTCATCAGTACACATATCTGAACGTAACACTGACTCTAATTGGGTTATATATTTTGATATGCATTTTGTCCATAACAAGAACAACTCATTGATCAGCATGCTGGTCCACAATCACAATGCCTATCCAGATTGGGGTGGGAGGGGCGACAATTGGAAATGCAAATGAGCAGTAATTATTCTTTTCAAAAAGTATGGATATTTAAGAAACTTTGTGGACTTTTCACGGATACTCCAAAAGCAAGGGCAAGCAAAATGGAAAACTCTATACAAGTGAACAGTTCAGAACTTTGAAAATTAGACAGTCCTAATTTAGAGTCAGCCTAGCAGTTTGAAAGCACATCAAAGTGTAAGTAAATAAATAGGTACCGCTCCGGCGGGAAGGTAAGCAGCGTTTCCGTGCGCTGCTCTAGTTCGCCAGAAGCAGCTTAGTCATGCTGGTCACATGACCCAAAGCTTTCTGTGGACAAACACTGGCTCCCTCAGCCAGAAAAGCAAGATGAGCGCCGCAACTCCAGAGTCGTTCGCGACTGGACTTAACGGTCAGGTGTCCCTTTACCTTTAATTTAGACTCCAACTACACATTACATGCAAACACGTGTATCTGTAGGTGGGTGAGTACTTTAGAAAAGAAAAGAATTTATTGTGCTGATTTGGAATGGAAATATGGTAGCTTTTCCCTGTTGTTAACCATTGCGTGTCTATTCCCGCCCCCTCCCACTGAATGGAATAAATAAAGACACAGAACACGGAATTTAGGTTAATGGGCGAAAAAATGGCCACAACTTTATTGATTACAGGTAAGAGCGGTATTGGCTTTAGGCATTGGCCCTATCAGACTAACCGGTATAACCGGGAAGGGTTAAGCACCAACAGGGGGAGCCCCCGAGATGCACATCCCTGGGCGCTCCCCAAGGGGTTACCGCTCGGGAGCGCACTTTAGGCCCTAGCCTCCGTAGGTTTCGGACGAGGCGACGCCCCCCGGAGTCCTTTAACGAACTACCCTTCAGCATTTTGGGGGAGGTGATGGCGTTCCTCCCCCCATCTCATTTGCATAACAATACCCCTGCCAATGCCTAACCGCCAAAACCAAGAAGTTGTGACGTTTGCTACGAGGTAGGCGAAAAAACCAAGTGGCTTCCAAAATATAGCCAATTAGCCAAATGGAAAAATTCCTACCAGGCCCCTTGCGGCGACCAGCCAAGGCCCATAGCAAAGTCCAGCTTAGAACCTAAAGGGTGGGAGGGAGGGAAACTGCAGCTGCTGGAAGGAAAGAAAGGGGGCGAGTATGGGCTATCCCGACCTTAAATGCCCCTTACTCACACCACCCCCACCGCCAGCCGATTGGCTGGCGCGATGAATAATGCATACTAATGAACCCGGGATTCCCCTGTTCTCGCGGGGCTGTAGTCAGCCCCGCGAGAGTGTGAATGGGTCGTGAGACCGCAAAACCCCCTCCTCCTGATGTCGGAAGTGGCATAATCATCAGATTATGGTTACACGGTGTTTTCCAACCTCATTTGTGCAGGAATTTTCATAGTGCTGTTACCATGACATTTGCTGTGTATTTTAGCTCTTTGTTTCGGGTTCAGTGTCTTTGTGATTTTCTGGACTACTAAGTGTACGAATGCCCCAGTTCAGTTGTTACTTTGGCACAACATATAATTCTGGAGTTCACATCCACAAGACATGGTGACGTCCTCAACTTACAAAGCTTTAAATGGGGATTAGACAAATTCATGGAGCGCAGTCGTGATTGCTATACAGTCGTATTGCTTCTAGGTTCTGAAACGCTATATAACTGAAGGCCAGTTGCTGGACTGCAACAGTAGGGGGGAAGTTTACCCTTCCTAAAAGCGTTGGGTGGGCAACTGCGAGAACAGATTGTTGGACAAGTGAGGCCTTTCTGATCCAGCCTGGCCCTTTTTATGTTCTTAGTTGCCCTTGTTTCTTATTTGACCAGGATTTGTCAATCAGTGAACACTTATTTTTCCCAGGATCTTACAGTGTGATCTAACAAAATCCACTTGATTGCCCTAATTTCTCTCATTGCTGTTTCCCCATACATTTGTGGCAATTTAGAAGCTGAAAATTGATAGAGGTGGCTACTTTTCCATTGTATTGCAGGTTTATGCATGACTCCATGTATCCTAACTTATCCAAATTTGTTCAAAATTAGCTTTTTGGCTGAATACATAAAATAAGAATAGTATTTCTTTTTTTAAAAAAAAGTATTGATTTCTTGCATTGCATCCTTCCATGCCACAGAGCTATCTTGGAAACCCGCTGAGAAATTTGTTGAAATTCAATCTCTGCTTTTAAAAACCTCCAAGAAGCATATTTGGAAGCTACATAATAGATATCCCTTTCAAGAAGACTCACAATCTTTGAAGAGGAAAAATTGAATGATGTATTATTACTATTCCTATAAGTTCCATTCAGAAGATAGTTTTGATCTGTCTAGTACTTTATATTTCCAGTAAGACGAGCTGAATATATCATAGTTCTGAAGACTCCATGATCAGAAAAAGTAGGTTACTTATATTGAGGATATACTCGGAATGATATAAAGCCTCAGTTATGTGTCACCAATGATAGCCAAGTATTACAAATCATAATTTGCCACAGCAGAGCCTTCCAATAAAATTCTAAGCTGAGACAGGATTTGTCAATGAGAATTAAGTCTCCAGTTATTAATGATTTAAGTAAAATATAAAACTCAGGGCTGATTTCTTCCTGCCCTGGCCCCTTCCAAAAGAGCTTAACGTGAGTCTGTAAGTGATTACACAATGGAAGGCTGCTGACAGAAGGATGTGGAAAATTCATTAAGGATACAAATAACTGAAAGGGAAGGGGACATCCAATAAGGGTACACCTGGACTACAATCTTGTACTCTTCACACATAAGCAGCAAGATGCTGAGATGCTCAGATATAAGCATCACACAAGCTTGCTTTATGCCATCTCCACACACCACCCTCTATTTGAAGTTCTGATGTCAAGTAAATATATTTTTCTCTCCTTTATATATTTGCAGATGACTGAGTTTAAAAACCAATTTCTCTGCTGCTGGATTATTTGTTTAATGGTTTTGTGGTTGTCAAAGTTCTTTTCCAATTGCCTGCATTGCATTGCATAATGTCATTCTATAGGAATGCAGGTGGCCCTGTGGTCTAAAACACCAAGCCTCTTGGGCTTGCCTATTGGAAGGTCGGCGGTTCAAATCCCCACAATTGGGGTGTGCTTCCATTGCTCTGTCCCAACTCCTGCCAACCTTGCAGTTCAAAAGCACACCAGTGCAGTAGATAAATACGTACCACTGCGGCGGGAAGGTAAACGGTGTTTCCGTGCACTCTGGTTTCTGTCACAGTGTTCCGTTGCACCAGAAGTGGTTTAGTCATGCTGGCCACATGACCTGGAAAACTGTCTGGACAAACGCCGGCTCCCTTGGCCTGAAAGTGAGTTGAGCGCCACAACCCCGTAGTCACCTTTGTCTGGACTTAACCATCCAAGGGTCCTTTACCTTTACCTTTTTAATGTCATTCACCATGCTGGAAAACCTCAGGCAGATGGGTGCATTTTGAATGTTCAGCATAGCCTTCTGGGATACAATGCAGCAAAATAAAATAACGAAAGCTTATTGATAATGTCATTTTGTGAGGTGCCACCAGATAAAGCTCTCAGCTTATAAGGAGATATCTGAAGGCCATATCTCGCCTCTCAGCAATGGTCTCATTCCTACGTTTGTTTCTCATAAAACATATTTTAGCAAGGTCTGACAGTAGATGCCTTGTCTCACTAAGAACATTCGGTTTTTATGAATTTCAACACAGAACCACATACAGATGTACAGACCAGATGAGGAGCAAGATCTGGATCTCAGGATTTGCCCACCATCTCCATTACATATTGCTGCAGCCTCCCCCTAAACACAACTCTTCACCTCTGTTGCTACCTCCAGTTTTCTGTTCTCAGCCATGTAAATGAATTGCTCAGCATGAAAAGGAAGGCTGGCTCCAGGTATGGATGGGGCTACGAGGTGGGCAAGCTGCCTTGGTGCCCCTTCCCGGCAACACCACTTTTTACTACCGTAGTTGGTGACAGATTGACCACCTGCACATAATGATGGTTTATGCAGTATACTGAACAGACCTCCCTGCCCACGTCAGTGGTGTGGCTGGCACAATTGAGATGGCAGCACCAATGATTAATTACAAGGCAGGCATGCTGCGGGTAGCAGGGGCTGCTGGGAGAGGAGGCACCGCTTCTAAACTACTCACCTGTACTTTTTGAAGCATGCCAGTCTTATATTTGACATGCACAAATTAGGAGTGTGCCTGGCATAATTCAGATGGCAATACCATGAGTTCAAGCATGCAAGAACGCCACATGCTGGCACTGAGCATGATGAATAAAATGGTGGTTTTGCGTCTTGCCCAAAGCCATGATCCAAATAAATGGGGCGGCAACAGCTCTCTATGTCTCTTGGTTTGGACACAGCAGTTGCCAACTGCCAAGAGAAAAGCCACAGCTTGGCTTTAAAATGGTGGCTTGCCTCTTCACCCATGGAGATTAATACATCGAAAAAGCTGCATTTCCCCATTAAGTTCTTCCATGAAGATGCACGTTACTAATTTCTATTGCAGCGCATAACCCATTTTCATCACTTTTATATAGGATGGCTGTTATTGAGATTTGGAAGGACAATGGAGAATTTTATTTTCAGGAACCAACTAATCACTGTGAAACATTGCCTGCACAGCTTAGAAAACTCATGAATAAAGATTATTTAATTGAGCATTCACCAATGGTTTATACATTTTGTTTAATGTAGCTCTGTGGTAAAATGCCTGATATAATAACCAATGTAAGGAATAAGTTATACATTTATATTACAGCACAGCACACACATGTCAGGGGGCATTAATGTCCCCACCCCAGTTTGTAATGCAAACATAGAATTTGACATAAACCTTCTAACTACAGTACAAAAACATTTTTTTTTAAAAAATGGACACCTTATTTCAAACACATGTCCTAACTCAAGACCTTTAAAAGTATTAAACTTGTGATGGTTATCTTCTCTTCAGACAGCATTCTGTATTTATAGGTGGCAATTTGAAGTAATTAATTCATCATTAAAACCATTGCAGTGGTGACCAGGGGATGCATATTAACACATTACTTAGGATATTAAATTATACTTGTATTCTTTACAATGGACACATTTATTAGTATGAAATGTTCCCCCAAAGTACCATCCAATAAATATTTCTTTTTTGCCAGTCTTTCATGTTTGACTGAGTTTTTCCCCACAAAGTAGCTTATAGAATTACATGGTGAAATGACTCAAACCTAGAAGCTTCAATGAAATATTTTATAAATATGTTTATAAAATCCCATGACATGATCTGCCAGAATGAACAGCTTAGGCTCAGTCAGCTGTTTTCTGTTTCAGCTGGGCTCAGGTCACATAACACCACCAACCCCAACTATGTCATAGATCTATTAAGCACCTATTAACAAGACTTTTTACAGTGATCCTATGCATCTCCACCCAAATGTTAAGTTCCATGTGGGGGCCGCTAGGGGCGCATTGGAAGATGGCTGACAATCACATCTCTCCGGCTTACACGAGGTAATTAAGAGGCTGATAAGGGAGTATGCAGCCTTCCTTGTTTCCCAAGGGAATGGGAAACACTGCCTTGCCTGCTGTGCCATAAATCACCCCCGGATTCGAAAGAAGGGGGTGAGGGCACTAGGCACGAAGCCCTTGTGTGGGTGTGGCTCTCCCGGACGCTGTCTCTGATCGCACACTGGCTGCAACAGCTCGAAATAAACAATTAGAAAAGAAGCAAATGCACATACTTCAAGTGAAGATCGGGAGTAAAGACTGCTAATTAAAGGGATCTCTGTGGTGTGGAGCGATGGGTTGGATTCAACAATAAATCAGAAGAAGATTCATCAAAGGATTGGTATGTCGGAGCGAGACTGAAAAGGGGGGGGGCTTTTCTTTTTTTGTCTTATGTGAGTACCCAATAATCCCTCCCCCCTAAGAAAGAATCATTGCAAATTACTGATCACAAGCAGGAGGATAAGAACTGTGTGGAAATTTATTACTAATCAAAGCTATGGCTTGTGGGAACATCGAGAAAGGAAAGAAAGTTCTCTGTGACGCAGTCATAAAAAGAGATTGTTATTGCAGGCCTGCCCGCAGGAGGAACGAGGGGGAGGAGGACTATGGCTGTTACTATCATCGGAATGTGAGTTCGGCCTTGCAGGGCCCCCGGAGAAAATTTATGAGAGCGGCAAGCCTGTGGAGATCAGGACAGACTGTGAGAAACGTTTTGTACGGAGGTGTTGAAATGATGTCTGTCTATTTTGATATGGCTCTTGGATGAGTGTAAAATCCACGCAGGACATAACAACGTTTGTTTTCAACCCGCTTGTGGAGACTATCAGAGATCACAAAGAAAGGAATATATGATAACAACAAGAAGATGAGGAAAACAACAAATAGAAGATTGACTAGAACTGTGAATACTATTTGGACAGAACTATGTATATTAAAGCAGCAGCAAGAGTGATGTTTGGATCCCTTTCGGAGCTCGAAGCATTGGTACCCCCAACAAAAATTTTAAAATTGGGCTGTGTAATTTGGAATTAATGTGATTTGATTGGCCTGTTAATAAAAAATATTTTAAAAAACAAAAACAAATGTTAAGTTCCATAAATTCAATGGGATGGCCTTGTTCTCATGTAAGTGTGTATATGATCATCACAGTCTTAATGACTGTGGCATCAGTGGCCAGAACCATCAGCTACAAGAGAGTTGGAGTGACTCTTCCTAGCATTCTCAGGGCTCATCCACACTTAGAATAATAGAATTGTTGAGTTGGAAAGGACTACAAAGTTCATCTAGTACAATCCCCCGCAATTCTAAACATTTTGATAAAATGACCTGACCATGACAAGGGTGTCAAAGACCTCCAAATCACTATCTTCCTGGCCAGGTAAGAATACTGAATCAAATGAATGGATGGGTGAAATTTGGTTTAATTTGTTGTATCAAGACTAAAGAGACCACACTGAATTATTCTGGAAAATACATTGCTTGGGGTGGGGAACCAACTCTATTTTTGTTCTCTCTCTCCTACTGGATTAGGAGAAACTATTTACTGTTTCTCTCTCATATCTTGAAACGATTGTGTTTCTGCAAGGTCATTTTTAAGCAGCATAATTAAAATACAAATTGGTTTTCAGCTACTGATCAGCACAGTGGCATACACCTAAGAAAATAATGCTAGCAGCTATGCTTCTTTTTAGCCGGTGCAGTAAAATTAGGAACAATTATAAGGGGGAAAGAAAGGTTTTCGCATTGCCTAAAGCAAAGGAAGCTAGTGAAAAGCTTGATGAAACCTTTCAGAGTGAGTGGAAATCTTTTTTTTTTTTTTTTTTTTTTTTTGCTTCCAAAAGACACATAGGAAAATCCAAGGTCAGCTCCCCATTCTAAATTAAAGGTGACTTGTAATGTTGAATGCTGAAAAGAAACACAAAGTTAATTGGTTTAACAATAAACCCTTTACAAGTAAAGCACAATAAGGCAATGTATTTTTTCCTGATATGTATAGCCTGTGAGGAATAGCAGTCCAAGACTTTAGAAATCTTTTGGACAGGTCATTCCTAATGTAGTCCATTTGCCTGCTTATGGATGTAGTTTCCACTCGATTCTGACCAAACTAAGCCTCCTAAAGCAAAAGCCTCCTTGCATAGGCAATAAAATTGACCCTTGAGGAACTCCACTGGGGTGAAAAAAGCACTCCCTAAGCATCACCATCTGGGAACGACCATCCAAGTAGGACCAGAAGCACAAAGGAGTTGCCACCTACCCCTAACTCAGAAAGCCACTCTAGACTGATTCGATGGTTGATGGTATTGAAAACCACTGAGAGGTCAAGGAAGGAGAATTAACAAGGACATATTTCCCCTGTCACTCTCCTCAACAAAGGTCACCATGCAAGGTAACCAAAGCAGTTTCTGTGCCAAAACTAGGCCTAAACTGAAATGGATCTAGAAAATCAGTTTCCTCCAAGAGCACCTGGATCTGGTCCAGGACCACCTGCTCTGCAACCTTGCCCAAGAAGGGAAGATTGGCAAATGGCCAGTATTTACTTAGATAATTACTTAGATAGATAATTACTTAGATAGCATAAGTGGTTGCTCTGAACATTCTAAGCACCTTGTCTGCATCCTCAAGCCTTACTAATTGAAACTCATCCAATACAACAGGACGAGACTAAGCTCTGGACACCGTTTGAGATTCATTTACTGTAACAGCAGAGTCAAGATCCCTATGGACGCAAGTGATTTTATCCTCAAAGGGCTTGCAGACAAATGACAGTGAGCTACTGTTGATTCTTCTACCTCCTTTGGGCCAGACAGTAACAGGCCCCACACTACCTGGAAAAGCTCTGCCGGATGGCACAATGAGGACCATATACTTAAAGTTCCATGATACCAATTTAAACTGTCATGGCTTCTCCCAAAGGATACTGGAAGTGTTAGTTTGTTAAAGATGCTGAGAGTCCCCCCCCCCCCCACAGTATTACAATTCCTGGAGTGATTTAACAATCAATCCTTCTCCACAGGGAAGTCTTAGCACCTTTACAGCCACAATAATTATTTGGGGGAAGCCATGATTCAGGACAGATCCTGAAGCTTAGGCTCCAATACTTTGGCTATCTCATGAGAAGAGAAGACTCCCTGGAAAATACCCTAATGTTGGGAAAGATTGAGGGCACAAAGAGAAGGGGACGATAGAGGACAAGATGGTTGGACAGTGTTCTCAAAGCTACCAGCATGAGTTTGACCAAACTGCATGAGGCAGTGGAAGACAGGAGTGCCTGGTGTGCTCTGGTCCATGGGGTCACAAAGAGTTGGACACAACTAAATGACTAAACAACAACATTGATTGTTTAAAGCAGTATCATAGCATTTTAAAGGTATGGTGTGAAAGTGCCCTCATCCCTGAGGCTTTCCTGGTTGGATGAGGAAAAATAAGCTTAGGCTTGAACCTTGATGAAATTGAGACATTGTGGGTGAGTGGTCCTCATGTCTGAGAAACTGGTCAGTTGTCTACTCTGGATGGGACTGCATTCCCCTTGCCGGTTCTGGGCGTGCTTTTGGGTTCAGCTTTGTCACTGAAGGCCTATGTTGCCTCAGTGACCACCAGAAGTGCATTTTACCAGCTGTAAATGACAGCTACAACCATTCCTGGACTGCATCCGAGCACTGGTATTGTTATTGTTAGTGTTAGTACCCTGCCCATCTGACTGCGTTGTCCCAGCCACTCCAATTACTGTTACCTTAAAATAATAATAAAATAACCTATAGTTTATATTGGCCTTTGGTCTCCCCAAACCAGAGAAGAACAAGAACAGGAGAGGAGAAGATGCTGTGGATAAACATTGTGCTGGACAGAAGTCTGTACACAGGTTGCTGCATGGAAATCATTGAAGGATAACTGCATTGGTGGATGCAATCTAATGTTTTTCAGAGAGCAGGCTTTCATACACCCAGATATGTGCTGAGAAACCTCCTCCATGCACAGTTTTAACACTGCAGTTTTGCTGAGGGCATGTATGATAAAATAACAATATCACCTTTCCGTGATGGGAACCATTTATACTCAGAATGAGGTCTTTTAAATGGATTAAAATCACTGACCAAAGCAAAATGTGAAGTACTCTCTAAAGCTAGATTTCAACTTAGATGGCAAATTTGTGAACAATATTGGATTGTGCTGTGCATTTGATGATGGTGTTGGGAAAACAAACAGAATCAGGAAGTATAGCCTGAAGGGGACAAGAATATTTGCCAGCCAAGGCAATAAGTTTTCCCAAGAGAATCAAGTACTTAACTCTTCTCAGGTGTTTTTAACCTTAAGCAAAATGCCACTGTGACTCAGAGTCAGCTCACTACTGCAAAATTCATATTTGAAACTAAGGAGGAAAGCAAAGTGGTTGTATTTCTTCAGAAGACCACTGAAGAGCTCCACTTCAGTTGGAAATGTTTGCTACATCTTTTGGAGCGGTTTTCAAGTGTATTGAACGGTGTGTTAAATTAAGTGTTGCAATAATAAAAATAAAAGGCACCCATTTCATGCAATTTAAGCCACATTTCTAAAATGTGGCTATCAATAAGAATCAACTCTTAGCATAAACTGGTCTAGAGATGGAGTAAGAAAACCATTCAGTCCACATTTTGAAGGAACTCTAACCAATTCACCAGTCCCAAACATATATGCAGATTGGAACCTAGCTTTCAATCAGATTATACACTTCTCCAACTTTTGCAATGCAGTGCTGATTCTAAAGAGCTTTCCCATCTCTCATCTAAACAGAGGTATTTCAAATTACCGTATTTTTTGCTCTATAAGACTCACTTTTTCCCTCCTAAAAAGTAAGGGGAAATGTGTGTGCGTCTTATGGAGCGAATGCAGGCTGCACAGCTACCACAGAAGCCAGAAAAGCAAGAGGGATTGCTGCTTTCACTGCGCAGTGATCCCTCTTGCTGTTCTGGCTTCTGAGATTCAGAATATTTTTTTTTCTTGTTTTCCTCCTCCAAAAACTAGGTGTGTCTTGTTGTGTGGTGCGTCTTATAGAGCGAAAAATACGGGTAATTTCAAATACATCAAGTACTTGAATCGGGCAGTTAGAGATCTCATATACTGCAAATGAGTCATTCCAATATATCAGACGAGTAGTTGACAACAGGTGTTTAGTTGCTGGCATTTTAACTTGTTGCAATTTCTACAGACAAGGTAAATAGGTGGTAGAGATATCAGAAAGCGTTTTGATGCCAGTGATGTCATGCAGATGGTGTGAAAAACTTGGGTGCATGAGCAGTACTGATCTCACAATAAATACATATCTGGAAGCACTTCTAAGCTGAACTCTAAATTGCTCACTTAGAGAAGGCCCAATGGGATTTGGATCTCATCTCTCCCCCCGCCCCCAATTCCTCATGCCCTACTATAAGCTCTACTCCGTTTATTTTTTTAAAAAAGGTTTTCCATGTAGTATTGCTCAAGAAACTTGTCCAAAGCTCCCTTGGGCGCATGCTACTAATTGCATGGGTCTTTGGATCCAATTCCAAGCCATAAAGTTCAGGAAAAGCTCTTAGGTTAATACTGTTAATTTTGTTCTATTATTTTGTGCTATGTTCATTTAGGACATCTTGAAACCAAACAGTGAAACTGAAACTGACTTCCGTTCAGCAGCCCATTTGCCCTTGCTGAAACTCCAAGGCCTGTTTATAAAAGAAAGCAGTGAGACTTTTCTGTTAAGTGAAGTGTTGTCTTAAGTGGAAGTTGTAATTAAAGCTATTCTCCCAATTATTGTACACTGTCATAAACGACTTCTAGTGGATTCTGTAAAACATAATTGACTTAACAGCAAAATAAATAAAACAAAGAACTGCAAATATGTGTTTCATGGTACTTTTACCAATTTAAATTAACTACATTCCACTAAATAAATGAAAATGTAATTAATTGTTCCATTCACCCACCACTGCAAAATACTTCTGTTCAGTGCAACAAGGGAATAGCACTCAAATTGTACCTTCTTTTTTAAAAAGCCAACTCTCTTTTTCATTTGCGTGTTACTAAACAGACAGGTCAGCAATGCAGCACCTCTTGGTGTGTATGCACCCACAGAGACCTCCTCCAGCTCCCACAAAGTCCCCCCCCCCGGTGAAATTAGTCCTGAAAGCCTTCTGTTTTAGCATGGTGTATGTATGTATTCAGGGACACATATTGTATGTACGGACGTGGGTGGCACTGTGGTCTAAACCACTGAGCCTCTTAGGCTTGCCAATCAGAATGTCGGCAGTTCGAATCCCCGCAACGGAGTGAGCTCCCGTTGCTCTGTCCCAGCTCCTGCCAACCTAGCAGTTCGAAAGCACACCAGTGCAAGTAGATAAATAGGTACTGCTGCAGTGGGAAGGTAAACAACGTTTCTGTGCACTGTTCTGGTTTCGGTGTTCCATTGTGTCAGAAGCGGCTTAGTCATGCTGGCCACATGACCTGGAAAAACTGTCTGCGGACAAACGCCAGCTCCCTCAGCCTGTAAAGTGAGATGGGCACCACAACCCCAGAGTCGTCTGCCACTGGACTTAACTGTCAGGGGTCCTTTACCTTTATCCTTTTGATGCATGGTCAGGGCCATCTTAAGCATATCTGGCACTGTGTTGCAAAGATCCCTCCCTCCGCTCTCCCCCTTTCCCAGAGTTGTCACCTTTTTTTTAGGGCTGGAGGAGGCGGGCAGCGGCTGGAGGATGGCTGGACTCCCGCCTGGTGCCCTCCAGAACTTCCTCTATGTGTAAGACAGGTCTGAGAATGTTGATGGTTGCGGAGTATGTCTGTGGTGTCCACAATAGTTTCTCTAGTTTGCAAATAGGCCCACAAACCCAAAAAGTATGGAGACCCTTACTTTAAACCGTCAGTGCAGGATCATCATGCAATGTTATGAATAGGCCTGATCCAATTCTTCTGACAAAACAGAGCTGAAATGCCTCCTCCCTCTGCCCTTGGAAAGCATTGTTTGATTTGACAACCTAGAGGATCTATTAGTATTCTTTACCCTCTATTAGTTCCCTTTGTTTATTCTACTCATTCTAATAAAACCATACATTGGGATGGGGACTTCCGGGTTGGCGCCATCGCCGAATGGCGGACTCCCTCCGAGCTCCGGAGGGAGCCTGCTCGGCAGGGGCTGGGTTCTACCGCACCGGCGATGCGGGGACCCTTAAAAACCACGGCCACGGGGGCCGTGGACTTGGAGACTCGGCTCGCACCGTTAGCGCCCTCCCGACTCGTGAAGGAGCCTTTTTAAAGGCTACGGATCGGGTGCCGGGGAGAAGCGTGGTGCTTTGAGTCCTCTGCCATCCCTGCCGAGCGAAGCCGCATGCCATCCGGCGGAGAGCGCTGACTTCTTCCATTAAGAATTCGGACTTTTAACAACAACCCGTGAGTAAATTGGAAATCGGGTTCAAAAGAGGAAAAAAATTTCGGATTGGAGACGAGCGGGGGGGGATCTAAAAAG
This sequence comes from Podarcis siculus, assembly GCA_034642415.1. Lineage (NCBI taxonomy): Eukaryota > Metazoa > Chordata > Lepidosauria > Squamata > Lacertidae > Podarcis > Podarcis siculus. The sequence goes on along the minus strand of JAXCMG010000208.1, from coordinate 1,019,438 downwards.
GAAGTCAGTCCCCCCCCCTATTGTAGACATTTTAAAACAAGGAACGGGAAGCCAAGGCCCAAAAAGAACGGCATTTTTGCTAAAAATGCTAACGGCATTTTTGCTAAAATTAAGAATTCCATGATGGGAAATTACAAGAACTGTGCTGGAGGAAGAATTGAAGGAGAAGGAAAATGCACCCCCCCCCTGGGAACCGGGGCGATTGACGAGTGAGCCTGGTGAAAAGAGCCGGTGATTTTGACAGCTGTCAAAGTAGCTGTCAAAGTCGGAATTTTAAAGAGGATTTTATTACGAGGACCTTGCTGGTTAAATTTGTTACAATTTGATATAATTTGTTAAGACTTGAATACAAAATGGCGAAAACACGGATAACAATCGGACTTTTGGAAACAAAGTTACAACAACCCCCTAGAGGAGCTTCGGGATATTACAAAGATGGGCGCAAGCCGGGAAAAAAACAACACTTCGGAATTTTACAGAACTGGTTATCTTCTGGGAAAGCTGCAAAACTGAAACTGAATTTCGTCTACAGGGTGTTTTGACTAAAAGAAGACAATAGAATTCTCTATGAAGAAAGGAAGGGACTGAACGCAAGTTTTTGTTCCTGAATAACAACAACCCATGTAGAGTTACTAAACATTTGAATAAGGAAGTTTTAGCAGTGGAACAAGAGAAAGCTGGACTACAATCTTGAAAGAACAATGGGGGGAGCTTTATAATTTGACAGTTTTGAAGATTAAGGAATTAATGTTTAAAAAATAATCCTAAAAATGGGAAATAATCCTGCAAGGAGTTGGGGGAAAAATGGGATAGATGGATTTAGGATTTCCAGGCAGAAAACATAGATTGGTGGATAGGGGAAATTAAACCGGGGAAGGGGGGGGAGAATTAGAATCCAAAGGCTTGCAACTACTTTCTGAATTGGTCTTTTTTTTTTTTCTCTACTATATTTTTATGTTTTATATTCTTATTCTGTGTGCTTTTATGTTAATGGAAAAAAAGGGGGGACATTGTGGAAAGAAAAGGGGTGGGCCATGGGGAGAGATCTTTTGTCTTGCTATCAAAAGGTTGGCATAAGTTTTGTACAAATTTAAATTTGAATAATGGGGTACACAAATTAAGTTTTAAATTAGAGATGGAACTTGTGGAAACAACAATATGAAAGGGGAATACGGTAGGGGTGGGGGAAGGGGGGAGTCCCAGAAAGTGGATGTTTGAAAACAAGGCTTCGAATGTATCTTCATTTTTTTTTTTCTTTCTTTCTGTATTTTGGAAACTTTAATAAATATTATTATAAAAAAAAAAAAAAAAAAACCATACATTGGGATGTTTAAGGTGTCCCCAGTGCATGTTTACTCAAAAGAAAGTCCCAGACTTCAATGGGGCTTATTCCCAGCAAACTGTGTTTAGGGATGCAGCCTGAATTTCAATCTGCCTTCTTGTCTTTCATTCACAGTCTGTAACCCTTTTATTTAAAAAAACCCAAGGCATCTTAACACTACAACACTACAAGAGTGGGTTTTATTTCAAATGGATATGCATTGTGAGCTAATGTAGCATCATTCTTATTCTTTTTGAAGCTTTACTAGCTGAGCTTAAACATAGCAAGAAACTCTTGTAATTAATGCTTGTGAAGTTGTACAGTACAGTCATACCTTGGGTTTTGAACAGCTTAGCTCTCAAATGTTTTTGCTCCGGCATGCCGCAAACCCAGAAGTGACTATTCCAGTTTGCAAACTATTTTTGGAAGCCGAACATCTGATGTGGCTTCCGCAGCTTCTGATTGGCTGCAGGAGCTTCCAATCACAGCCAATCACAAGCTGCACTTTGGTTTCCAAACGTTTAGGAAGTTGAATGGACTTCTGGAATGGATTCCATTTGACTTCCAAGGTACGACTGTATTGATTTCCTGGCGAAATTCCTCTTCAGTTATATGGATTATGGATGTGGTCTTTTCTGTTTGCTTAACCAAAGCCCTGTGAGTTCCCTCTACACTCTGGTCAAAGAAATACTATTAGATTATCTGTGAGAGATATATAATATAATATAATATAATATAATATAATATAATATAATATAATATAATATAATATAATATAATATAATATAATATAATATAATATAATATAATATAATATAATATAATAATATTTATTTCCCACTCATATTATAATATAATATATGGTAATATTTATTTCCCACTCATAAGTGTGAATTGGCTTGTAGGGGAATGGGGCATAATGTGTGGGGCCTGCTGGCCCCAGACACATTTTTTTGCGGGGGGCACTGCTCATGCCACCCTGCCAGACCTCCATCGCTTTGCAAGGCCGGGATGTGATCTGAATGATTCACTAGGCAAATCAGATCCCAGCATTGCAAAGCAGCTCAGAACTGCCAGGTGGCATGAGAAGGATGTAACAGCCATGTGCCCTTTGATCCCAGCCCTGCAAAGCGATGGTGAGGCTGGGATTGAAAAGCACATGGATGTTGTGTCCTCACCGCCCTGCCAGCCCCAAGCCACTTTGCAAGGCTGAGACCACAAAATGGCTTGGGGCTCGTGTTGCTCTGGCAGTGAGAATCCCTCACCCATCCACCCAGTGTGGCAATAGTACTGGTTGGAAATAAGTTCCCATTCGCACCACTTGCCAGAAGCTGGACATAGTGAGTTCATGGCCGAATAGATCCTTAAATCAATGACTTTCCCCGCTTTGTATCTCATACTAAAAAGCCACACCAGCTTCATTCAGCCAGAGGAAAAGAAACCTACACCAGATTTACAGCAGAGGACATTTGCAATCCACATAACTACAGGTGGGAGAAGGAAGTAACACACAAATGGACCATTTTACTCCTGAACATGTGGGGAAGTGAACAAAATTGCAGTTACCAATTCAAAGCACAGTATCAGCCAACAACAGCAAAAGGGAAGGATGCACGCAGCAGATTGGACTCTCAGGAGAGACAGTTAATTTCAATAGAAAAAGGTGTTGTTTTTGCATAAAGTTAGCATTTATTGAGGAACTCTAGCACCACAATCTTTTTGTTCAATATTACATTGAGAATACAGATTTTCTTTACTCATTACATTTGTATCGTTTCAGGGCTCCTGAGGTGTTTTTTTCTTTCTTTCTTCTTCTTCTTCAACAGATTGAAAATGACTGGTTTGCAATTTTGTCCTAAACTACTGGAATGACATTTTAAAGTCTAGCTGACATTTGAGTATAATTTGCGCAATGATCTTTCCCTCCTTTTCATAAACAAAAACAACGTTAAGTCTGAAAGCTCCATTATGCAGAGGTTTCTCGTTGTTTCTCACAGTACTGAACATTTAAATGTGTGCGGTATGCACTTTTCTCATATAGTTTCGTTCTACTTTCATAAGGCTGTGTGGATCCAGGCATGTTTTACACTTCTTCGATTTTTGGTCTACAGTCTGTAAGGTGGCAGTCAATTCAAAACTGCAAATAATTGGTCCCTCTAACCTTTGATGTTAACTTTCTGGGTGATGCAAACTGCAGACGCAGGAGTTCTGTTCCAGATCAGTCCCACAATGGGGGCAGAGAGTTAAAACAAGTGTGTGTGTGTGTGTGTGTCTGTCCCAATACAGATTGGGAGATTGGGGTCCTGTGAACTCCCCATCCCTAAATGTAAAACTTAAGCAAGATAACTAATGTCATGTGTAGCTAGGGAAGATGCCATCAGGGATGTAATTAAAATTGTAAATGGGTTCATAGTTAGGCTTCCATCGTTCTCAGGGCTAAAAGATGAATCGTTAGTGTGAAAGCATCTCTGCATGGTTTCTCTATCCATGAAAACACATCAATATAGTTTCCATTTTGATAAATCTAAGGATGATGAAGAAGAAGAAGTTTGGATTTGATATCCCGCCTTTCACTCCCCTTCAGGAGTCTCAAAGCAGCTAACATTCTCCTTTCCCTTCCTCCCCCACAACAAACACTCTGTGAGGTGAGTGGGGCTGAGAGACTTCACAGAAGTGTGGCTAGCCCAAGGTCACCCAGCAGCTGCATGTGGAGGAGCGGAGACGCGAACCTGGTTCCCCAGATTACGAATCTACCGCTCTTAACCACTACACCACACTGGCTCTCAAGGATGAAGGATAAATCACATTGTTATAAGAAAAGGGCATGTCTGCTCCTACTACCACCCTATGGTAACACACTGATACCAACATTGTATTTAAAATAATAAAGTGTATGTGTGTGTGTGTGTCAAACTTCAGTTATAATTTGCCCCTACTTTTTTGTATCCCACCAATTAATCAAGTAAAGTCAACCAGTTAAAGTGATTAAACCTTGCAGTTTACATATGTGTTATATGTAGACAAGAAGATCACCTCACAATATGAATCAGGAGAGGAGGTTCAGATAATAGATTGGTTACTTGGAAGAGTGATATGCTGGATGTGGGCCACTGCAATGAAGCTGAAATTTGATGTAACTGAGGTGTTATGTGTTCCAAGTTCTCCATCTGAGAGGCAAGGCTTGTTCTGGACAAGGGTTCAGTCCCCTGGAAGGAGCAGGTCCATAGCTTTGGGACTATTTCTGAATCCAACATTGTCGCTGAGGTTCAGTGGCCTCAGTGCCTAGAAGCAGCTATCTCCAGTCACAGCAAGACAGTGGATCTGTGGTTTTAAGAGTCCAGTGTTTCCTTTGACATATAAAACTACCAAGGATGGCCACACATTAGAAAGGGTCCAATATGGGTTAGCTATTTAGGTGATTAATTTTATTTCCCTTAAGCATGGAAGAGGAACCTATGTCTCTTTAGCTCTTGCTTGACTCCAACTCCCATCATCCTCAGCCAACAAACCTAATGTCAGGGATGATGGATGTTTCTACTTTAACAACGTCTGGTCAGTACTTTATCTTCTTTCCATCTCTGGGCCAGAGACCAGAGAAGAATGGCAAATTAAGTTGATGGATTATGGCAAAATGGCAAAAATGACCAGACGAACCAGAAATCAGGAAGACTAAAATTTTAATAAGGAATAGAGGAAAATTATAGTTTATCTTAAAAATCATTATAAACAGTTAAAATCGTTAGTAGGATTGGAATAACACTTGTAGTTTAATAGTGAATTTTGTATATAATGAAGATGTAAAAGATTTGGATTATTATAAAAGATGCAGGAGGATATGACTAACAATAGGACCCACAAAGGGGAGGAGGGAATTCCAGAAGATTCTTTGGAATCTTGTTTTTATGATGTATGTTGCATATGTGATTGTAAAACTTCAAACTGAAAAACCAAATAAATAAATTTACAAAAAATAATAATAATTTAACAATGTGTGGAGGGCCGAAGTTTTCCATATCCTACCTTAAAATCATTGTTCACGTTAATGTTATTCATTATTTCTTCATTTGGTTTCATAAATAAATGTTTGTGAAGAAACAATAGAAGAAACCAAACAATAGAAGAAACCAAAAATAAAGAGTGTAGAAATTTTAGATATAACCTTATTCCAAATCCCCAGTTCATATAATAGTCGTGGGCTTTGTAATGTCTCTCAGTGGAATCAGTCCTTTGCTGTGGTTAATTTAACACAAGTGTTGGGTAGTAAGTTACCACCCAAAATTCCCTCTGGGCGGTAGTAGAAAATCATTTCCCCAGTTACATAAATTGGAGTTGAGCTCTTGATCTAATGTTGTACAATATGCAATTCTTTCTGTGCTGGTTTAAGCCATTGGAGCTCAATTATGATATGATATGAATAATGTAAAGAGCAAAGTAATGAAGCACTTCATTTCCAGTGAAAGTATAACCTAAGTTTATATTTAATACAGATATGCCATTAACCCATTCACTTACATAGCAGAAGCCTGTTCAAAACATTTAGCGAGTCTTTGTCACTTCATACAACATGTTCTAATTGTGCTTAGCATTTCAACATTTCTTGGGAAGTAGAACCATTTTTGTGTGCTGCTTGAGGAATTAGCTGCTATTTGCCTCAGGGGCAAGCATTAAAGAATGCTAAAGAAACAATAAAATATATAGCAGCGGGAGTCAAGGAGTAGTTTATCCTCCTTTTCGGAAGCAGCGCATAACACTTTTGATCTCCTTTTAGGAAGTAATGAACATTAGGCCCTGCTTAATGAGGCAAGGAATTCTGAAACAAAAGTGCAGGGGGTTGCAAACTTGCACCCTTTTCTGAGCAGGAGAAAGTTGAGGGAAGCCCTCCCTCCCATCAAAAAATGAGAACTATTGGAGTTTCTAGACCACACTTCTATAGTTAGAGTCTCCAGATCACAACCTAAACCATACCTTCTCAACCAAGATGTTGTTGGACTACAGCAGAGGTGGATTTAGAGAAGGGTGACCAGTTTGGTCGCCCTGGGTGCAGAGCCTCAAGGGAATCACAGAGGGTACTGCAACTATGATGCAGAATTGAAGGTGAGAGGTCATGGGGTGGCACAGGGGCCACTGAAATTTGAGACCCCAAGGTCCATCACTGCCCACAACTCCCATCATCCTTGAATATTGACCATACTGGTTGGGGTTAATTGGAGTTGTAGTGTAAATCAGTTGAAGGACACAGAGTTATGGAAAGCTGACCTGGACAAAATGACCCTATCTTTTAACAGACCAGCTGCTAATTTTATGTTACCATGGCTGAGATGTGATAAGCGACAAGGAGGCACTAGCAGTAACGAAGGAGAAGAAAGCAACAGAAATGGAGCAGAAAGTCACTGCATAGAGAAAAAGTGGGGAGGAGGAAGACGGCTATTGTGGAAGCACTCAACCCATCATTCCAGCAGCTTAAATCCTGTACAGAATTACTATGCTAGCTGATAGGTTAGACATTTGTCAGTAATGGCACACAAGCAAAACATTTTATATACAGTGAAAATGTAACCCATCTGTGTATAAATGATCCCACACATAAGCATCTGTTTATCTTTCCCTAATTTGCTAAAATAACATATTAAAAGGACTGTCTAATGCAGCCTTTAGCAGCAATTCAAATATTTTCCCATTACATTTTACCAGGTGCGCAAAACTGAAATTTACATATGTCCTTCTCTACTTTATGAAATTTGTTAAAGGAAGGATTTCTGTCACTTCGCTCAGTTGTAATTGCAGATGAAACAGATGCTGGAGCAAAACTGTGCAGAGTGGCTGAATAATGGGTGAAGGAAAGGGCAAAAAATGAAATATTTTAAGAAGTTAAGCAGAGTGGATATTAACCGTGTTCTACAACTGTTGTGAATTCAGCTGCTTGACAACATTAGAAATTTTATTGAAACCAAGCATATCATAATCACCTCTTTCTCTCAGAGCTGAACCATGCTTTATGGCTGCAGTGACAATTAGCCATCAGCACCAACACATAACAGTAAATGGCAGCATTGACCAAGTACATCAAAGCCAACTTGCAGTAAATTCCCAATCAGTAGTGGCTACGCATCATTCTAGAGTGGAAAAGAATAAGCACAAGTCCCCCCTATCAAACACAAAGCATCCCTAGGAAAGCATTTGTGAGGTGAGTATTTGCATAACCAGCTGACGATTGTCATTAATTACTATGGAAATGTTTTTGATCTGGGACACGGGTGGTGCTGTGGTCTAAACCACAGAGTCTAGGGCTTGCTGATCAGAAGGTCGGCGGTTTGAATACCCGTGACGGGCTGAGCTCTTATTGTTCGGTCCCAGCTCCTGCCCACCTAGAAGTTCAACAGCATGCTAAAGTGCAAGTAGATAAATAGGTACCACTCCGGTGGGAAGGTAAACGGTGTTTCCATGCGCTGCTCTGGTTTCGCCAGAAGTGGCTTAGTCATGCTAGCCACATGACCCGGAAGCTGTCTGTGGACAAATGCCGGCTCCCTCGGCCTATAGAGCAAGATGAGTGTGCAACCCCAGAGTCATCCGTGACTGGATCTAATGGTCAGGGATGCCTTTACCTTTACCTTTACCTTTACCTCTCTCCCTCCTCCTAGTTCACACATGTGCATTGCTCTTCATCATCTTTGCAAAGCAGAATGGATGTGTGTGCTCTCCTCCATCATTCCTGTGAACTTACATACAATGCAAGGGCTTTGAACAGGTGGCCCTTTGTGTGGCAGAATTCATAGGGTGAATTCTGCCACACAAAGAATGTCAATGACTGAATATATGAACTGGCTTCTTGCCTGTAACATGGAAATGGTTTCTACAAGATGTTAACTATTAAGCAGAAATGTTGCCTCTGCACTGAACTGTGACTAGCTAGCAACTTTTTATGATCTATTCCCCTGTGAAATATTTTAGTCACCTTGCTCTTGCAACATTATCCAAATGAGTATATCTGTGCTGAGTTTTTCATGGGCAGAAGCAGATGTGTGATTGCTTCACAATGCACTTAGCTTGCAGTTTAAGCAGACATTTACCGTGATTCTGCCTGGTTGCCAAAAATGGTGGTGCGATGAGTGTCTCTGCCACATTTGTATCTTGCCTTTCATCATAGGATGACATCTGTAGGATTATCCAATTTATGCTCAAGACAAATCCCATGAGGTGGGTTTGACTGAGAGAGCACAGCAGTTTCTCAAATATGAATTCTAACTCGGATCTCATCAGCCCTAAAACCAACACTCTGCCCCACAATGCCATAAAAGGGAGATATCAAGTAATCCCTTATGGGACTCGGGTGGCACTGTGGTCTAAACCACTGAGCCTCTTGGGCTTGCTGATTGGAAGGTTGGCAGTTCAAATCCCTGTGACAGGGTGAGTTCCCATTGCTTTGTCCCAGCTCCTGCCAACCTAGCAGTTTGAAAACATACCAGTGCAAGAAGATAAATAGGTACCACTGTGGCAGGAAGGTAAATGGCATTTTCATGCTCTCTGGCTTCTTTCATGGTGTCCCGTTGCACCCTAAGTGGTTTAGTCATGCTGCCCACATGACCCAGAAAGCTGTCTGTGAGCAAACAGCGGCTCCCTTGGCCTAAAAAGGAGATGAGCACTGCACCCCATAGTCATCTTTGACTGGACTTAACTGTCCAGGAGTCCTTTACCTTTACCCTATCAATCTAACCTACCTCACAGCAATGTGCTACCCAGCAAACTCAATGGCTAACTAGGATTTGAACCCAGGTCTCACAATGCCAAATCTCTGTCAGTTATGATGGTTAAATAAAGAAGAATTCATTGGATTCACGGGTCCAAATACAAAGCAGAATGCTTGGGGGGGGGGGGCAGCAGGTGTTTTAAAACACAAAACGTGCAGCAAAGCAAAGCACAGGAATACAGGCTGTTTGACTTTTTAAATATCCTATTTTAAGGGACTTACACTATTTCACCTTTATGCCCCCCTTAGCATGGAATAGACCAGACAATTAAGATTTTTTTCCTTACAAAGTTTCCAAATGTCAGATTCATGCATTTTCCCATACAGCAGCAGAAAGCACAGGCAGAAATCCTGGGTTGCAAAATATGGTAAAAGTTTCTGAACATGAGGTCTGAGCTTGGAATGATCAAGCTCAGGAGCCCTAGATGGAGAAAATCTGGTCTAGAGCCTCAGCAGCTTTTGAATAGCGTGAGGGGAAGGCGGTATTTGGGAACATTTGTTCTAGACAGCGTGGAATGTGCATTTGCAATTTTGAACATATAAAACAAATTGTGCAGCTTGATCCTATGCAAGTTTACCTGAGAAGTGTGTGAGGGATGTGATCTTTTTGTCATATTTTGCAAGTCGTTCATTTGAACTAATGTTGTTTTGCAGCTTTGCAGAAGGAAAAGGGCAAACTGCCAAAAACGGATGCAAATCTATTGAAAACAAAGCTGTCTGATAGCGTTCAGGTCTTTGGATTGAACTCTGCAAGGCTTCAACTCTGCTGCAAAAAAAAAAGAAAAAGAAAAAAGAATTCTAGACATAATGAAAAAGAAAGGGAGGGAGGGATGGAGGGATGGATGGAGCTTGAACACCAAATCCCTGTATCTTGCTATCCTGTAGGTGATGAGACTATCTGGAGTAAACATGCCATCTCAAGAAAGCTTCCACTGCCGTGATAATTCTGCAGATAGTGTGACTTGACACATCTCAGGAACAACAGTCAACCTCATGAAAAAGCACCTGTGGTATTTAAACAATCCAAATCAGTTAAAGAACCCTTTATCTGGGAGAAATGTTATTGATTGCTATAGAAGCTTTCACAGCTGGAAGAGAAGGCGAAAGTTGTTTATAAGCAGGTAGGTTTGAAATGACTGGAATGTAGATCCTGTGCTATTAATTACTGTATGTATGTTCGCTTTTCTTAGCTGCCATTAAGAATTAAGGAAGGTGGGAGGAGCCTCTAGGCCACACCCCTCACCAGCCTTGAGTGTTTTTTCCTGGTTAGAATGTAGCCTTGAAGTCTGATAATGCCTCTTGTTTGCTGCATGGAAGATAGAGAGAGCTGTATCTAGAAACCAACCTTATCTACAAAGATAAAAAAATCATTTCTTCCTCCACTCACTTTTGTCTTTGACCCCATCTACTATTGGTATGTGATTGAGCCCCCTGCAGTGGCGTAGCATGGGGGGTGCAGGGGGGCCGGCCGCACCGGGTGCAACATCTGGGGGGGGGCGCGCTCGCACTCGCAGCTCTCTGCCCCTATGGGTTAGGGGGCGCAAATTACTTGCCTTGCCCCGGGTGCTGACAACCCATGCTACGCCACTGGCCCCCTGAAAGACTGCCCAGAAGGAAATGTGACCCTCTGGCAAAAAATATTTCCTCCCCCTTAATTCTTACCCCCTCAGATGATCTGCAAGCCACCCCCCGAAAGGTGAAGAAATAGATATTATCTCTCCAGTCACTATGGAATCACTCAGCACTACGATGTGAAAAAAGCAACAAGGATATTGTTCATTCATAGTTTTGTTCTTTCACGTGGGCACCGCTGATTTATAAATGCCTGGCTTTTACATTTGGTGATTTGCTGCTGATTAGCTGATGTGTTTTCCACGCACGCTAACATGGGAAAGTTTCCATGAAGTTTCGAAGCGACCTTAGCCAGCGAGCCCTGCCTTCCAGCGAGGGTGTGGATGGGATCTGATATCTTGTGTGTATGTAGCAGAGAAAAGCAGTTTAATGAGTGTCAAAACACTGCTAGTGACAGACGCAGCTCTATGATTTGCAGCTGGTTGGAAGAAAGAGCCTTGAGGAGCTCTGAGTGGAAGCTGTTTGCTTTGGGGAAAACAGATGCTACTTTAGAGACTAGTGCTGCCTGTCTGAGTGCTTGTCTCTTCTGGCATGCTCTGCATGACCATTGGCAAATAAACAGACTTCAGAAAAAAAAAAAAAAACACAAACCACTGACTCCATTGTTCTCTCATCCAAAGTGAAACTCAGCCCTGTAACTCCTAAACTCTCTGTAAATTGGTGGGGATATACATAACAATACCCCCCCACACACACAATACACACACACTACAACTCTTTGGGAAAGGGGATGAACCAAAGTCATGTTGTCTTTCTCTGTAATAGCTAATTTCCCAAGCATTGGCTTTGTTACTATATTTGAGTATCAGAATTCAGATATGCAACACAAAGAGATGTTATCCATGCCTATTAGCTGTAGCTGGACAGGTGACAACAAGAAATGGGAAAATTAAAATGGAAGAACATTTCAAGGATGGAAAATTGTAACATGTCAAACAGAAAGATTGGCAGAGCAAGTGCAAGCAACAAGACAAAGAGTCATGAATAATGATTTCAGAGGAAAGTGGTACGGGTTCGTTCTATGGTTAAGAGCTAGTGAAATGGGGACCTCACCATCAGCTTCACAAGAATGTCCATGGAGGGACTTGATAGGCTGAGATAAAAAATAAAACCAGCAGCAACAACAGCAACACCTCCCAAACAACACCCCAGTCCAAGTCTGTTCAGCAGTCTCAGCTTCTGTAGCTGATGTCAAGACAGAGTCCCACCTTGTAGGGAGCAGGTCTTCCAGGACTCACAACCAATATGGTATCTGGAATCCACAGTAGCCTCAGCTTTTGTAGCTGGAGTCAGTCAGGGCCCTGCTCTCCCAGGCCAGGTGGGAAAAAACCAGCAAGGCAGGGAGCAGCATGAGTCCCAGTCAAGATGTAAGTTTTGTGACTCTACATTCTTGGCTTACTTTACTGGAGGAAAGTTCAATTTGATTATTATTTTTTATTAATGCAAAAGAGAAAGTTTCATACAAAGCATAACAACTTATCAAGCAAGCAAGCAAGCAACCTCACAATTTTCATAGTTTCTAGAATTCTAGTTTTAAGCCTAAACCAAAATAGATTACTATGGCAACAAAATCCCATGTTACCTCGGGAAATTACAGTGCACTAGGATCACTTGAAAGAGAGGGTTAAGCTTAAAACAGATAAAAGAAACTTCCAGATAAAACAAGTTAGAAAACAGCCCCAACTGGTATTAAATATTGCTATTCTGTCAGTCCTGTCAACATGGCCACCATAATTCTTGCAAGAAGGATAAAATGTCAGATACAAAGCTTTATAAATCTGAACACATTTCTTTTCTTCTTCAAACAGATTGATTTATCCTGGCTAAGAAACACCATCTTGGAATCTTCCTTCATCATTCAGCCAGAATATTTGTTACTGCCCCTAACCATTTAGATTTGCTATCTGAGAAACGCTAGATAATTTTTACAAAAGTAATTTGCATGTTATTCTCACAACGATAATATAAAATAATTGACCACAATGTACTATGCTGTCTTTTGTGGAACTGTTCTTGAGTAAAATAGATTGCGACACAGAATCAAACAAGAGTCTATCATCAGCATATTTTATTTTTAGTGTGCCTAAATAAACTTGGAGCCTGATATGCAGCACAGAACTGAGACAAATACCATTAAAGCTTAGGACTTACTTTAACAACAGGAAATTCTTGTACTTTTCAGGTGAAAGAGTGAAGTATGCTCTCAGAATAAAGACACAAGGACACAGGATTTTAGATTAATGTTAATGGGCAAAATTTAGGCCACAACTTTATTGGTTATAGAATGTGAGTGGTATTGGCTTAGGCATTGGCATCCACAGACTATACCTGACTCCTGCCCACCTTGCAGGGAGTCTGGTAAGGGTAAACCACCAGTAGGGGGAGCCCCACCGATGTGGATTGGGTGGGAGGGCAGGAGATCTGCGGTGCAAGGCTGAAAGGGGGCGATTTGGCGGCGCGCTGTGGTTTAAATTGGCCCCTGCCATGCCCTCCCCCACTGCCTGATTGGCCACTTGGCTACCTGGCGTGGCCGGGCCTCCCCAGCGTAAGGTGGGACATAGTCCCACCCCCGCACTGAGGGGGGGAGGCTTGGCGGCTCGCCCGCAACGCATTCCCACTAAGAGGTGGAGCCAATTTATCAGTTGTTTGTGAAATGCTTCCCTAATTGTTCTTCCCAGAATGCTCTCAGTCAGTCTTGCTACTTGTCTGGTATAAAACTCTTGAGTAACCTCCCAAGGCAGGCAGAGCCATAGGTAAAAAGGGGGGTGGGGCTCTGGCTCTGGATATGAATATTTACCTGCATTGCAGCCATGCAAGAATCAATCGGCGAAACACCGAAGAAGAATCAAGACAAGGAATATGGACAACAAGCTGTATTTATTAAAATACAGTGGTACCTCGGGTTAAGTACTTAATTCGTTCCGGAGGTCCGTTCTTAACCTGAAACTGTTCTTAACCTGAAGCACCACTTTAGCTAATGGGACCTCCTGCTGCCGCTATGCCGCCGGAGCACGATTTCTGTTCTCATCCTGAAGCAAAGTTCTTAACCCGAGGTACTATTTCTGGGTTAGCGAAGTCTGTAACCTGAAGCGTATGTAACCTGAAGTGTATGTAACCCGAGGTACCACTGTATAACTATAGAATCTGCAATCAGAATGATTCAACCCAGTTTACCAAAATCAATGAGGTCCATGCCGTGAGGAGAATTGGTGGAAGCATTTCAATTCTCCCTTCTCTTGAGCCCACTGTCAGCCACATGCTGTGATCACACAGCAAGGCCCGAATAAACTCCTCCCCACACACTCCACGGTCCTTGGGTATATGAACCTGACATATCCACTACGGCTCCATTGGCCAACGTTTACCCTAGAATCATAGAATCATAGAATCATAGAGTTGGAAGAGACCACAAGGGCCATTGAGTCCAACCCCCTGCCAAGCAGGAAACACCATCAGAGCACTCCTGACATATGGTTGTCAAACCTCTGCTTAAAGACCTCCAAAGAAGGAGACTCCACCACACTCCTTG